>JACVBY030000570.1:1200000-1548236 GCA_017589505.3 Metroxylon sagu | reverse complement strand
ATAAGGCCCCACAGAATTTTAAAGCAGGAGAACAGAAACACCGCACGAAGTGCCCTCTCCAACCAACCATTACTATTCTGAAGTCAGAAATCAAAGCTATACCATCTCACTTACAAACCCGTGAGCCGTTGATCACATGTAAAGATATAACAATAATAATAATAATATTTAAGAAATCTAGCAACCAAAACTTTAAAAAATATAATATATATATATATACACGCATCAATTCATTTTCATGCATTGCAATGATGCCATAGATGCTGTATCTTTTTTCCCCAGTAAAAACTATGTGGACTTAATGTTATAATAACAGTATTATATGTCTGCTTGATTTGTACTTGCTCCAAAGGAAAGGATAGATTAGGATGTACGTACCAAGAACTCGATGAAAGCGCTTATCAGATAGATATGATAAGTGGTGAAGAAGGCATCAGACAGGAAGCCTCCAAGTAGGGCCAGGAGGAAGGCAGTGCCCATGAAGTTGGTGACGGTGGTGGCCGAGCGAGTGGACGAGAGGTGCATGAACTTCCCCAAATAGATGACCAAGTTGCTGGCGTTCGCCAGGAACGCCAGATTCTCCATTATCTCCGCAGCTGCATTCCAACATCAACAGCAATTAGTGCCCCCTTTGCCTCACCTTTTGTTATAAACGTATAAAATAAATACACTCCAAAGTTGAACCTTTTGCCATCCTTTTGAAAGGCTTACCTAAAGAGAGACTCGGCTGAAATAATGCTAATGAGATCTTAATTTACCAACAAGAGATACGGGTGTTGTCCTTTTCGTTTGTGCGGTTAAAGATAAGCCGTCAAAGTTAGTGCATGAAGATTCGGCACTGGAGGAATGGAATGCCTATGAAAGAAGAAAAGACAAAAGGCCAGAAAAGAGTGATTGTTCTAAAATTTGCCCCTGATTGAGCGAGGACATGACACAAAGTGAGATTGCTGCTGCAAATGATAGACTGAAAGTTCCAAGGCACCCTATCAAAGAAGGGATAGATGGAAGAAAAGTGGGTTCTTTTAAAGGTTATAATTTTTTTTTTTTTTTTTTTGAAGGAATTAAAAGTTATAAAGTTAATTAAAGAGGAAAGCAAGCAGGGGAATCAGTGAACTAGAAGTTTTATCAAGCCAATATTTAAGAGCTGTTTCTGTCCTTTGTCAGAGGCTGTGACAAATATAAAAGAAGTTAGGATGTCATGAATTGAGGTTGCAAAGCTAGGATTTACTGGATCTTTCCATTGATCGACTGCTGATAAGAAGTCAGAAGAAAACAAATTACTTCTCTGGAAATGAGATAGTAAGGAAAAAAGAGATCCTTTCATCAATCTTCTTTTCTTTGTTCTCTTTTTTCTGTTGTTTAGGTTGAGAAGCTCAAGTGTTCAGAGAACTACCAAGGACAAAGGAGGCTGCAAGCATGCCTCCATGTCTGCCTCTCAAGGCAGGTCTGTTCCTCCAGTCCACATATCCCACCCATCTCTCTGGCTCATGCCCTTCTTCCTGCTGTGAAGAACAAACAGTACAAAGAATAAGCTAGAACCTCTTCAGGTATAATAGAAGGAACCCATCACGAGAGCAGAGGGAAGAAGAAAGGAAAAATATGAAAGGGAACCCACCATTTTCTTTTTTGTCTTGCAAGCTCTCTAAGGCCTCTGATTTGAAGAGGCGGATGAAACAACTACTGCACTGAAGAGAGAGTAATGGCAGGCTCTCATTTAAAGACGGAAGGGGGAGGGGGGGGGGGGGGCCTACAGAACGGTCTAGAGCCCACAGCTTCCCCACTCCATCCAATGGAAAGGTCTGGTCATGCAAGGGAAGTCCATATCAGCATGGGATCAATAAAATTTCTTTCCTACAAATACTTCTCAGTTCTCTTTTCAATACCATCTTCCTGTATTTGTGCAGCAGAGCTTGGCCTCGACGGTTAACTTAAAAATTTCACCCCAAAAAAGAGGAAAAGACTAAAGTGGTGACAAGATAAAAGGTTCTTCTTATCTTGCGTTGCTTGGCTTGAAAGATAGATCCCAGAAAAAGGGCAAGAGAATCATATCCTATTCCCTAATTTGACTGCCAAGGCGCCGTAAATGCACTCTGTCCTCAGTTGTTCACCACCATCTTATTTATTGCAAGCTGGTGGGTAAATTTGCCTGATGGTAAAAGAATGTGGGAAAGGAGCTTCCTCCTTGATTTATGAATAAAAAGTTATGTTCATGAGATTATTATGGTTGTGCCAGTTGCTTGCCACATGGATTCATTGATAAACTTTCTTCCTACCCTTGTGGTTGATTTCATTAACTGCAGCCACTTCAATGACAGAATAGTAACGGCAGGCTTGGCAAGACATTGACCAATTCTTCACTGGTAATTGTAGGGATGTCTATGTGGATTGTGGGCTCGCTAATCTGATGAAAACTGACCTGAAATATAGAGTTGGATATAAAAAAATAAATTTAATAAGATATTAGTATGGATTTAGATTCTAAAGTTAGATATGGTATCTTGTTGGATCGAGTTTGGATTTAGATGGATTCATACCCAAAAATCCAAAACTTGCCCCAATTTTGTGCGTATAATGTACTTGTATTCGTACACATATTGTAGTTATAATTTTTATAATCTTTATATCATTATTTTCTTTTCATGTTTCACAATTTATGAGATAGTATTTGGGTGAATAAAATAATTAAATAATCTAAAAGAAGTGCAGCAAATTACCCTGTTAATATCTGATTTCTACCTCATATCTGAACTTTTTCGGATCATGGGTTTAGATTTAACAAAAGTATTTCAAATTTAGGTATGGATATGGCTAAATGTAATCCAACCCTAACTCGCCGACATCTTATATAATCAATTTTTTCTTTTATTTTTAAATTTATTTTAACTTTGGAACTTGAAAATGATTTTTAATTATATAATTCTCTTCAATGTAGATATATTATAGCTATAATCATTTAAGAGCCATGGTAAAAAATATAGCATATGGCATATGCCGGAGGAGTGCTAGGAGATGCCTTATTCACCATATTTGACTTTTTGCACTATAGTCACTGTCTAAGTATCTTAAAAAGAGTTGGATGATTCTTATTATTTGTTAGAAATTATTAATGTCTAAATCTGATTTTCTACGCACTAACTGAGAAAAGAAACTCAGCTCGATCAAATTTTAATAGGCTCAAGTCAGCTAAGATGAAAAAGAGAGGAGTCTGGAGGTCAATAATAAAAAAAATTCTTTTACCTATTTTTATAGCCATGTATAGAAACAGAGACATTTTTTTGAAGTAGCCGGCCAAATTTTGAAAGGACTGATTCATTGCTTAAATAAAAACGACATTCCGTAGAGATTGGCACCTTCTTTAAAAAAGATAGCAGGCCTGCATTAGAAAGAATTTGATAAAGCTTTGAGTAGACGCACCATATTTGCTGGTAAACAAGGAGGCAAACAAAGATTTGCCAAGCTATTTATTTGTTCAGCGGTGACACCCTCTGGTTTATATGCAAGAGGTCTCGAGTTCAACCATGGTTCTCTTCCAGGACAAAAAAAAAAAAAAAACTCTCTCTCTCTCTCTCTCTGTATCTGTAGAGAGTTCATGCCATTTATTTTCTTTTTTTTCCCTCTGTTTTCCCCTTGATGTCTGAAGCCAAAATATCCTCTGTTTGGAGGAGGGGTACAACCATTGTGCTTCGCCCACCTGCCCACTAATAAAAGGAATAATAGCAAGAAGAAAAGCTACAAAATGAGTAGTGACTGGTCTACATCTTCATGCAATGAAAATTCTGCTTTGGTATTGGAATCAGTGGAAGAACGTATGATTACTATCTCCTTGGTACAACATACTAGCTAAGAACGCATGATAGTGACTCCCAAATACATGGGGGAGGACTAACTAGTGGGGTTATGGTTACCATGCTTGTATGAACCCATTAGGACAACCAAACGATGAATGGAGTACTGTGGGAATCATGTGGTCTCTTAAAGGGGTTGCGTTGGGGGACGGAGGTGGTTCATTGATGTGACCAATCCCAATCCACAAGGCGTCCTGCATAGAGTTCTTGCAAACAAGTCTAGAAGCTAATCAATTGAATCTGGGGACACCATGCTACCAAACTCGTGAAGCCTTCTTGTATGTTTATATTCCAAGCTAGAGAATCAGCAAAGTATATGAGCCCGCAGTTTATTGACGCTTCTTTTTCATGGATTGATGCTATTTTGCTATCTCTACTTTTCACATGCAAAGCCATGTGATATCTTCCTCCACTAATAATTTTTTTGACTTTGAAAAAAAAGTATATATAAGTGAAGAGTGTTGTCATGATTGCAAAAGGTATTTATGAGAGGTAATTACTAGGAATACGAAAGAAGAAGAAGAGAAGGTACTATAAGAAGCTTTATATACTTTCATGTATTTCTGAAAGTAAAAATCTTTTCACATACTAAAAGTTGCCATAATTTTATCCAAAATTAAAGATTGAGATATATTTTTCTTAAGAAAAATTCTTTAATTTCTATTGTTCTACTTGTGCCACATAAACACCATGATAAATTGTTCTTGAATCTTTTTCTCACTAGTTGGCACCCTCTTTTACCTCTAATCTAATATATTACTTAGTATAACTCTATTTGGATTGGTTATTAAAAATCTTTAAGTAGTTATTGACTAATAACTGACGCTAATTAGTTAATTCAAATAAACTCTTAGTATGCAATGAATCTATGTCATTATATTTGTTAGCAATTACTTGGCATCTTGTGCAGCATTCCAACTTTTAAAGGCTTTTAGGAAAAAGGTTGGGGACTGTTGGTCAATGCTGTTCCCACCTCACCCTGTCATGTTCTCTAAGTTTTAGAGTCTATAGCCATCTTAATTATCAGAGGGTTTCATCCAATCTGACCGAGACAAGTGGCAGCATAGACAACTAAATAAAAAGTAAAAAGAAGCTGATAGCAAGAATCTTAACACCACTTTTCCTTTCTTTGTAGAAAGGGTTGGAAATCCCCCAATCACAATCTATTAAAAAAAAGGAAGAAAAACTCGGTCACCATGCTAAAAACTTCATTACTTTACGAAATTGTAACTATCAATTCAATATTACTTCCCTTTATATCAATCACACATATTCCATGTACTGAATGCTAATCATAATCATGCTTAGCACCTAAAAAGATATTTCTTAGCATGAGCCTCTATGAATTACTCATTCATAGTATGATCCATGGAAGTAACAAGCTCTTAAATAAAGGATTTAGGGCTTACAATCCTTTTTTTTTTTTCTTTTTTTTTTCTTTTTTTTTTTTATATATATATCAGAACTAGTCTTTGGCTAAAGACAGTAGTGATGATAGATATCCGGATGGCTGAAGAAGAGACACTCTGCATGCTATGCATGCACACATACAGCACTGTGTTGGAGAAATTAGTCTGAGATTCTACACTATAATCCTTGGCAGCTCATGATCAACATGGGGACATGCTGCAATAAATATGGAAGGATCATTGAATGCCAAAGCTATCAATGTGATCGCAGAAGAAGGAGTCTCTGTGCTGAAACCGAGGCGATCCCGCCCACCGTTTTCCAACGAAGAGGTTTTGCATCAGCCGTGGTTATCTCGTCCTCAGGCAACTCGCCACGTTCCGTGCACGGAGCGTGTTCACATACAGCGCTGATGCAGACCATCTGATTGAGACTATGCAGTGATTTGGTAGGTCCTCAGCCACAAAGTCGCCAAGTCGGTGATCGGGACCACCGATCGATTGATTCATTAAACCCTTGAAAGATATCCAAGCATCCTCTGTAAGAGTATTTTAGGATTCGCATGTTGAATTCAGGGTATTCGTTTGCGTATGGCTCATGAAAATCGCATCACCGCACCACCAAAGAGATGATAAAGAGAGATTGAAATTTTAATATTAAAATTTTCGAACAAAAAAAAAACCCTTCAATAACTTATATGTTATATAATTATAAATTAATTATATATAAAAGCTATTGTAATATATATATATATATATATATATATATATATAAATATATAATATTATGAGTTTTTATAATATAATATATTATATTAAAATTTTCATTATTTTTTTATTACATATATATAATAATAATAATAAATATGATAATATTATATATTAATTATTATACTATATACTATTAATATTATTAATAATGATGTTTTGTAATATTTAATTGTAATAAATAATTATAATAATATTATGTATATTATATTTATAAATATCTAATTATGTTAATATATTTAAAATAATTATTTATAATAAAAATATAATTTTATAATTTTATATAATATATAATATATAATAATTATAATATATATTTTATATCATATTATTAATAATAATTTGAATCATATTGTTTAAAAATAATATATTTTATATAATATAATATTTATAATAAAAATTATTTCTTTGTTTTGGTTTCTTTTCAATTTACAAAACAAGGGACTTTTTGAAATTTTAACATATTTTTAATCAGATTCCTAGTAATCTGATTTATCAACTAAAATGTCAATGTAAGATATCCAACATTTTGTAGTCAATTTACTGTGTGAATTAAATGCGGGCATCCTATATGCCCAAGCATTTAAAATTCAAAAATCACTTACATGATAATGTAATAATAGGATGGAATCTTTCAATTCATGAGCATTTGGTTGATGATAATTTATCTTGATAATATGAGATTATCAAGCAGATTACCATGTTTAGCAATTTAAATGGTAATATTTGATTTTTGGTAATCTAAGATTATCTTAAATTATGGTAATTTGATTCCCATTTAAAAGGTGGATATCTGAATTACCAAAGCCTAGTAATCTAGATTATACTCTTGCCTTTCATGTAAATATTTATTAATATTTAATCAGATTATATATTTAATTTACACTTAGTAATATTTAAATATTTAATATTATATTTATATTTAATGTTAAATATATAATATTATATAATATATTAATATTAACACTATATTTAAATAATATCATCTATATATATTACAAATGTTATTTAATATTTAAATAATATATAATATATATTAAATAATTTATATTTTTTAAATATTATTAAATAAATATTGTTACATAATATAACATATTATTAAATTTCTATATATATTATATATTGAATAATTTTATAAAGAATTTTTACTTTCTATTAGAATATTTTATATTTTAACAAAAAAAGTTATTTAAAAGAAAAAAATTATAACATAATATAAAAATAGAACTTTAGAAATTGGTAATGTAATAAAGTTTGCATTTCTGAGCTAACATTACCGAAGTAAATTAAATATATTAATTTTATATTTTTGATAATATTTTTAATAAGAATATAAAATTTTTAGTTATATCATGTTATCGTGAATCAAACGCAATTGCTAGGGTGATGGTCGACCATTGCGACTCCTTGCGCACTTCAAGCAATGGACTTGCGGTCAGGCAGTGAAACCACCCCTCATTGTCCTGCGATAAAGTCAACAAATTTAACCACATATGGATGCAAAGTCAACAATTTCTTTCTTACAAGCAAATCATGGATTACCATCAAACAATTGAGTGGCTCAAGTTTGACACGAAGGGCCAAGATGGAAAATTTTGAGCTTGTCATCAATCTTCTTGAAGTTATGGTTGCCATTTATTTGGTTATCACCCTTCCAATGTTATGACCCTTGCGGCTTATTTTGTTGGGAGAAGCCACAAATGCATGACAAATATGTCTTTTTTTTATTTACTCATGCAGCCAATGGGACCACATTCCAAGCATCCGTCATTTTTCACCATAAATTTGCCGGCCACCCGTTTCTTAACGCAACTTCTTCGTCCAGCCACTGTAGAAAAAGCCAAAGTGCTGCCTCTTGTTAAAAACATGTGATGGTTGACTGACTTCTAGGCAGCATACAACTCTTATTTCAACTCTTACACACAATTTTTGTGGCACTTTTCTCATCCTTCACCTCCCACAGAACCCATCCCTTTCTTGTTCCCTATCCACCCTGGCTAAGTCCAACCTAGCAAATGTGGCTATCAAATCCATAACATTTAGCAGCAACCCAGAATACTTGCCTTCCCATCAGATATTTATGTTATGCTTGATGAAAGAATGGACCATGCACTAGGCTGCCAACCCCTAAAGGCTTTAAAGGTCTCCCCACAAAGAAAAGTCCTCCTGATACGATGTTAGTGGATGGATGGCTTTTCAATGGCCAGGTTAAATCTAGTTGAAGGGTCGTAAGACCAATGCATGCACTGCTGCTCGTCAATGAAAGTTATTGAGTAAAAAACATGGCACAACTTCTTTAAACAGTATACTTCTGGAAGAGACTAAATATGAGTTCCTATGGACCCAACTGATGCGAAGCTAATAAAAGCGATGTCATGCATTAACTGGCCAATAGAATATGTCCCATAAGGTGGTCCAATGAGCATCTCCCATGTGCTATCCTTACGTGGATTCTTCAGCCTTTGTAGCATAATTGGCGGGTCGAAACATTTTGTTTATGATTATAGGTAAGATATGCTTAAAAAATCCAAAGATTTGGGGATAAGTAAGCACGATTATTCCTGTACAAGTGCGCCATGGTGCCAATTACAGTACACATCTAGCTGCAGTGCAGGCCAGCCTAAACATTAGTAGGAGGCCCCCATGAAAGTGAAGGCATCCATTATGATGACATGCATGCTTAGGTTATCGTCACCGTTGCCTGCACGCACGTTTAGGGGTCCCCCTCATTTTCGGGTGGCAAAGGATTCCCAGAAAGAGCATCCCAACCCACAGCTTGTATTAATGAGCTAGCAGCAGTAGGAAAGCTTGACATCTAAAAAGCATTGCAGCGAAATCAGCCACTGGGATGCCTTTCCCAGAGATAAGGAGAAATGAGCGTTTGATTGCCGGTAATCTATTTTAGACTATATTATTATGTTTGATAATTAAATATGATAATCTAAATAATAATATTTAATTTTAATATTAAAAAATTATCATAAATCTTGATAATTTAATTCGCATTTAAAAAAGAGTATCTGAAATTATCAAAGTTCGATCTTCTTACCCAAATATGCATTCATTTAAGTCAAAAGTATAATGATTGGCCTAAGATATGAGCCTTGTATCATGTTGACACAAAGACCTTTGGACCGAGGGTTTGGTCAGTAGAAGAGTAATCTCATATTATTCTTTTAACTTTCCATTTTCTCTCATATTATCTCCCTGCGTACAATATTATATCATATTACATAATATTACAAAATATGATAATATTATAATATAATATTATTATCTTTTTTACATTAAAGTGAGGGAGGATCTCTTACCAATATGTTAATATCAAAAATATTTAAAGGCAGACAAGGAAGAATATAGAGAGAGCAAATTACAAATTTGAGAATGAGAGTCCAACCACTTTTCCAAACAAAGGCTGTCCCTTAAGGAAAAACTAACAATGATTTTATGCAAAATAAAATTTGGCAAAGTCTTTTTGTTGCATAAGATTCTTAAGTTTCTCTTCTTCTATACGCACAACATATAAGCTATGATCAGTTAATCTCAACTTTTTCTCTCGTTAGTTGGCACTTTCTTCTTCCTCCAAATTGGTCACAACTTGTGGAGGTTAGGAGGCAAATCTACTCACACTAGGCAACCTACTAGAGTCTTTAGAATCACTCTTGAGAATGAGCATTGGACAAACAGATGGTCTACAAACTCCTGACTGACCCCACAAAGCATACATCCCAAGCTTATCGACCATCCTTTTTTTACTAAAACATCTTTGGTATGTAGCTTGTTGAGGAGGGCTAACAAGAGAAAGATCTTTACTTTTTTAGGAGTAAATACTTTCCAAATAGAGCCATAGAAAGGGAACCTGAGCTTGATAGTTGATGATCCTCTAGGAGTTTACGGTGAATTTTTCATCTTTGTAAGGGTTCCATATTGGTACATCTCCCTCTCTCTATCGCATAAAAAAGAAGAGAGTTATCCATAAAGTGTAAACTTCTAATAACTCAAAAGCTAAGGGTGTCTCTAGTACCTTTGACAAGACCAATGATTTAGCCCTTTTCAATAACCTGGTCCGTATATTTGTTATAAGAATGAAAATATTAGGAATAGTGGATCACTTTGGTGGAGCTCTTGCTTAAATTTGATCCATCTATCTAAACACAAGTTGACCACCATTCCTACTTCAACTTAGGTGAAAAAAAAAAAAAAAAAATCCGATCAATTCATTGTATAGGGAAGCTATGAGCTACCAATACTTCCCCGAGAAATCTCCAATTCAAAGTCTAATTTGTGTAAGACCCCTTGTACACCAATTCTCCTACTATGATTCAAGATTTCTTAGGATGAGGAAGTTCTTCAGAATTAACCTCCCTTTTATTAAGGCGGATTGGGCTTTATCTACAAGATGGGGTAGTTATGACGCTAATCTAGATGTCAAAATCTTTAAGATAATCTTGCAAATGCCATTTAGAAGACTAGTACAGCAAAGATCCCTTACAAAGAGTACCTTCCTTCCTAGGGATACGACAACATAGGCAAAGTTTAGCCTTTGTAGGTCCAGATTACGTTATGGAAATCCTAAAGAAGCACCATAATGCCATTTTTAAGCAATTTCCAATATCTTTGAAAAATCCAAAAGAAAAATTATCTAGACTTAAAGCCTTGCGAGCCCCAAACAAGAGCATCATTGTTTTAACTTCGTTCAAGGAGAAAGGTTCAACCAATGCTCTCAAGTTAATTGATGGAGTGCTATAGAGGAGGTTTCAATCAATAATTTACATGGCGAAAGATCAGGTTCCAAAGAGGTGTTTGAAGTAACTATGCAACTTCACTAAGATTTCTTCCTGAGTACTCAATTCTCTCTCGTTGTCAACTACTAAAGCTGCTATCTAGTTTTGCCTTCTCCACTCCTTGGTCACCTTATGGAACAATGCAATATTACTATCTCCTTTAAGCTAGACTCTTTAGACAACTTCCTTCTGATGATCAACTCTATCTGTGACAAATTGGATAACTCTTCTTTCTTGTCAAGTAGACTAATTTCATGAGGTAGCTTCAGTTTAATTTTCTTATTGGCCTTGTCCCTATTTGTGGACCGATGCCTTAGGGAGGATCTCAACCTCCTAAGGTTGTCTATCCAAGTTACTGCACTATTTTATCAATCTTTGATATTATGCCATGAGACTTAGACAATAGAATCAAATCCTGCCTTTTCTCACCAAGACTCAAATTTGAATATCCTTGGTGGCCTCCTCACCCAAAAGCTTAGCTTTCACTTCAAAGTAATCAAGATGATCCAAGGCCGTACTTACAAGAGCTTTCTAAAAGGAAGCCAGGAAGAGATAATCCCACTCTAAGAAAAAGAAGAAGTAATCAAGCCTAGTAAGAGAGGGATTGTCTTGGCCAGTAGACCAAGTGAAGTTTTCACCCTTCAAATATATGTTAATGAGGCTCACCAACTCAATGAAGGATGTGAAATTGATGTTGTCTCTTTTTCTTTGAGAGTTATCCCTTCAGTTCGCTTAATATCTGGTTGCATTGAAGTCACCTTCAACTAGCCATGATCCCAAAGACACCCTTCTTACTACCTCTAATTTATTGAAAAAAACTCTCCTAACTAATCGATCATTACTATATAGATCAAGGTGATCACAATCTCCTTCTTCAATGGCTTTATAAGCAATACCATAGTAACTGAGTATGATTTGACGACTGATTTGATAATGGAGAAAACATTCAGGTTCCATCCAATAAAAATCTCTTCAGATGCTCCTTGTGCATTTTGGATCACCTATTCGGAGATCTTAGGGATTCCAATTGTCTGAAGAGTTAAGGGGAAGGAGAAGCTCAATTTTGACTCTTGGATCAACACGATGTCGCACCCAGCCTCTTGAAGCAACTCTTTTATTGCCCTCCTCTTAGAAGCTTTCCTTAAACCTTTTATGTTCGAGGAGACAATTATCATATTACTTGACTAAATTATGTTGAGGTGCCCCTCCCCCTAATCCACAAATGTTGCCTTCTCTCTCTCTCTCTCTCTCGATCAAATAGAGCATTTAGTACATCTTGAGCAATTGAATCTAAAATGCTCAGACCATAGTTTTTACCCCACTCAATCAAGAGTTGATGCATGCAATGAAGAAGAAGCACTTGATTTTCAACTGAGGCTAACATCTCCTTCTTCCTTTTAGAAGAGGATTAGTTTATCAATTATAGCCTTTATTGATGAGATTGCTTTTTGCTTGGCACTTCTCCTCACCTTAAATCATACCATGTGTAGTCTAAAGTAAATAGAAGAACTGGCAATTTGGCATACTACAGAGGCCTAAATTGTTGGTATCTCCTCTTCACGAGAAGACTTAGTCTTCTCGCCTCAAAAGATTGGCTACTGATCCTAGCTTAGACCTCCCTCCATCAGAGTAGAAGTATCCAAATCCTCCTCTACTTAATGGCTTCGAACCGATCGTCAAAGCTTCTCCCGGCACTTGATCTTCTCGATTCTTTTGGACAATGTTTGTTGCTTCTATTTTGGAGTAAGTCACCAGATCTGTGTCTCAGGTAGCAATATTCTTCCTTTGTGAAGCTCCTAGCATGCTCTGCTCCAATAGCTAGAACAAAGGAGTAAGGGATTTGGCAAGGACTAGGGCATGTCGTGTCGCTAGCCTCATAATCCAATCGAGCAGACTTGAAGCACGTCAACCCTTAAGTTTGGTTTGATGCTCGGTAGTTTCAAACCCAACAGACCAGCCATAAATCTTGCCCAGATAGTTGCCCATGATTGGCTTCAACGAACCCTTATGCTCACCCACCCAGTGATTCGGTGCGCCATCTTCCAAAGTAACTAGTTTACCATCTTCCAAAGTAACTAGATTGTGCCTACGTTGAAGCCAGACCTCACCTACATCTTTGCTAGGCACCCGCCCCTATTCCTCAATTTCTTGAGGACTTGAGCCACACCCAGCATCTTCTCTTTAGCTATGCTGATCCTCCTCCCTACTACTTCTCCAATTAACTTGTGGTGCACTAGACCCATTTCTAATGGACCAAAAAAAAATTGGGGATCCTTTAGGGTCTAGCCTACCTCCCAATCTCTTCTCAGAGCTAGATTCAATAGAGAAGATCGATTCTCCATGACCTCTAGAATATCAATAAGGCTTCTGTATGTAACATCTCGAATGGTAGTTGTCACAGAATTTGGAATGGCTAAGGGATTCTTATGGAAGACCGTAATCTTTATTGAAGCTTGACTAAGAAGCAAGTTACATGCCACCTTATTTACCCAAGCAAACCCGAGACCATCCTCCTCATAGCCTCCTCATTCCTGACCATCATGAGAATTTTAGAAAGGTGTTCTACCCTCTAATAGAGCGTAAGGAAATAGCAATCTCATGATTCCTATAATGGATGATGGCTCTGGAAGAAGTTCCAAGTAATCTCTCCCTTGAAGAGAAGGAAGTTCGGAAGGAAGTCATCCAGCACGCGTCACTAATGATTTCATATAAAGAAAATATATGGAAAAGTTTTGTGATTGGTTTTGAGAATATGTAAGTATATATCTGATAATGTAATTAAAGAATATGTGATTTTAAAAACCTATCACTTATATACTCTTATTAATATTATAAAATTATAGGTTGTAAAAGAAAGTGCAAGAGGTATGCATTTCAATAACAAAGTTTGATAGCTATCTCGAGGCCCAGATTATGAAGCAAGAAGACTCAAGTCTTATGTGACAAATGGTTATAAATTCCGCACGAAAGATTCTAAAAATATAAAAGAAATACAAAATAGCAAAGTTAGTGTGGTTGTTGAAGAGGGTATTACTTATTTTGGTATTTTAAGGGATATTATTGAGTTGAACTATTTTGATGATTTAAAATTTGTCTTATTTAAATGTGATTGGGCTAAGATCACTTCTACCAAGGGATACAAAAAAGAAAACTTTGGATTTAAGCTTGTGAATTTTTCACACCAAATCCATACTGGTGCATTGTTGATTGGTGAGCCATTGACATCAGCTAATCAAGCTTCTCAAGTATATTATATAAAAGATGAAAGGGAAGAAGATTGGCTTGTTGTTGTTAGAATAAAGCCTAGGGATGTGTATGATGGTGGCAGTGGTGAATTGGGTGAAGATGATACGAGCACATAATCTGATAATGTGCCTTATCATGTGTTTATAGAAGATTATTTGAATAAGAACATTGATATGGCTAGAATTGATATAGAAGGACTACTATTGATAAACCACATAAGAACTAAGCAATCGAGGATGACTTTATAGATGATTCAGAATCTGATGATGATTAGCTCTTGACAATTTATTTTTTTTCCATTGTATGTATTACAGTTTATAAATTATACTTGATTGTTTTCATATAGATATTTATTTTCATATCTAGTAGGTATCACTTACATTTATTTTAAATTAAATTAATTACTTTTTAGTAGATATGACAAGGAAAAAGTTATAGATCGTGTTGAGTGTTTCTTCCTTACAGTCTCTGACCACTTTGAATCTTACGTAAACTTCTCAAATGGGAGCCATTTCACAACCTGTACACTCACAGGAGGCACCCTCCTTAGAACCTATACCCACCTCGCAGCATGGACTCTCCTCGCAGCATGTATATGCTTCAAGACATACATTTATCTCGCAGCCTCTATATAACTTTCAGCCTGAGGATAGTATGGATTCTGAGTTTGATGATGGTTTTAATGATGATAGTATAGGTAATGGTGAGGCAGATGTGGTAGGTAATTCCTCTTTTAATTTTATTCTTCGATATTGAAAAGTTTCTATGAAGTGTGTACATATTGTTTGATAGTATCATATTACATAGTTAGTTTGCTCATTCATATCTACCACTCTTAATAGATCAGTCTAGTAAGCACACTAGAGGAGCTACATGCAAGGCTAACGTGTAGAATTTACCTCCTAACAAATGTATGCTTTTCACATTTAATACAGCCTTCCAGCCTGTTGGTGAAGAAGCTGATGATTTTGAACAGTGTTTAGGCACTATGGCAAGGAGACGACACCTTTGTCCAATAAATTACTTGCATTAGCGTAAGATGCCTAATCAATACAAAAAAGAATATTGGCGGAATATTAAGATATTAAATGCAACTAATACTACTCTTTAAATCTTAATTATATTTTTATCTAATTGGTGATGAAAATTTGTAATTATAATTAAGGTTTTCTATTTTTTATTTAATTTGATAATAAATTTTCTTTACTGTAGTCAAAGTTTGTCATTTCTAAAGATGAAGTAGTAGAAAGAGAAATCAAGTAAATTGCCATGCAATCACTTTCAAAAATGCAAAAAGCAGAAGGATAAATTAAAAGCGAAGTATTTTGATGCGTTAAAGGATAAGTAGGAGATGGTGGCTACTCTTTCTGATAAAGTAAATCCTGACCATTTTGCATTTCTTATCAACTTTTGGTTAAATGATGCTAGCAAGGTATGTATGTTTTTTAATATTGTTACATGTTTTTTTAGTGATAATTCTTATGGTTAGCAATTTATAGGAGTACCATTGTTATTTAACTGCATAATTATAAATTTAATAATTGTTAGGATTACAATTCACATTAAATTTTTATTTACTTTATGTTGATGTTTTTTAATTTTTAATGCTATATAATTGTAGGAACTTTGTAAGAAGAATAAAGAAAATCAAAGTAATCAAAAAGATTCTCATACTGTTGGAACTAAAGAATATGCACAATATGCCCACGATATGGTATTTCAGCCCATGATAGAGGACAATCATATGGTCACACGTAAAAGAAAGGATGGATAGCCTGTTGTCACATGCTGAAGAGAACATTATATGTAATTCCTTTTTCTAATTTTGTCTACTAATATTTATACACCCTTGACAACAAAAATACTATACAATTTTTTTTATTGATTATTTAAATTTAGAGAAATATAGAAGAGTTAATGACTTAGCAATCAAATAGTTCAACCTTAAATTTAAAAGGAAGCATTGTGTAGGCACTTGATAATATATACTCACAAGTCCTTGGTCAAGATAGGCATGGCCGTATTTGTGGTATAGGATTTGGTCCAACATCAATCCATAGTATACCAACTTCTCACATATATGAAACATTAGAAGATCAAAGGAGAGATAAGGAGAGAATTAGACAGTTAGAGAATGAGGTAAGCATGTTAAAGTCAAAGTTTGCTATGATTAAGCAAAATGTGCAATAACCTCATAATGTTGGTTTATAAGTAATATTATATTTTACGTTCTATTATATTATAATGTGAATATGCTTCATTTTATTAATTTTAATATTTTTATATTAATAATTATTTAATGCATATAATGCAGGGTATAGTTATGGATGATAGTTCTTATGAAGTCTCTCCATTGGTTCCACAAAAATTTTCTTGTGCAAGTCATGATGTGCCACTTAGCAAAGGTTTATTTTTTAAGATACATTTGATATTTACAATGTCATATGTTAGGTTATGCTCAAAATAAATTTTGCTTTATGTTAGAATTTTTTTAACCAATTTTAAAACATATGTTTGGATGTTAATGTTCTTATTAAACATAGCTTAGCTTCTTGTTGTCAAAAAATAAAGAATATTTTATCTTACTTTTATAAACTTCAAAGCTGATATATTTATTACTTTTTTTTATGCAGAAATAATGTAGCTTCACGCTTGCCACATTATATTTTCAGTTAGCTTGAATATACCTTCTCCTTTATCTTATCACACTGCACATTCATGCTTGCTTTGTATGCTATTACTTACCGTGAAATATTGTGTAAACATTTTTATACATGATATGATTGTAGTTAGAACTATTAAAACTCATGGAATTGTTTAAACTTAATATTTTATTTATGATACGAACTATGCTATGATATTTTTGGTGTAATCTTTTGGCAACTACATGCTAATTAGACTATTATTTATTCTGATTATTTTAAAATATAGATGGCTTGATAATTGCAATAAAATTTAAAAAAAAAATCATTTTGTATGCAAAAATTGTTACCATATATATCAAATAAATAGCTATAGTTACATGCTGTTGCTAATGCCCTATTAAAATAGTGGCGATTAGGTATTGCCATAAAATATTATATAAAGTAGCGGTGGTTGAAAGCTGTCACTATATATATATATATATATATATGAACATAAAGCAATGGTGGTTTAAAAGTACCACTGTATGTTACATTTTGAAAGTGCCTTATTGGACCACAAATAGCGACAGTTTCTAATTGCCGTCCTATTTATTACTGCAGCGATATTTATACTGTGTTGCAATATTCTTTTGGCCTATCCTAGTACAATAACAAACCGCCATTGTTGCTCTATTATCATGGTATATCAGTAGCGGTTTGCTAAACCACCGTTATAAACTATAGCGAATAGTGTTTTGAGCTTTTAGTGGCGGATTTGGCTGTGGCTTAAGACCTGTTTTGTTGTAGCTAGCGTCCGGAAAGAATTTCTCAAAGATCTTAAACATGCCCGCTGAAGCCCGCTCCTTGCACCTTCTCGCCATCCAACAGCCTACCGGTAAGAACGCTACAATGTTCTTCAACCTGCCTCTGATGCCGGAGAATCTACTTGTCAGAGTTCCCAATATCCAGGCACGGCTTACAGACCAGCACATTCTTGCAATTCCTCCGCCAATGCTTGGTCTTGTTACATTCGAAGCAGCACCTAACGCAAAGAGAAGATCCACACCAGCCCTCTGAGAACCTCTAGAGCCCAAATATTGAGAAGAAGAAGTCTTGCCACCTTTGTTGCTTCTCTCTTGAGTTCCATCCCGCTCTCCATCCTCCAGCTGAACCTTCCTTATTGCCTCACCAACCTCCACTAATATCACAGGCATTAGCCCAGAACCAGCACCTCTTCCAGACTGTGATCTCCTGCTGTGATCCTTCTCTATTATCAAGATAAACTAAACGCGATAACTTTGCATTCCTAATAATTTGATTCCAGACATAAAATTATCATAGATGTAAGATTTTTTATAATATTATATTACTATGAATCAAATGCCACTTAAATATTAACCTTTGTAGATCAGCCCGGGATGCATGGATGTCATTTAGCCTCTTGCATTAACCTCTTGTAGGCATCCTAGAGAGGCAGCTTTGGTCCATGATATCATCATTTAGCCTCAAGCAAGATTCTAGGACTCAAAATGAAGAGATGCATATTTGAGTGCGGTCCAAGCTCCTGTGAGCTCAGAAATAAGAGCAGAAATTTTTGATAAGAGGTATATATATATATAGCAACAAGGGACCAGCAGTCCCCTTTCATGATTTTGAATAGCAAAACCTGCACCCATTGAACCAATTGTGTTTGATGAGAGGGAAGTGGAAGAGTGCTTCAGTGGCTATTAAGAGTGAAGAAGGTTGCTGCTTAAGAGTGTCGCTTGCACAATACTCTTTAGCAAACATGCTGGCCACTGACAATCTTTGCACTGCATTTCTGACTACCTTGAAACTTGGACGAGTTTCTATTATCATTCCGGATGATCCATACAATTCTTTTAAATTTCAGCAGAAAGGGAAAATACACAACCACAATTTTATGGCGCAATTCAAGTGATTATTTGACTAATACAATTCTCTTATATAGTTGCATTGCATGTGTGTTGAGAAAGTAGCTTTGTTCATTTTGAAGCTCCTTCCGTTCCCCTACCTATATATTCTAATCCAATCTGATGAACATGAACAATGACAACCAGTTGGAGTATTTCACCAGCTCTACGTTTCTAAAGTTAATTTAAACAATAAAATCCTTAATTAAGACAAAGCTAGTGTTGATGCACAGCAGCTTAAAGTCTAATATTTTTGATGAACTGTTAGTCATTTTACTAGCATTATTATTGATCAAGTTAGACGAGAGAAACTCCCAAGTTGTGGAGGGGGGAAAAAAGCTTTAGTTTTTGTTGGTAGTTATTAAATGCTGTGCTAATCAAATGAAGAGATGAAACTTTGAGACAAGGTCATGAGGTTGGCATGACATGCTTGTTACCTTTGCCTAATGCCCATGGCACAAGAAGGAAGAGGTTGCAAGCAACTTTTGATCACTGAATAGGGCATGCCTACAAATGTGGTTGCAAGCTTAGGCAAGATAGTTCTACCGCCCCAGAAGAGAGTGGGATCTGCTGGACATCATATAAATTATGATTTGAAGAACAAAATCCCTGTGATGTATCAGGATGTATGAAATCCATTAACTAGAGATAGGAGTGAAAAAAATGCATTGCAATTCAATAAGATGGCTCTGAAAGCTGCACCGAGCTAGCACTTTTGACGCACTAAAATATAACTTCATCTAACGTTATTACATCCACAGAAGGGTTCAGAAGTGTGGAGGAAAAGCAGGTGTTGAAAGCCCAAGAATTCATCCAATATTTACTATTTATCAAGGGTTTCTGTGTGAAATATAGGTGTCAAGATGTTTGATTTTTGAGAACATCCCTATTTTATAAAAAACAGAAAAAACTCTTGCAAAAATATTAACTCTAAAATAACAAAATTAGTTTTTTTTTTAGAAAACGCAACTCGAAAATAACAAAAAACTGAAAATAATTCTGAAAAAATATTTTTTACTATTTTCCATCAAAACAGTAAAGAAAATATAAGGCAAAACTTAACAAACTTGAAAATACCAGAGCTAACAATGTCCCTCCTTTTTTTTTTTATTCTTATATTTCAAAAAATAGTTTTTATTTTTTACATACTAAATTCATTTTCTAAAAATCAAAAAATAGAAATACAAATTATTTTGAGAAAATAGAAATAAAAAATGAAAATGAAAAACGTTTTCGAAAATAGAAGGCAATAGAAACCTCCAGTGCCTTTTCTTTTGATGTACCATTTGTCAGAATCGTGAAGCAAGAAAACAGTGCGGCCCAATCAAGCAAGGCAAGCACGCAAGATTTTCTGATATCATGTGCTGGCATTGGAACTTTCAATTGATTGAAAACCTGTAAACTTTGTTGGGCTATGAAAAGCAAAAGAGAATCCAGCAACACTACCGAAAGATCCAGGGTGCTTATTTATGGGTAACTTTTCATGCACGAGAGACAGACTTCAGAAAGATTACTGCATGACCGAGAGCCATGGCTGTCGGATAGGGACGCGTTACCCTAACGCAAAGGACTCTTGGAAAATGGAAGTTATTTCTAAGGTTAGCACTCGAAGCAACCCACGTTTTTGCATCGAAACTCTGGCATCTCGCAAGACAGCTGGTCGAGACCATTCATGATTCAGACTGGAAAGAGTTTTTTTCTAGCATCGAACCATCAGAGTGTCAAAAAGCAGCTCGACCAAAGATAATGTAATCCAAAATTGGAGTCTTGTTGACTCCAAGGAATGGTTAAAAATCTCGATGGTGTTCTACCGGCCTACCAAGAAAGATAATACAAAGCAGGACAATCCAACAGTGCAATGACTGACTTGTGATGGATGGTGTTCTACAGACTGACCAATGTGCCATGTGCTTTGTCGGGTAGGTAGCTTTGTTAACCTCACAAGAAAAGTACTTGATTCTGATTCATTATGGAGGCTTCTTGACAATCTAAGATGGAGGTTCTCCCTATATTTTGTAAAGAAAGGAAGATAACTCGAAGATAACGAAAGATAACGATACTATTCCTGTCTATACTTTGAGTGTTAATCATGTGGCTGGTTGTTCATCAGTCCAGATCTTCCTTTGTGCGATCTGCAAATAAAATAGAAGAACAATCCAGCAGCGAGTTAGAGGAGTCTATAATGACTGACATCGGAGGCAGTGGCAGGCAGTAACCCTTTTATATAGGATGCCACCTTTGTCATAATTTTCTTATTCCCTTATTCCAGACATTAAGAACATGTGCAGACGATGCTGGGAAAAATGAAGGATACACTGCCTAAAAGAAAGTGACTAAGAATGAAGGCTTAGGTCTGAGATTTGAGGCCGATCATCCGTTGTCAGCCTTGCCTCTACCACTGCACCAATCTTATGTTAACATGCACGTAGAAGCACCGCATTTTATTCAACACATTCATGCGAGCACAATTCAGTGCTATTAGTACTAACAGGCCAGTTGAGTAAGGCATTGTAGAAGAAGAGTTGCTAACAATCGATGTGCAGCTTTTACCCTTAACAATTTTTCTTTCTCAATTCTATTGTAGACATAAACAGCTATGTTCCCGCAGAGATGGAGACTGTTGTCCTGATACAAAAAAAATGGGGTAGATGTGGCAACATATGGGAAAAAATGGCCAGATAACTTCCTAGGAGAATATCATCCCTGCCTGAATATGGTTTATAGTCCGGATCTGGAACATTATACCAGCCAGGATGTTGTCTCCATCCTCAGGGGGTCTAAAGATATGAGATAATGAATGACATAGCTGTGCTTTGTACATCTGGCATGGTTAAACAACTTCAAAAACCTGCATCTTTCTTTGAATTCTCAGTGAAAATGTAGCATCTAGTTTGATAAACAAAAAGGGTACCAATGGCATGGCCATAGCCAAAAAAAACATAGAGACAGAGTTTTCATCATCCCTAGCAGCTAACATCAGGAGGCAAATCAAGCTGAAGAGGAGATACGGTAACTCAGCAGTCACCCCTTCACTCAAGATTATACAAATTCACAGGAGATATGACCTTGCAGTTAGAGCTATCATTTGGTCCAAATTTTCATATTTATTCTGATAATTGAAATTTTAGTTCTTCATGGTGATTTATTTCCCAAACTTTACTTTTTGTGGGTTTTTTTTGCCCCCCCCCCCTTGATGCTGATAAAGAACAAACCTATGGGATCTACCTTGGACGTCCTACTTTGCTATTCATTCCTGATGGTCATATCCCATATAATGGAAAATGGGTATGTCAGTTCTCAGCACATACATAGATCACAAGTATTCTCTGGCCTTCCCTCATCCTTTTCAAACCTTGAACCATTGATTAAAATCATTCTGCAAATTAGTTGTCTATGGCCCAGTAACATCCGGAAGAAAGGGTAACAGTGTCCTTTATGATACCATAATCCAAGCGAGTCAAGAATCATACTTGTGCTGGTTAGAGTCAATAAGTATGATGTTGGCACTCAAAATGCACACAAAGAACTGTCAAAATATATGGAATCAGCCTCATTTTTTTTACAAAAAAGAGATTCTTCTATTAATGTAAGCTGTATCCAGTTGCTTTCTAATCGGTTACAAACATGAATTGAACACTCAAATATGTTAGTCGACTAATCTATAATCTTACATCATATCAATGTGTGCATTGTTGTTGATGAAGAAGGATCAAATGTGAGCATCTATCTAAATCAAGTTTGGGATGAAAATTCTCATAAGTTAACCTTTTTTATTATATCAGACAAGCAACCCATGAGAAGAGAGATTCAAAAAAAGACTAGGGAATTTTAGTGGGGAAAAGAAAGATAAATGTGTTGTGTTGACCCACGTATTATAGAGTAACCAAACGCAATGCCCACAAAATATATTGTAACAATCACCATGCAGGATGATACACATCACAAAACATAATACATTACGGAGAAACACCTATATCACTAAACCCATGATTTCCAGGAGGTTATTGGGAACTGAAGGTGAGGGAAGCTGCCAATTTCATGGAGCAACAACAGGTAAAAGGTTAAAAGAGTTTGATTACATTGAAATTGCATCATTGTGACAAGATTTTATGTTAAAATCATCTGAGAAAATGGGAAGGCACCATGAACTTTATGTCTAAATATTCAGACATCATCTCTTTTGTGAGACAAAGTATCCTCATTAATCTTGTCCTTTTAGGCCTCCACTGTGCTTCCTAAAGAAAACGGACTCTTGCAATTACACTATTTTATTTTTTTTAAAATAATATTATGAATGATAAACCTTCTATGAAAACTATACCACATTCTCTCAAGCCATTCATTAATTTAATTTGATAATAGATTTCAGTTTTTGAGCAGTTTTTTTGCATCTGTAAAGTATAAACATAGCATTGTCTATGTTAGTAACAGCATGCTTGCTCTGTTAATAAGCTTTTATCCAATGTTTTTTTTTTTTTTTTTTTTTGGACCAAAATTCTGGCAGAGTGACAAGGATGATACCATCCAGCTGGGAAAGTAGAAATCAAGAGATAACTCTTTGTTAAATTCTGCTTAAGGGACCACATGCCATTGTCCACACAGAGATGCATATCCATGGAAAAGAATGTAAATAACACCAACCACATTCATTTTATAAAACAATGGACAATCCATACAAACTCAAATACTTTACGAAGTTTAGGCAGACTTACATGCATGAGTGCTGTATATTTGGATCTTATTTGACCTACAACAGATAACATTACTGACATTTCTATACCGGCTTCCTTTAATTTGTGGAAAACCTATATCCGGATAAGTTGGTGCAACCCCACTCTCAAGCTTCAATTAAACTATCTTCTATTCTTAACCCTTCGATCTTGTAATATCAGAGTAATAAAATTTGGTGAGGCAATCTATTCTTCCCTTATTTTTTTCCTTAAAAACCAAAAGACTAACATTTCTATACCCACATTCCTTTGGAGGATGTTTAATATAGTGATCCATCCTCTACATTTGGTTGCACCTCAGTGATCCTACATGACAGTGATCTCATATCATCCCACCTCTAGAATTACTACTCAATCTATTAATCCTATACTCATTCATGAGATCGGATATTTAAGATCATCCTCAAACAATGACCTTACTTGAGATTTAGGGATTAAAATGCCCCTCATCCATATAAAAGAAATACTTGATATTACTTTCATATAAATATAATATAATTATAATATAATATAATTATATAATTATAATATTATAATATATGATATTATGATATATGTAATTATTATTATTATATAGTATTATAATAATATTATAATTTATTTTAATTATTATAATAATAAATAATATGTAATAATAAATTATTATGGTACTTGCAAAATATATTATAGATTTTTTTTAAGTAAAGAGAGGTAAACTAATCAGGGATAATTTTATTATTTCATAATTGATGTTCATGAAGTTTAATGGTTTGCCAAATATGATGATCTTAGATTAGTATGGATCTTTAATTACTAGTATATATAATGCCAAACATAATGATCTTAAATCACTAATGATTAAATTATCTCAATATAAAGATCATCAGTGATCTAAAATTACTTTGATGATCTTATTTGGGTTACCAAATATCCCCCCAGGGAGCATTTGGTATAGAGTGATCCATCCAAAATCACTGATAATTTATGAGATAGTGATGGGATCACCTTATTTGATTGCACTGAAGTGATCCTATGTATCGATGATCCAATATCACTCCCACCTCATGAATCACTCTCTTGAGGGTTGATCTTATCATCGTGGTGATCCAAGATCATCCCTTTGTGATGATCTTGGACTAAAATTTATAGTTCAAAATACCCTTTATTTATAATAAATATATTATAATAGCAATAATTTATATGTAACATGACATAAAAATTGATATATTATATTATTATTATATTACAATATAATTAGTGCATTATATTATACTATTGTATAATATTATATACTAATTATAATACAATGTAATATACCATACTATATTACATTATGTATATAATATTATAATATAATATAATTTAATATATCATATGAAATTATATTATATATGTTATAGTAATATAATATAAATATAATAGGGTTGATTTTAGTATTTTATGGTCAGTGATTTTGGATTTCTATAGTATATCAAACATTGTGATATTAGATCATAAGTGATTCTTGATCATTGTGGTATATCATATTAAATACAGTAATTTTTGATTGCTGAAAATCAGATCAACCTAGTATTAGAATTATCGGTGATCTAAAATTAGTGAGGTAATCCTAAAATGATCACCAAACCCATCCTTTAGTGTAAAATAAGAGAGGTCATATTAATAAATTCAATTACTAATCATTTTTCATTACCTACTTACCTACTATTTTATCATTCCTTTTATTTAATTATTTTCTTGTCGCCCGTTATCCACTGACCTGGCCGCCTCCATGAAATCCAGAGGCCACTCTGGCTCCAAGAAGCAAGAACTGCCGGCAGAGCTCAACGGTAGCACATAACAAGAGCAAGCGATCTTGGGCCTCCCTTTTCTTGGTTCACAGAAGACATCATCAATCGACGATAAAAAATAGGCGGAGATGGCTGCTTCTATCTCCTCCTGCGCTCTCTATCATCGTTTCCACCACCACCCCCTTCGCACGCCCGCTCTCCGCCTCCCACCCCCCGTCCTCGCCACCTCACGAAGCCGAAGAGTTCTCGTCCGTGGCAAGTTCGAGAAATTCGACTGCGTGGACTCGAGCACCGGCGACCACGCGACGTCACCCTCCGAGCCCACCCAATCCGGGACACCCGATCAAGAACAGCCACAAGAATCAGAGGATGACAGGTTCGTGAAAACCCTAGTCACTTTTAATCCTTCTCTTTTCTCGCCTTTCTGGTTTTAGAGGCTGTACTCTGGAACTGAATCTTGTTCGCAGATAAAATTTATCGGTAGGGTTGCAAATTTACAAGAAATGCGATCTTTGTTATAGTCTTCAAGAACTGCGGTTGTTGTTGATATCTCTTGCTAGAATTTTGTTTCTTTTCGCTTTCTGGATTATAATGGACGGATTGAGTGCTCTTGTCCTTTTTGCAGCGTCTTACCTTCAGACCTGGTGGGTGCGATCCGACAGTCAAGTCGAGCGAGCGCTATGTTTATATCTTCAGGGGGAATGCGAGCAATAGTAAGTTCATGATGATTGTTTTGGTTTATTTTGTTAGCAAGAATTGATCCCCATCAAACCCATGACAGTTTATTTTGGCCTTTTCTTTTCTCCTGTGAATGGTGGAGGGTAACGTGTTTGAAACATGTTTTCTATTAGATATAGAGGCACAAAATTACCAACCAGTTATCGGGGTAAGCTTGAGATGTCGAACACAACAAATCCTTTTGCCTTATATTTTGGTTTAAGCCAACAACTTGAAGTTCAAACAACTATTGTCATGAATAAGTCTTAACAACCAATTCTGAGATTACCTTCTCTAACAAGAAATATGAATAAAAGAAATGCATGAAAAGAGATTAAAAGAGTCTGGAGCCCAAAAACACAATTATCTTTTAGGAGAGTAATGTACTCAAGTGGCTTTATGATAAGTCCCAGGCTGTGCTTCCACATAGTTTGCTAATGTACTTGACTTATGCTGACCATTTAGTTTTCTTGCTATTGATATTGTTCAATCATAAACATTGATTTCTGGTTTACATCCAGGTAGAACTTTTAATCCCTCAACTACAATTTCTTGATGCTGAAGGGGCTCAAGCTGAGCTGTGGGAATTATCAAGAATATTTTTGGAATCACTAATAGAAGATGCAGGAATCCAGGTCTGGATTAAAAATTATTTATGAGTTGCATGTTGTATCCATTTCTTTAGTCTCGCCCCTACCTGGCCTTACCTTAATATGTTCTCTTCTAGAGTTGAACCCATTACGCTGTTGAGACCATGTGCTGGCATTATAAAAATCCATTAGACGATATCCAGGATTGCATATATGATTTTGATATTAGACAGGCTAGAATTATTAACAATCTTTAGCTTTGGATTATTAATTTTTCACTGTACAATAATTAAATTCTTTGTTCCATCAATGGCATATTATTTGTTATATGTATTTGTATTAGTGGATCTTTCTCTAGTTCTTTACTGAAGTTTCATTGTTTGAAATGTCTGGAGTTGATAGCAGAATTGACACTTCTATGATGAGGCTCTGCCATCTCCATACCTTTTATATTATCATAAATAATGTTGTGAAAATCAAAGTAGAGATCCATTTATTATAACTAAAGAGAGCAGCATAGTTCTATTGCTGTTAAATCTACTAGTAAACTGTCTAAAGCAGCAACAATCCAAAAGCAGTGCATTGTAGTTCTCAACTGCAACCTTTTGTTAGCCAGTTTATCTTAACAAATTAGTCTTTATCTCATAAACATAATTTTCTCTTATTCTGATGTATGTATGTATGTATGTATGTATATGTGTGCATTATATGTATATGTACGTGTGTGTGCGCGCGCATATTTGGCTACATTGACAAACATCTTTGATAATGCGTACAAATGCACTGTGAATGGATGTCTAGAACAATGCTTTTATGTTCTATTATGAAGGATTAGCCTTCACCTGTACATATTGTTCTCTCCATTTGAGGTTTCATACATTATTTATGTCAGATGATTTCATGTTATGTCACTTATACTGCAACACTTCTGTCATTTTCTTTGATTTCCCACCTTGTTTTTACATCATGCTGGAGATTGGTGAACTAGTACTAAAAGCATTGGTCTATCAAGAGATGTTCATGGGCTCTAGTTGAAGTAGTACTATTCAAGTAAATAGATTATATACTCTAATTTAAGCTGTACACTTTGTTAATGTTTTGTATGGTTTTGATATGCAGTTTGCCACATGGACTGGGGAACTTTGTACAAACTGATTGAATGTTTTGGCTACTATATTGGAGAATAAATTAGTCCTGACCACAATGCAATTCTAATTATAACCAGTAGACTGTGAAAACGTTTTGCCATTATTTGCAGAATTATGCAATACTTGTTCTATGTATACTAAAGGATATGTTGTCCTTTCTCTGCTCTTTTTTTTTTAAAAAAAAAAACAAGGGAACTCACCAAAAATTGGTTACCTTCAATCTTCATACACTAAATTTTACTGGTTGGTTCACTTTTAGAGAGTAAAAGCCATTTTTCCTGATGCGGGAGCAGCTGCTCTTCTAAGATATCGGTGGAAAGAAGCAAAGTTTGGATTTTCCAGGTACTTTTATTTGTTACCAGTCCATCCAGTGGAAGATATCATGTGCTAATTTTATGGTGGCACTTATAATCAAATTTGAATAAGATAGTATATCTACCTTAGATTGAAGTACAATACTTGAAATTCAAGTTAACTATTGGTCATTAGACTATTATTAAAACCAAATAGAATATAGAGATGGGTAAAACACTGGGTAGCCTCAGTTTGCTAATTGTGTCAATTTGTCATCATTAATTCAGTCTCTGTTTGCATCAATAGAACAAGTTCTACCCTTCACAATTTCCACTCATCTCTTTGTTTACTTCTGTAGTGCAATGTATTGCATTTTCTGCTGATGCAACTAGTTAACCAACAAACTTTTGTCTGGCATGTATGGGGCCACCTTCAAGGACCAAGGCTTGATTCATCAAGAATTGAAAAAATTTACCATTTTTTTTTCAATTTGAAGTCTACCTTCTGAAGCCTGAAATTCTATTGAGTTCCTGGTGAAGGCCAAGGGTCTTGCTGTGAGACCTAAGCAATCAATTGGTGGGTAGTAGACTATCTTCTAGAAGAAAACCTCAAGGGTATTTTACACTTGGAAAGTGTCCAGGTGAAGAGGAGAAAGGGCAACATTTTGGCTCAGGAAACACGTTCAAGTCTAATTCTAAGAAAGAAATTATCAGTCAAATAGCCAAATTTTAACATGATCTTTGATTAATCTAATGATGATTATGAGAGCTTCATATCTTTAGCTTCTGCTATGCACATATGCATATCCTGCTATCATCTTGTGATCATAGCATCAAAAATCTATAATCATATGTTGTAATTACCATTTGCTGGTCTGCTGATGTCTATGGTGCTTAAAGGGTTTGTTATTCTTAGATCTCTTTATTTGTAATTTTCAGTTTTTTGTTGACTTGTCATGCAGCTTAAGTGACCGGAAGCCTGTAGATGATGAAGATGAACTTGTAGTTATGATAGTTCCTGATTATCAGATGTTGGAATATGTTGAACGAATTGCAGCTTATCTTTCAAATGACCCTGTATGTGACTTCTTTCTCAAAGAATAAAGTTTTATGAGATATACTGTTATGTGATTTATATCTTAAATAAAAATTCCAAAGCTCTCTCTCTCTCTCTCTCTGGAATCAATAAAATCTTACCTTGCATGCTGAAAGATAAACTCTCAGTCTAGTGTTAAAATGTGTGGTTATAGATAGCCTCTTCTTAGCATAACTTATTCCTCAAAGAATTGCAATGGTCACAAGTTTTTTGTATTTACAACTGAACGTTAGATAGATCAGTCATGCATCTTTTGTTTTTGCTATGTCTATTATTATTTCCTATAGACAGCTGACTCCTTTAAAGTTAATTTCAATTTCCTTTGTATCCTGGGGTTAACCTTGTAATTTCTGGAAGATTTTAACTTATTTGGGTTTTAGCATATGCAATGTGTGATACATGAGAGGTAGTTTATGTTGTACTTATTCTGTATATCTATTATACTATATAACCCAAACTCTGGAGTGGATTGCTTGTGAAGCTCCGCAATACTATATAACCCAACCTATGGAGTGGAGTGCTTGTGAAACTGCACATTTCTGCCACTCCACTCTGAGTCATATTCCAGACCCAGTAACCATAACTGTAATGGTGACAAGCCTTATTCCAACTATTATCGGCTTTATAATGCTTCTTTGTGATTTAATTAGGATTCATTATGCGAGTTTAGTTTTTCTTGTATGATATTCTGCTTTATGAATGCTTCTTTGTCATTTAATTAGGATTCATTATGCCAGTTTAGTCTTTCTTGTATAATATTCTGTCAACCTAAAGTTAGCCACCATGTGTGATGACCTGAATGGGTTGACCAAGTCAACTTGCTGACCTCCCAACTGTGAACCTAGGCAGGTTAGGTCATCTAGGGTTTGGAACTATGAAAAACCTGTTCAACCTGCTAGGTTGAATGGTTGAACCTGTTAACCCAGGCTGGTTAACTTGGATTCCACCTGTTTGGTCTAGGTCACAGGGCAAAATACAACCAGAAATTCTGGAAAAAAAGGTGATCAATTTGTGAATCAAACTTATGAGCCCTGACACAATTACTAACCTCTTAGCTACCAAGACACCATGCAACACTATTTTTCATTGTCTTATTATGCTTATGAAATATCTGTCCTTAGATGAAATAAATTTAAATAAGTTGTGATATTTCGACGATCCTCTTTGAATAAAAAAATATTTTTTTCATTTATTTTTTGGATATTTTCAAAATTTTATAAAAAAAGGATAGTATAGTGCATAAGGCTTCTTCCATTGTGAGGTCTAGAGAAGGTTAGACATATGTAGACTTATCTTTGGTATGAAAAAACTTTTTCTCATATTTTGAATTCATAATCTCCAAATCGCAATGGAACAACCTTATTGTTGCACAAAGGCTCACACTTTATATTTTTAAAACTTTATTGTTTGTAATAATTAAAAATTAGGGGAAATTACAATGGGACCTTCATTAGTTTAACTGATTTGCACATTGACCCCAAAAGAAAAATAAATAAAAAATAAAAACCCCAAAACTTTCATTTTGGTACACAAAGACCCATTCCATCCATCTGCCCCTTGACACCATTAAGCTAGTGAATGGAAAGTCAAATTTGCCTTCATGAAATCGGGTGATTTTATTTTCATTCAGACTTTAAAACCAAGTTTAAAGGGTAATCTTAGTATTACCTAAAAATATTGCTGTCACATGACCATCACATTACTAACGCCCCTCACGACGGAGATGGATGGAGGGGATCTTTGTGTATCAAAATGGAAGTTTTGGGGTTTTCGATCTTTTTTTTTTTCTTTTTGGGGTCAAAGTGCAAATTATTCAAATTTAAGGAGGTCTTGCTGTAATTTCCCCTAAAAATTATCAATAAGTTTCACATATTTTCTACATTGTATAATTTTTTTCTTACAAATTTTCAAAAAAAAATTACAAGACTGACTTATTATTCTGAATTTTCATTTTTTTCCTTTTTTTCCCTTTTTTTATTTTTATTTTTTCTATTTATTGATATTTATTTATTTTCTATTTGTGATGTCATGGATTAATGGAGTGACCCATGGTGGACCTGTTGTTGAATCGTTGACCTGTGACCAGTGCTGAAACTGGGTCAGTCCAGGTCAATGGGCTCTGAACACTGGTTAGCCATCCTCCTTTCCCTTGTCACTGAAGGCTGTTAGTTAGATCTTTGTACTTATAAAAAAACAAATTGAACTTATGTAATATTCTGAAGCACAATTATTAGCTTTAAGTAGTGCAGTTTTATATGCTAAGCTAATCATTTTTCTTACACAGCCTTCCTGATTATTATGTATTAGCCAAGATCTCTTATCATGTGGAACCCGCGCCTTGTCAGTGAAGATGTTGGAGTTGGATTTAACGTCCGCAAGTTGCGTAAATACTTCTTAAGGTGAGTATTCTCCTGAATTCAGGTCATACTTCATGTCCCTTTACTGCTGTGTGTATGGATGTACAGAATATAGACTAAAAGGCATGATTTTAATATTGATAAGATTTAGTACTTGTGTGCATCTCTTTCCCTTTATCTTCTTTTTCAAATAATTAACCTTTGCAAGATTTAATCTTTATCCTAAGCTTTGACATTTTGCATCATATTACATTATGTCTAGCACTTGCTCATTCATTAATTCGATGTTAACAAAATCTTGTCTAGACACAACCCCGTTACACCTGCTCACAAGGACATTACTGAAAGAAAAGGTACATGGTAAAACTGAGGTTCAAAAAATCGTGTTCTCGCTTGTGCAAGGTTGACTATTAAACAGTGGTGTCCTAAGGAGTCTTCATATGATAGGTTGGTTTTATGACATGTACTGTGCTTGCGAGCTACCACTTGTAACATTAGGACAGCATATCTTGTTCTTCAATCTGTTGGCATCAAAGGGTGGCTTGGTTTGATGGGATGACCTGACTTAAAGCACATCTGTGGCAGTGAGAAGTCATGGCATGAGACTTGCTTGTGCACACAAAGGTGGCATGCTTCATTGAACAATTGGCTTGATGGGGAAGACAATCTAGCAAAATATTAAAAGAGGTCTGGGACATTTCTACAGTCACTACCCTGCAACATTGTAGTATGCAAGTATTTTTGTTCCTGTATTGATAGTAAAGATGCTTGCTAGTGCTTGCTGATGTTGAGTCCAAATGCCAAACAAGGGCTGTAACTTGGAAGGTGGCTGTGGATGCTTGAGTGGCATGCAGGGTTACCTGTTGTTGATACTTGTTTGAGTATCAGAAGTTAGGTGGCATACTAGTGTGAGTGTGTTTGTGTGCATGCACATGTGTGTTGTGTGTTTGTGCATGTCTGTGTGTTTAGAGAGAGAGAGAGAGAGAGAGAGAGAGAGAGAGAATTGCCGATATTTTGTCATCAGATACCAGGTCGATATTCTGTCATCAAACACCCAGTCTTAATAAGAACTTAGCATTGAACCGATTATTATGTATCTAGGAACTTGCTGAGGCTTAAATATGACTTGGTGACAATTTAGTAGAAGCATGATAAAAACAAAAGTTTAGGCTTTAAACTAATGATCTTGTTTAAAATTGAACCTTGGAAATTGACCTTGATTTTTCATTTCTAGTTCTGTTTGATGTTTAATGGAAATTTCTTTAAGCTGCAAGAAATCACTCTCTACAAAACTTGGTCAGTATGGTCTTGGTGTCTAAATTAAAATATTATCTAATTGGAATAAATCTTTAGTTGTTGACCTTTCACTTCTGAAGTAGAAAGTTTGAGTTTGTTGTCATTGATGACATGGTGTGCCATGACCTGTATTTGAGTGGAGTTGTCCGTGCAGCTCGGTTGCTGACATTTGAAAGGAATTCTGTTATGTTTGTCAGACAAAAGCAGGAGATATTTCAGCTTCAGCTCTCAGTGCTTTTCAGTTCATGCTCTGACCTAAAATCAAATCCAACCTGACACACACACAAACACACACACAAAAGTAAAAATAAAAAAAGGGAGAGGTTATTCTAGACTAGTACACCTAAGCAACTTTTAGGTTCTCCATAAATATGCCTTGCTTTTGCTGATAGACTACTGTACCTAATCAATCTAGAATGCCATCTTCTCCTTGTTCTTTAGTTTTGTTTGGTCTGATGCTTAATATTTTGTCCTTTTCATGCAGTACTTTTACTGTTGTTTACTCACTGAGACCGGTGCCATCTGGTGCGATCTTCAGATGCTATCCTGGGTGAGCAAAAAATTATAGTAGTCAGCATCATATCATATGTTCAGCTTGGATTCTATATGTGTAAGCAGAACAACTTGAGAAGATCGCCTTTTGTTGGTTTGGTTTGCTTTGCAGAATGTGGAAAGTGTTTTATGATGATGTAAATAGGCCAAATAGATATCTGTTAGCCAAAGAACAACCCAGTCGTCCTGACGCAACAGATATTGAGGTTGGTGTCTGGCATTAAATATTCTCAAACTTGCCTTTTGGATCAAATCCTCTTAATCAATAATTTGCAAAAAACCAAGGTCCCATATGAAATGCTAACCATGCTCACCTATGTAGTTTGTATCAAATTTATCCTCATTTTGTGTATTGACATCTTTCTATTTCATCTCTGTCACATGCAGCTTATATTTGGCAGTGTAGCTGAGAAATCTGAGGAGCCTTCGTTGTTGGGTAAAGCCATGAGCATTTTCACTTCACTAAATCAGTTTATGAAGGCCATCTCCAGGTGAACCTTGATTTGCATTCCTCTAAAGATAATAGAAACCAACAAGTTGTTATTTTGTTTTTTCATTGCTTGTCATGATGAAATAAACCATCTTTTAGAGAGTTTGGCTTGTTTACTTGACCAATAAATGAAAATCATTCTCTTGAAATTTTGTTCCATCTCACATTCTTGTCATGGCCCGTCCCTCCTTTGGAAATATGCTAATTTAAACAAAAAAACCCTTTAAAAGTGATATAAGATAGGTATGGCGCAAGCAAAACTCCATACAACTAGTTGGCTAACAAATACACCTATAGTAAATTTATAGGCGACTCTTACGGTAATCATCTAGGATTAAACTTTGCATGAGAAGGATTTTATACTCTGATAGTATTTGTACATGTAGACACATGCATGTTCATACATGCTGATTGCTTTCCTTCCATCCTATCCCTCCTTCAATAGCTTGATTAGACAAGATACCATCTTTGCTGCTAACTTAACTACCTGGTCATGATGAGCTGGACTTTAGAGGGATTTACTAGCAGTTTGGCTCCTTATATCTATTGTTATAGTGGCTGTCAATGCACTCTTTAACAGAATTGGTACTATGACTTAAAGTCTTCAACTTAAGTAGATGGAACTAAGATTTACCATAATAGGAACCAGTACCATTTTAGTATCAAATTGGTACGTTTTGGTATAGGATGCAATATATCGAACCGGTACCGTATCAGTTAGGTGAACCGAGAGGCCCCAATAGTTCAGTATGGTTTTGAACGGTTCGGTACAGTTCGATCCCTATATCAAATTAAACTATATCGATTCTAGAATGGTTCGTATTGAACTACTCGGTTTGGTATGGTTTGGCCATCTTTGTATGGAACTAACAGCTAATCTTTTGCTTGCATTGTCTACTGACAAGCCAAACTAGAAACTTTACTGTTTACTAATTTTTTTATATTTCAAAAAAAAGCAGAATATAAAGACAACAACAATGAATTTTTCATGGAAGCTATATCCTCAATGATTAAGAAAAAAATGTTTCTAGTTGAACAAAAATTTATGATGGAATAGTAATTTGCTTTAGTATTCTTCTTAACTTGAAATCGGGTCATACAGTAAATCCTGTTGCTCTTTTTTCAACTTCACCATGCTGGTTTCAATTGCCATTGGTATGCCAAGGCTGATGGATTCGTAGGTTCTTGCAATGGTCTTTGTTCCCATTGGATGCTGTATTGAACAAATGTTCTGTTGTCTTTTTTTTGATGTGAAATTGGCAGAGGGTGGAAGAAGCGTAACCCCCCCCCCAAAAAAAAAGCTTTTATTAATGAAATAAATTACAAGAAGAAGGTTGTACAAGGGGGAAAGGGGCTAAGAGGAGTTAAGAATATTTTCCAAAATGCAGTATGCTTCAGCGACCTTGCCTTCTGCAAGATGATTTCAGAAGGATAAGTTGCACAAACTTTTCTTTAGAAGGGCCTGTGCCGTTAGATTTTTTGAAGAGAAGAGCCTAGAGTTTCTTTCTTTCCAAACAAGCCAAGAGGTCGCAGCAGTCAGTTGGTCCCAATCCAATCTGCATTGGTGGGGGATGCATTTAGCTCTCCAAGAACAACTGTTATGTTGTCTTCTCGAATGATGACAGCATTAAGGTTCTGTCCTTTATCATTGCAATGCCATACTTAGTTATCCTCAGCACCTGAACTCTGCAAGTCATCGACTTTGCCGGGAACATTACATGCTGCCCATCTATATTCATCCCATCCCTCTCCATGGTAAACTGTATCTCTTTGATGATGTACTTCCTTGCTGCTTCAATGCCAAGCATGCATTCCTCTTCGAGGACAGGATTGCTTGTTTGAGTCCCATCTGCTCCCAGAGCCCCCGTCACCTTCTGGAGGTCCATGCCTTAGATAATCAAATTTTTGTTCCTTTCTCATCTTTAATCACGACACGCTCAGCAGTGGGAATACCTTGCACACCCACCTTTAGAAGCACAGATCTCATGCAATTAGGAAGTCCCATCTAATTCTGGATAGAATACTTATAGTTTGTCAGTGTAACCAGAGTTATACACGATATCTTTTCTTTTCAGTTTTAATTGTAGGATGTTGAAGGATAGCTGCTGCAACAGAAGTAGAGATTTGGACAGCCCAAGTTTGCACCATAGCTTGGTTCAATAACAATGTAGGTTTGTATACTCTTGAATAATCTTTGTGGTTTTAGCAATTTCCTCCTGAGTGGTTTTCTCAATATGGCCCTTCACACACCTTGCAAACCTGATGCCTTTGATATTGTAGACCAATGATGTCATGATGATTGGTGTTCCTATGGTTTTTTATTTGATTATTTCTATGACATAAGGAATACAAAGGGTCACATTCATTTTGGCTTCCCTGGCAAAGTGGAATGTCTTTAGTGTCATCCGGGTCCCTGGCTCACCTAACCTCTGAGCACCAATTGCTCCCATACCTGTTCCTTGCCAAGCCCTTTTTGCATGGTGCCAAGCTATACCTGTCTCCCAAAGAACTTGCAGCTGCTCAGACTTATCCGTTCTTGCAGCTGTGTTTTCCTGAAGAAATTCCATCAACATTTCCCCAAAGGCAGAGAAGCCCTCCTTCAGCCTCTCACTCTCCATTTATCAAGTTCTTGCTTCAATCTCTTTTTTGTGATCTCAAGGGCTTTTGGAGGCTGAAGAGCATGTTGCCATGGTTTTTCTGACCAATCAATCAAAATCCAATGGTTTCGCCTCCTTCCCTTCCATTTTTGCTGGGTCCATTCTGTCATCTCCATATATGAACTGAACTATCCTTCGCTCTCACATCATTCACCCTCATCATGGTTGACTGTCATGTCTCCAAGGATTGTATATCCAGTCTTCACAGCCTTGCCCTTCTTTGACCTTGTTAAGCCTGGCTCGTATTCTCACTTCCAGAGTTTGAGCAGCATCACAACCAGGCTGTGCATCAAGCTCCCCTTTATAGTTTGATCAGCCTTTGGCATTTTTATATTTATTCTTCTCTTTCTTCCTGTTATCAAGCCTTTTCCCAGGGTCAACATTGTTAATCCACTTTGCACTCAACTTGGACAGCTGGCTTATACAGGAGGATGCAGCATAGTGTCGCGGACCTATGAGTTTTGCCCTGTCCTCAGCCCATGAGGCACCCGGAGCCTTTACCGCATCCCTAACGCCTTCAAATGAAAACTGCAAGAGAGCAGAAGAGAGAGTAGACAAGGATTTAGAAGAAGATTTTTATTAGAATAAGAAGAATGCAAGACATGGAGAGCTTCACTTCTAAGGGGAGATCTCTATTATGAGGAGTCGGGTTGCAACTGAGAACCCCTCTCCTTTATGTAGTCCTAAGATCTAGAATCGCTAGGATTGCACTACTTGTCTTATATCTGTAGATTAGAACATTCTGAAACCAAGATATCTAGAACTGACCACTAGAATATCCAGGAAATATCTAGAACATGACTGAATTATCTTCGAAGTTTTAGTGTGTTCTGGAAACTTATAAGACTAATCTGGAGTTTTAGTGAATTTTTAGGCTCTTTAGGTGGGGTTGCAACAATAGGACCATGGTCTCTGAGAAGAACACCAAGAAGTCCGATCTTATTTCTGTCTTGTAATGTAGTCTTGCTGAGCCAGCTGCAAATGAGCTCACTATTCTAGAGGCAAACAAATCCATCATCAGGTACATTGTCTCTTGCTTGCACTTGCTGAAAATTCTCTGTGGGCTCAAGAATGTCAAACACTTTCAAGCTTGCATGTAGGCACACAACACTGGACAGTTGCCTTCTGGTCCATAGCTCTACTGCCTTAAAAATTGCTGGCAAAAACAGATCAATTTGATCTAATGCATTGCCTTTGGTAGTTCTGTGCAACATGAGGATAGGCCAGATCTACCAATGCAAAGGTAAATTGCAATTTTGCTCTCATGATGAACGCTGCTTCTAGTGGAAACTCACATGATTTTGTAGATGAATAATTTCAATTGACATGTTGAAAGGAACTTAGACATTTGATTTACTATTTTTTTCGTTTAACAATTTACTAACATCATTTATGTTAGTAAAACTTTACAAGTTACTGTTTCTTGGGAAACTATTCTAGTGGCCGATTGGATCACTAGTGTGTTAGATCGATCTGGTTGATCAATAGAGAATGTAGGATATAGGATTCAGTTTGTCTTAGGACTTAAAATTTTTAATAAGATGAAAATGTTGCAAAGAAATAAAACAATGGAGTAATAACTTACAGTTAGAGAAACTAACCAATAAGAGATTGATTACATGGAAGGAAAGTAATTGGGCATAAGATAGATATTCTTCAAGACGGAATGGTTGTCATGCCAGACAATTAAATACATTCTTAAGGGCCAATAATACAGAATGCTCTACTCTAAGGTGGAATGAGGCCTTACGTTGGAGAACTTTGGACTAGGGTCAGGCATGCAAAATCCTCTGGATGCTTACTACATTATAAAGGATAGGTGTAGAAGCTCTGTCTATACCGGGATAGTCAAATGTCCATCTGTGTAGAACGAGAAAGATAACAAATAAAGCCTTCTTTTTATGTTGGAGATTGGTATTCAGTTTTGACAATAGCTATCGATCTTTGGATGTTTTATTTTCTTGGTAACTAGATTCTTGATAGCTACTATAGTTCCTTGCATGACTAACTTCTTGTATTATCTCTTGCATGAGTAAGAAGTGGCTTAACATGACCTTTCAAGTGTACATAAATTAGTTAATCAAACATAGATCTATCTAATACTTTTGATCATTTCCTATTGTTGGTCAATGACCACTTAATTTTTTGGTATAAACAATTATATGCTGCTACTTTTTTGAAGGGGCATCATATTATTGATGTGAAAAAAATATTGTTTCCTTTTATATGAAATTTTTGCATACAATTTTTGTTTATGTTATTGAATGTAAAAACTAATTATAAGAAAATTAATTTTAGTGAACTCTTTCACAAAAGATAACCAAAAGTTATTCAATATGTGCCCCGCCCCTTTTAAGTAAATCAAATTATGATTGTGTAGTAAATAGGTATACCTATTGCTTTTGACAAATGAAACGAAGCGTGGAGACGTTGTAGGATTTCTACTAGCACTCACAACGGCAGGAGAAAATAAAAACTGTTATTGATCTTATAAATGCATAATAGTGTAGATAATTGTCGAGCTAAAGATTACTGCATGTATTAATGATTTACAAACATATTTGAATTATGTTATAAGCGTCATCCAGTGCTTTAAGCGCACATTGTACTATCTGGAATATGAACATCTAGTTTCGTCATTTAGTTACACCAATATTCCATTGAATCTCTCCTTCAAATACCACCACGGTGGCAAAGCCACCTCCATTCCGATGAGGAAATGAGAGCACATTACAGGGACGTCAGGATAGAGGGGACAAAAACAGAGTCTCTTTCCAGAACAAAATATCAAGCAGTGTTACAGAAAACAGAAGTCTGGGACTGAAAGCCAGAAATCCATCCAGCTACAGCAGCAAATCAAAACAAAAGGGGAAGCAGAGCCAGCCCAGCCTCTTAAAGGCCACTAAGGATTCCCAAAGAGCGCACCTCTTTTCTGCTCTTTTTTTTTTAAAAAAAAAAAATATGGGTCTACGTGTTAATTGAAAAATAGAGGCATCATCTCTTCACTTTCACCAAAAAAAAAATGCGTTGATTCTTTTCTCGTATTTCCCGTCGTCGGGATCAATGGCTGATGGCCTTAACCTTTCGCACGTCTACTCGCTTCAAAAGTTAATCATATTAATTAGTTATGTTAATATAATTGTGGCGCCAAGTTATATTAATACCACATGAATTATGTTAAATTTATAATTCATTGGCACTAAAATTTTATGTTATAAAGTTTGAAAAATAAAATTTATTAAATTTTGAAATCACTTTTATTGCATAAGGAAGAGATACAAGAATAAAACTAGCATTTCATTTTATGCTCAATTATCTGTTCAAAACAAACACTTTTCATTATATTTATGCCTTAATTTCATTATTCTATTTCTGCAACTAAATGGGACATAAATGTACTCTATTCTCTTCCTTTATTCCTTTCTACTTAGAATTTCTACTTAAATATATATATATATATATATATCTAACTAAGTACTTTAAAAAAAAAATTTATTTCTTTCTACTCTATCTTCGATCAAATACAAAAATATATTTATTCTACGAGACAGATCTATACCTTCTACGGTACTTAAATAATTATTTTGTTACCCTACAAATTCACAAGGTGCTTAGATAATTATTTTGTTACCCTACAAATTCCACGATCAAACATTTTAACCATTGCTGTTGACTTAATTAAAATGCAGAGTTAAGTTGGGGGGACATGATCTACTACTGAAAATGATCAGACAAACAATGAATATCAATATATTTTTTTATTTAAAAAAATAGAGATAGATATGGATATTAAAATTTACATTTATATTTATTTTAAAATCAATCAGCTTCTTAAAGTAAATTAAATTTAAGATATAGTGGTGTTACTTATTTTACTATAAAAGTTCTAAAACTAAGAGCATTGATACATATTTAGTCACATTATCCGGTTTAGCTATATTGCGGCCCCATTTTGGCTCCACTTCAGCCTCTGTTAAATAAGGCGAAACCTAGATCTATGTAGCAGGTTCAGTGAGATGGGACCGAGTTCACTAGATATTTGACAAAAACTAAGCTCAAGCGGGATATGTCTTATTTCTGAGATGAGCCAAACTGAATCCAACTTGCTCGTGTATGCGGTCTGCCTTGTTTGCCCCAACAGAAGACAGGATGTAATACCGTACCACATATTGACAAAATTATGCAACGTTCAGAAACTAAATGGGACATGTTATGTAATATAAACCTTAAAAAGACCAAAAATCGTTCAACCCACTGACTCAAGTGGTCAACCTCAAATGATCCTGAACCATTATGTTCGCCCCTCCTATCAGATAATTGCATGTAAAAACCTATCGCTCACACATTTGCAAAACAAGACTATCTCATGTAAGAACCTTATCATATGACTCTAATTAATGAAATATATTCACTGGGGACTCTAATTAATGAAATATATTCATTGGGGTTTCTTTTCCCCGTTTCTCCTCTCACTCGGCCCTCCGAGGCTCTTAGCAACCTGGGTTTGACGCTCCATGCCTACAAGCCACCAAAGAACAAAAAGACTTGCCAATGGATTTGGGTGCAACAATCATCATGCAAATAGACCACTTGCTACACAGATAAATTCAAGGAGCTGCTTTGTTATTTTAAAGTAACCATGGCTTTGGTTCATGTTTACTTACCTGGCATCTTGTGTATAGCGTGCAATTCTCATATCAAAGGCTTGTTGAACTCACAAAATGCACAAATTTTGAACAAACTGCTGCTCCTTCTGCCTTGACCATGCCTCGGCATAACCTCACTGCTGTCCACAAAACAAAATGGAAGAGAAAAAAATGCTGGCACAAAGTTTCATGATTTCCAGAGTCAATGATCATTCAACTGGCTGTACAACTACAATTACAAAGCCTCATGGTTAACTCTAACAATACCCTGTTATAGTTCCATTCATTATGACGAGGTTCTCAAGATGGTGATTCTAACATCCTTGAGCATAGAGTTAGGAGCATAAAAAATTGAAATGGCAGGAAACCTCTCCGCAGCCAAGCACAGGAAATCATCACTTGCACACCAAGTACTCGGTGACTCATGCATACTCAGGATTTCTGGTACATCATAACAGGCGCATCGGACAATTTGCTCAGGTTATCCTGTTCAGCCTTTATAGCGCTTGGTTCATCTATAGCCATGGGGCAAATATCTGAAGCCTGGTGCATGACAATAAGGAGAACATTAACTTAAATGAGCACGAAGCATCATGTTGTATGATAGTCAGATTTCAGTTAGATATCTATGATGGTCACCTTTGAGGATGAGATCTCAGCCATAGGCTCCACAGCTCTGGCATGGTCTGCAGCGACTTTGTGAGGTTCCTGCATGATTTAGAAATTGAACAGTAAGAAAAAGGAAAAACACGGTTTAGGAATTGAATGGTAAGAAAAAGGAAAAAACACAAACAATATTAGAACTGGATGGCACACAACACCAACTTTTGAGTGCTGTAAATGTTTTGCTTCTGCAGTTTAACTAATTTGATAAGATAATTTGAAAGAAACAACAATATCTTTTGAAAATGTTTTCCTCTTGAAACTGACATCTGATTCTTCTAGTGTTCTAATTTTATAACTCATATTTTTCTCAAAAAAATTCTTAAGTCATTTGAGTCTTTTGGTCATCACAATAATATTTTTAGCTCCAACTTTAGATGATGGGTTCCCCCAAACATCCAATGAGGGGCATAATTCATAATAAATCTCCAAACAAGTCTGAACTGGTGTTAGAACACAAGAAAATATATTAGAAAAAAAAAACGATAATAAAGAATGAGTTATCTATCTTCTTTTCCTTATCATTATAAGGAGAATCAAATTGCCATTTTGATATCGAAGATTTGTACACAAGGAGCTTTCTCCCTTTTCTTCTCATTTTGGAAAGAATCCAGCTGTTATTTTGAACTTCAAGAGGATTCTTTACTCATCAGCAAGCAATGGTCACGTAGTGTCTGAGTTACAGTGTTAATGACAGGCTGAATTCTAGTCATAAAACTTTCTCAAATCATGGAACCAAATAGTCTGATGCATGTGAAAATACAGCATGTCATGAACTTAGCTGGTTGCAGTAAAGCAACATTTGATTGCAACATACATTGAAGCGATACACCCCATACAAGGACAATCAATTTTTAGCTATCACTTGAAATGGAATAAGATAAGGTGGTCCCACCCACCCGCATAACCCTATCACTGTTCTCTCCCACTCTCCTAGTCGACCAACCTCCTCTAGTCTGTCTAGCCAAAATCATCTTGGCTCTACTAACAACCATCACCATCTTCTAGGTCATAGCAAACCTTGTCCTGTGTACTAAAATCATATCATTCCTCTCCTTGTTTCCCTCTCATCAATGCCATCACAAACATAAACTTAATTCCACCACATTCAAATTTCAATAGTCAAGACCACCATGCTGCCAAGGTCCTACCCCTGCTAGATTATAAACTCCTCTAATCCTACCCAGAGTTAAGACCAACCCCAAAAGCCACAATCTCCATCTCCTCCAGGGCCTTAATCTTGTTCTACCAACCTTCTTCTCCAGAACCGACATGAAGCTGAGCACCTCTCTCTCTCTCTCTCTCTCTCTCTCTCTATCTATCTATCTATCTATCTATCTATTTGTGTGTGTGTGGAAAAAAATGAATGCCCCAGAATGCTCAAAATTAGTACCAAACACCACCTGCAACAGTTGTTGCTGCAGGTGGGTCAGTTGCAGGGATCCTAACAGCACCATAAGAAAAAAAATATTTGTCAGGTCCAATCGAAGACATCACCAGAGTGTTGACTCTTTCATATCATAATCTATTATACCATGGTTCAGTCAAAAAGTTTGAGCCTATCTTTCACATCCAAATGCTCACTTATCTCTATCATGTAGATGGAACAGTGTTATCAAAGGTGCACCCAAAGCATTTCTAATGCGTGACGCAAAAGGCACTAAGGGTTAAGCACTTTTTATAACCTAAGATGCACTTAAGGCACAAGACACTAGGTATCAAGAGTTAAGCACTTCTTATACCCTAAGGGAAACGCCTTCATCTAAGCACACATGAGGAGAAAAAAGTGCAAACTTTTTATCTAATTTGAAATGCAAAAAAAAGCATACCTTTCTTAATAATTGTATTTGTAATATTTTTTTAATATATCATATTTATTAGACTACATTGATTTTATGGTGCACCATCCCATAAATAATTATTTTCTCATCCTTAAAAAAAATAAAAATTAAAAGAAAAAAAATGTAACACCGAAAATTATGCTATCATATAAGAAAGAGAAAGAAAAACATCAAAAGATTACATATTTCAGCTAAGAAAGAGGAGGCTTTTCATTAAGCTAATAGGCTAAATATATTACTATTATATTTTTTTAGCTTGTTTCTATTATGTTTTATAAATCTTGCTTATATAAATTATTCTACCATTTATTTCAAAAATGTGCACCTGACTTCGCTTAAATGCACACCTGTGCTTTGTGCCTTACATCTAGGTTCTAAGAGCCCTTTGCACTTAAGTATGTCTAGTGCTTTTAATAGCATTGAGATGGAACAACAATTTTCTATGACATGTATTGTACAAATAAAATTGTTGTCATGTACACATCTGTCCAATTCTTTACCAATGAAAATTGTGTTTTAAGTGCAAGAAAAAAGAGCATTCGTGCTAAAACTTGTTTTGGCCTCATCAATAGTTTCCAATGAACTTTGAAGCATGCATAGCCCACAACAATAAGGATGGATTGGCAACCTAGTTACCTCAAGACTCCATTGTGAAGAAATAAAAAAAGAGTTAGTAGTAGCTGTAGGTTGTCAAAGTTTCATGTACATACTACAGTTTGCATTTTATGCCAACAAAAGAACAATTTGGTCAGATAATGAATAGGAACTTCATTAGTACATCACAGATGCATGAATCCAGCTCTAGGACAACAATATAGAAGAGTGGAACGATAGGGTACCAACTGGCCAAATTGATAAGATCTCGTCTTGACAGAAATCAATATATATATATATATATGTGTGTGTGTGCGTGTGTGTGTGTGCGCGCGTGTGTGTGTGTGTATACCCATACAATTGTTTCAACAGTGGCTTACATAAAGGAAGTGGAACTGAATCTTGTAACTAAATGCATTCTTCTGTAGAAAAGAACAATTTTTCAACATAATATCAACTGTCCTCTAATTACATATGTAAACATAACTAAATGTTATTGGTTATTCAAAGCCCTCGAAGAGCAAATCAACACGACAAATATTGTATATTAAAAGCATTAACAAATTTAAGCCATGTTAATGCAGAAAACGAAGAGTCAAACAAACAGATACCTGATCTTTTAACTCATTTTCAGTGTTCTCCCTCTTGATTTTTATGTTCTGAATACTGTTTGATGGAAGTTTCCTAAAAGGTAAAGAGCCTGTCAGCAGAAAACGTAATAATAACAACATAAAGTGAGGGAGGGGTGCGGAACATGAGTACCAAGATGACTCATCTGGTTGCTTGGGATCATCCATTTCCATATCAGAATCAGGATCATGTCTTTCATCTGGATCCACTAAGTCTTCATCTGGCTGAACATGTTGAACAATTAATTAATGGGTTAATCATCAATGTTAATATCATCAACTATTATCTGTTACATCTCACCAATTTTTACAATTTATCCCAATGATAAACAAGCATAACATGATCTGGCTGAACACATTGAACAATTAATTAATGGGTTAATCATCAATGTTAATATCATCAACTATTATCTGCTATATCTCACCAATTTTTACAATTTATCACAACGATAAACACACATAACATGGATGGGCATACAATTTTTTGTATTTCTGACCCATACCACTTAGTAATGTGTGACCTGGAACAGTACTGAGATAATAAAGGGCTTGGTTCAGAGCCATACTGACACATGGTACAGCTATCATGCTGCCTCCAATAGCATTCCACATGTCAATATGGGCATGTGTGCTGTTCCAAGTTCCAACGCAACTTGTACTAGTAGGTAGCCAATACAGGATCCAATACCACGACTATGAATCTTGTGACACTCTCATGATATGTTCCTAGATAGCCAGAAACCTCACTAAGCATTCTACCAAGAAATACCAGGAAAACTACCATGAAGATGTTCAATTGTTGTTAGTAATACAAAAGATGTGATCAAGATAAAGGTTCCACTGGTCCTAAATATATTTAATTAATCATAAAATGATGACAAATTCTATATTTAGCGCCAAGACAACAAATTGTTTATGATCTTAAAAACATTACCATCTAATAAAGCAATATTTCAAAAAAACAACAGGACCTCGTTTGCATTGCATTTTCCATGGCAGGTTATCTAAATTTATTGTTTTACATAGAAAGGAAAAGGGACATAAGAACTTTGGTAAAGATGAATGCTTGAAATATGGCAGTGATGACGAATTGACCAAACAGCAAAGGGTGATCCTATATGGAAGGTGAAAATAAAGCCAAGCTACATGTAAGCCTATAAACTTCTTTAACACCCCCAACTACTATAATAAATTATATGGTTCAAAATCCAATAAGTCAATAAAATATTTGGAAAGGCATGATCACCACAAAATGTTTATGATAGCTTGGTGGTTTGCGTATGTTATTAAAAGGAAATGGCACAAAGCCCCTGATCTACCACATCTCTTCATTAAAAAAGAAAACAAAGGCATCAGCATGAGCCGTCCAATTTCTCAATTCATTCCCTATATTCTTCATTAAAAGAAAATGGCACAGAACCCTTGATCTACTACATGTCTCTTCATTAAAAAAGCAAACAAAGGCACCAGCATGAACTATCCAATTTTTCAACTCATTCACAATATTCTTCACTCTCATTTTTTCTGAACTCAATGTCATAACATAAAAGAGTGGGGTGCATTTCTTGCTGAATTCTAGTCTCTTTCTTGAAGATGATGTCTCCCACATGCCACCAACTTAAATTCAAAAGGGAAAACAAACAAAGTGCAGTGGTGCTGTGTTTGTGGCCACAACTTTGAAGGGTCTTAATGGCAGTTGGAATCTCCTTGAGAACAAAGCCTGTTCCTGCTGCTGAGCTTGCAGTAGCCTGGGCTAGTCTGTCCCACATCCTCAACCACCTAGATGCAGAGTAGGCTTAATTTGAGGAGGGATTTGGGTATTATCCTATGATGGGCTACCAACAGAGCAGCAACTTATCACCTGTACTTCTCAGGTATTCAGAGCATGGGCAGAAGCTTGATTGGTTCTCAAGGTGACATGTTTTCTGAGAAGGGGATCAGGCAGCAGAGATTACATGGGTGAAATGTCATTAACCTTTGTATGGCATAACAATTTGGACCTCCAGAAACTGGTCAGAACTCTGAAACCCTTCATGCAAGGAAAGAAATGGAAAAAAGAAAGATAGGAAGGAAAGAAGCAAGAAGAGAAAGAAGGAAAAGGAGGAAAGAAAGGAAAGGGAAGAAAAGAAAGTAAGGAAAGAAGGAAAAAAAGGAAATACAGAGAAAAGAAAAAGAGATAATAGAAATACAGAAAAGAAGAAGGGGAGAGACGGATTGTCAGAGGCCACCTATTGGGACATTCCACTGGGTGAGCTATCAAGGATAGGGCTGAAAAATGAAGCACCCTGTTTTGTACAAAAACTAAGGCATCCCTGTCCAAACCTTGGTTTCCATTGCACAAACGTACTTCGGGACAACCCTGTCCGTATCCAAAGAAATAAGGAATAGCACATCTTTCTCCAAGAAAAGAATCATTAGCTTGCCTTTTCAAACATGGTTAGAAAACTGGTCCATCAACTAAGCAACATCTTCCCCACAGCATGAATTACAATACAAGTTATCATTGTTTTAAGTGCATTGCACACATCAGCTTTTGCTTCATTCATCCTTACCAACCAAACTATTATAAATTTGAAACTTGACTTCCATCAGCTTTCTCAATTAGCATTAGGAATGGTCTTACAAGATCCAATCCACCTCTCTCACTCCAGGCATATATGACGATTAGCACGCTATACAGTCTCCATCCCTCAATTTACAACCCACATTATAGTGATATCACCAATGTGATGCTAATATAAAAGTTCATATCCAATAAATTTATGAATGGACGGTGTGAAAAGAAGAAACCATCACATCCAGGTATTCTAGTACTCTTGTCAAGTGTTCAGCTGTAACATACACATCCACCAAAAGAGTGGACTGAGTTGGAAAGCCAAGTAGGCAGGGACATTGCTTACAACAACAATAACAACAACAACAATGCCTCAATCCCAAACACAGGGACATTATTTACATATAGATTATAATAGAAATATTTGGCATTCACTTTCATAGAAAATCATCTTGATCATTTTAGATAACAATATACTATAATGTGCCCGTTTAATGCATACGGAAAAATGTACTCTACAAAGAAAATTAAAAAAAAAAAAGAGAACTCAAGCCTAATAAAAGGAGAAGCACAAAAATGGTCACTATTAAATATACATGGATGGAATAGTGCATGCAAGTACTGGTCCAATGCATCATCCCTTTAAAATCAATCAAACATAATTTGATGCATCTGTAAAAGACGATGTCTTTTAATAAATTTAAAATGCAAAACTTAAAACATTAAAGCCACCACTATATGCCTCTGAAAGAGACGAAAAATCTATCAAGCGCAAAAGGAAAGGCATATATCATCTGCGGTACACAGTCACATGTAACTAGGACGCCTCTTAAATGTTTTGTTTGGGCAACATTTCCCCACAAAACATGATCCACTGCCATAAGTCTAGCTCTTAATTTTAATTGAATTTATATATTGTGCACCAATAGATGGAATCTCTTCAAAGAGATCAGTTCCTTGGTGCATGCTTTAGTCAATTCAATAGCAATTACAACCCCTACTGATGCACTATCTTGTCTGAGAGCTAAATTCACTTCAATTGCTCGTCTCCGACCCTTAGCTCTATGCAAGTCAGCTTCAGCTATTTCAAGAGATTGTTGAGCTTCTTGCCAAGGCCTGCAAAACTGGTACCTAAATCGGTACTGGTACATTATCAGGTTGGTACACTATGGGTCAGTATGGTATGAGGCATACCCCATTCTGAGATAGGGTGCCATTCTATTCTCATTTTTAACTACAATGCCACTTCAATATCAAACAGTATGGGTTGGTATTGGGTGGTAGAAGAAGTTCATCTCCATTTGAATCAGTTCGGTTCACATCAAATTGAAACACAATATCGTACCAATACAGTATGATATTATCAGTATGGCAGATCTTGCTTCTTGCAAATCACTGTCAGTACTCATCTCTGCATCATTTCCTAAAATGGTGATCTCATTATTACCGACTCTAGCAAAACCACTCAACATAAATGCTATTAACCATTGGTCATTAAGGTGTATTATCAAAAGACCTATATCCATAGTTGGGGCAATAGGACCATGGTTGGCTAATATGCCAATTTGACTAATACAATGAGAGCTCTAGGGCAGCCTAGAGATATGCTTTTAGATGCTGCGATACAATTGTAGCCCATCTTTTCTAAATGGCTACAAAACATCCATGCAATAACGCTTAACAACTACTGGTGCAATAAGGGGGCAGTGAGTTAGCAACAGTAAGTGGCACTAGTTAGACATCAAATTGCTTCAATTTGGATTGAGGGATAAAACCTGACTACATTCGAATGTCGCTAAGTTCAGAATCCGATCGCCTCCCTTACTCTTGAATCCACACGGATCCCAAAGCCACCCCACATTTTCACTTTTTCCATCTTTAGGATCCAGGATCTATGTAAATCTAAGGGTGGGCAAGGTAACATAATCTAAGCTTGGCTACATTCGAATGTAGTCAAGTCTACCTTACACACACACACACACACACACATATATATATATATATATATAAGGTGTACAATCAAACCTTATGAACAATTTTACATGCATGTTATAACTTTGCACAAAGAAAAGATATTATTATGACATTTGGTCCTTTTTTTGCAAATAACATCAAGCCCTTTACCTTTAGATGCAAGTATTAGTGTAAATTTCTACCAATGCATTCTTCAATGCACAGAGAAACACTAATCCTTGTTGCGAGCTAACAGAAATTAAGTACATTTTCTTTTCTTTTCTTTTCTTTTCTTTTCTTTGATGTTACAACATGAGTGAAAAAGAAGCTAATATAGGAAGGTTGTCAATAGCAAGGTTTTCTAGCAGTGGATCAAAACATGTGAGAGAAAAAGAATTATATGCAAGGCCAACAATCTATGGAAAGGCTCAACAAAGAAGATTACTAGTACCTCAGGGAACTCCGTATCAGGTGGTCGTTCCTGAAATTGAACACTGGGAGCATGCCGGAGCTTTGAAAGATTATCCAAAAGCTTTCCTCTTATTTCATCCAATTGTTGGCGTGTATTTTTATTCTCCATATTACTCGGTGCAACATGAAGAGTGTAGTCTGGACCAAAATACTCATAATATTCATGTTGAGGCATCTTGTCATCAATCTCTACCCCAAGTGCAACACCTGTCTGCTCAAAAGAAGTTTTGGGAAAAAAAATCAAAACACAAAATTGAATTATCATGAAATCTGCCTCTATAGCAAACTGAATGACAATACAACCAGAGCCCATCAAGGATGAATGAGTGACAAAGCCATTGTGTAAGACCTGGTTGGTCATGCTAGAGTTTTTTTTCATTAATTTCAGGTATTTACAGAAAATATAAATAGACAAGTACATGGAAAGAATATCATTCAATTTTGTAACAATGTTAAGGTGCGTGTATCCCATTCCAAATCTACTTTATTAGTCCAGTCATCCAATACAGATGCAAATATTTAACAGAAATCCGTTTGAGTTCTAGGTATCTTGATTATAGAAATGAATTTAGAGAAACTTAAAAGAAACAGAGAGAGAAAGAAGGAAAAAGGAGAACTGCATAAGTATGGTGTTGCTTTCAATGGGTGCCACAATATTTTCCAAAGAGGATTAATAATGCTATTAGCAATTAAAAATCAAGCTATTACAGATGTCAATTGTCCAAAAAAATTTCTTACTACTGTGACAAGAGAAGATTTAAAGGTGTTCACTGTCAAAAGATTAAATTGATCATAAAAATTGACCACAATTAAGCACTTGTAGTACAAGTTCAAGGTTGTCTAAGCTGTAACAATCTAAAAAGTTAGTGTTGAATAAATACCTCATAACACCAACAGCGTGCTACATTCCGAATGGTGTAACCACCACCACCCAGCAGCAACAATGGCACATTGAAAGATCTCATAAATCTCACACACTCTGCATGGCCTCTGATGGAAAGGTTAAAACAGCCCAAGCGATCTCCAGATAATGAATCAGCACCACACTGAAGCACCACAGCGCCAGGCTGGAAAACTTCCATCACTTTTCCAATTATTGGTTTGAATAGAGATTGGTAGCTCTCGTCATCAATTCCATCATCTAATGGAATATTCAGGGAGTAATATTTTCCCTTTCCATGTCCGAGGTCACGTATATCTCCAGTTCCAGGAAAGTAATCCCCAAATTTATGAAATGAAACAGTCATTACTCTGTCGGTTGTATAGAAAGCCTCCTCAACACCATCTCCATGGTGGATATCAATGTCCACATACAGCACACGCTGCAAACAGATCACAATCTGTGAGGACTGAAAATCATACAGACGTGATATAATATTAGCCAAAAAACATTATAGGCTATTGCTTGGAACATATCATTTAATTACAACATTTGAAGTTGAGAGAGCATAACATACAGCATCATAGTTGCTAAATAATTTTTTTTAATATCTCTTTTCCAATGTTTCCTTAGGATGCTATTAAGTCAACTTATAGAACAATGATTTTGTTAGAATAAAAGTGCAGAGTATGTGTGCTATTTGACTAAAGATGCTGACATAAGAATTTAAAAATGTGGTCACTTAGTAGTTCTATCATTTTAGTTTCATTACAATATAATCAATATGAGGTAGTACGACCTTGCCCTACTTTAACAAGAACACATCCAATGAACCTGAAGGCACTGCATAAAATGCATCCAGGGCTTAGATGTGGCATAGGATAGGTAAGTTACAATTTTTAATTATATTTAAGTTGATGCAAAAAAAATGCATCCAATGATTTTTATAGTACAGTTCAGCAGATCCAAAAAAAAATGCAAGCATACCATTAATTATTATTTAAACTGTTATTTACACACAGTTGACCACATCTTAAAATCAAATACTAAAAGATACATTTCAGAATGTTGATGAGGTTGTGAGTAGTTTTGTAAGAGGGTAAAGGGAGGGATACAAATTTAGATTTGCCTTTATGAATCATCAACATTATCAACATATCATCCATGCCATCTCTAATAAAAGAGGGGTCAGCTATTCAATGCAGCACTGAAAGCAGAAAGCCAACATAGAAATTGAGAAAAAATTTATAATTGGTCATCAACTTGATGTCAAATCTTTAATAATGAGTTCCAAATTCCTGGACAAGCATTTTAAGGAAACAGTTGAAGCCAACTGAGAAGTTAGTTGCAATATGAACTCAAGCATGCAGAGAGCAACACTTTGAATTCAGAGTTGTATTTTGCTAAATACTGATGATATTTTTCTCATACAAAAGAACTCTCATGTTTCCCTTTACACCTTATATCTCATATTTCCCATCTTCTTTTTCTTCCCTACATCTTCTTGATTTTTCCTGCTTCAAAAATAATGATATTCATAGGATCTTTATGTTCTTTCCTTCTCTCTTTCCCAACAATCTTCCTTAACTCTCAACTCTGTTCTATTTCTTCTCTCTTACCACTGAATTTGAACAACAAAATGATTAGGTTTACTCCATCACAGGATTTCATCACCATGGGTCCATCAGAGTAGTGCAGACTAACAATTTCCTAGGTTCAACTTTCCCTAAGGAAAATGCTAAATGGTAAATCGAAACATCACCACTGGCTAGTGATCAATGCCAATATTTCTATATCTAAACAGATCCTTTGAAGATGCTAAGCCTCTAGTTAGTTCTATATAGTGTAGGATTTCATTTTAGATTTGTGAGATTGAATAGATAAATGTTCCATTTTATCATGTCTAATATCACTTTCCTGGCCTCCTATTAACAACATCCTTTACTGTTTTTATCTTCCCCTGTAAATCCCACCTTTCATTTGTCGTTTGGGATTTCTAGCTTTTGAAATATTAATTCTTAGGATTCTTAGGGATTCACCTGAATATAGGCATTTTTTTCTTTTTACACTTCTCGGAGTTGACTAGCCTTAGAGTTGCTTCCCCCAAATTCCTTGTAGCTCCTTTTATCTTATATTTTTTTTTTCTTATTTTCCCTCTTCTACATTTACCATCATTTTCCTTGGCATAAAAAAACCAAAGAACCTCAAAAACACAAAAGGCAACAAATAAGCATTCAAGATATAAACAGAGATCCAAATTGACATCTTCATCTCCACAGTCCTCATTGTATGCCTTACATCAGAGTCTAACTACAATACTTATAACTCATAAATGTTACCACATCTTTTCAGAGTCAAAAATAAAGCCATAAAAAGGCAAGCTGTAATGACAATTAAATAGCAACGAGATGCATCTTACCTATCAAGGCCAGTATCACCATTATTATTAATTAAATAACCGAGAGAAATAATTATTACATGACCATGGTACTTGCCAAAAGTAACACCATAATTTCTTATGTATATACACATGATGATAAAACTACCCAAAACAGCCACATCATGTAATGTGCTTCCAAGAAAAGCTTGCAAAAATATAGCACATAAAATTTGGACTTACAATGGGTTATTAATCAAAGAGGGGAAAAAAAAAACAAAGAAACAAGTGACTCTAGACACATCAACTTCAGAGAAGACTTGCTTTAACGAATTTTTCGTGTTTTCAACTAAATTCTCTCCAGCTCCAACACAGCCATACTCTACTATTTCCCTGACTCTAGACGTATCAATGTGGGAGGAAATTGTAAAACTTTTCAAGAACCATTCAGAAAATCACAGAAGCTCTGGCATCGCTATACTCTACACTATTTCTCTTGGAATACTAATCTATTACTCTTATCATAAATAAAAATATCTAAAAGGAAAGAAAGAAAGAAACCCTAAAAAAATGTGAAGCGTACCTCATGCCTCTTGAGGAGCTCGAGGATGGCGAGGACGATGTCGTTGACATAGCAGAACCCAGAGGCCTCACACTTCTTGGCATGGTGGAGTCCGCCGGCCCAGTTGATGGCGATGTCATGCCCATGGTTGAGCTTGATGGCACCGCCGACGGAGCCGCCGGCGTAGGTCTGGCAGAAGTTGTAGAGGCCGTCGAAGACGGGGCAGTCCTCGCCGACGTTGAAGCGCTTGAGGGCGCGGATCTGGTCCTGCTGCGTTTCCGGCGTGATCGACCTCAGAAAAGTGACATAGTCGTCGGCGTGGAAGCGGCAAAGGTCGCGCTCGCGAGCGGGGTGGGGCCTGAGGACCTGCATGTGGTGGAGTAGGCCGTAGTGGGAGAGGAGGGAGTGGGTCATCCGGATCCGGTGGGGCTTCATCGGGTGGCCCTGGCCGTAGTAGTAGTTCCCCACCTCCGAGTCGTAGAAGTAGCATACCTTCCGCTTCGTCCCGTCCGTCCCCACCGACGGCAACGAATTGCCCCCGGTCTCCATGTCTCCGCCGCCGCCCCACCGTCGGCGATCCTATTGCTCTCTCTCTCTCTCTCTCTCTCTCTCTCTCTCTCTCTGGAAAACCCCAATCGGAGAAGAATGAGGTCCTTTTCTCTGCCTATTTGAAGCGGGAGCTCAAGCCGCCCTTCTCCCTCTCTGGGAACCCTAAAGTGCTGGCTCCGGAGAAAGAAGAAGTCGGCGATCTACGTCCTCGAGGAGGAGAGCAAAGCTGAGAAGAGAATTCGGCGTTTGATGTTGCCCGTAGGGAAGAAAGGCTGCGGGGCCGGCGTCGGGTCAGACGGTGTTGTCTTTCATAGAGAGAGAAATAGAAGATGCGAGATTACCAGTCTGGGCTTCACAGCCGTTGATCAGTGTGTGGTTTTTTATCGACTCCGCTCACCTTGTCGCGGACGTACAGGGATTTTTCTCCCTCCTCCCCCTGGGAAAAAAATCCGAAAAATCCCCAACCCCCGTTGAACTCGCTGGGTTCAGCTTCAAGCGCCCTGCGGACTCGGGCTGACGTGTGGCAGCGAGCTTGCTTGTTTGTCCAGACTCGTTTTTTCTTTCCTCCACCGGGAGGGTAACAATTGTTCCCCAAAAAGAAATTAATAATAATAATAATAAATAAAATCTTAACCGTAAATTTTTTTTTCTCCGTTCAACTTAATTTAATATTATATTTTATAAAGTTTTTTTTTTTTTTTTTTAACGCTCCTCTCATATAGTTTTCAATTTATATCCTACGCCCGAAAAAAAGCAAAATAATAATTAAAAATCTAAAATTCATGAGGGGTATGGTCGATGTTATTACATGCCATCTGAAAATTTCATTTATTTAACACATCTCCCACTGTTTCATGTTATACTCTTGCTAGTGTACGACTAGAAATGCAAATATTTGATGGAATGTCTTGATGCAAATATTTTCAATTTTCATCTGTTCTAATAGATGGCACTGTTATCACAAGATCAGATGTTAATTAAAACCATCTTCAGCATCGTATGCGCCACATTTTAGTTACATATAAGATAGAACAATGAATAGAATTAGGAGAGGCACAAAAATTCTGCATAGACTCAAATTAAGCAGCAATTTAAACGTATTCTAATGCAGGAAGTGTAACCTGTGAGATCATCTAATACTTGGACCACAGCATGACCTCTCCATGGTCGCTAGAATCCTTGATCAGCATCTAAGCCGTGAGATCACCAGCAGGAATGAAGCCACGCTCGGCCACCTGAGGAGCCGCTGGCAGTCCTTTGAAAATTTTGGCAGTGACAAGGGGGCAGCTGATCCATGCATCAGCGAAGGGCCACTGTGAAGCCACCGTGTCTAGCTAGCTCGTCCCAGTGCTGGGTTGTGCCGCCTTCAATGTCCAACTCAACGCCACCAAGAACAGCATCACCAAGTGGGCGTGACAAAGTCTGCCCACCCAAGGAGTTGTTCCATAGGCAATCCACTACCTGTCCAAGATGCAAGATGGTAGCTTTCCACACCGCCTCCAATGGAGAACAACACCTCGACACCCTGGCTCAATGCTGCTGCTAAGGCCAGTGCAACCTCTGGAAGATAGTTTGCAGTGACCAGCAATGCTAATAGCTGGGTTCTGGACATTCCCAAACGTGGAGAGGAAAAGCTACGTTCACAAATTCCTGTTGCAGTAGCATCTGCTCTTCTGCTAAGGTGTTTTCATTTACAGTTGGCCACAGCAAATGGCGATTCTTCCTGCACAAGGGCTGTCAAACAATGGAAACACCAAAAGAGAAAAGAGTAGAGTTAATGCATCTTCCTACAAAACACTGAAGGGAGGATCTGAAATCACTGATGGCTGGTATTGTGGGTTATTGAGGAGAAGCCCTTGTTATAGGAAGCCCACCAACATGGCTAGCCATCCAAGACAGTGTTCTGTCCTCAAACTTGGAAAAAGGTAGAGAGGGCATTCTGTCTTCAAACATGGAAGAGAGTTGAGAAGACAATGGCTTTTGGGTCACTTCGACCTTCTTGCTCTCATGCTCTGTGTTCGATAATCACTTCAAGTGACTGTACATGGAGCCCCACGGTTAATGACTTTCCCACCAGCCCTGGTTCTCACTCGAATGATTCAGTGCGTATGTCCTAAGGAACAGCAGATAGAATAATATATAACCTCTAGGCAGAGAAGCTACTCAGAATACTCACTGACCGCTTACAATCAGCTCTTGGAGCCAGAGAACATGAGATCTTAGAGATGGATCGGTATTAAAAGAGTTCTGATTGTTTCCAGCTTGTCTCTTAAGGAGATGTAAGGTGTATGCCTCTCTCTCAAACGTGAGGTTAAATGACCCCAGCATTCTTAATGTCACAGAAATTAGTGTTCTGGAGCTGTTTCCTTCTAGTTGAGCTGCAACACATGTGCTCCAATCCAACTGCAACCAGGAACTTTGTACAGTCCCTTATCTAACATCATCTTCCTTAATTTTTCCACGTCCTTCCATCTTCCCTGCACTGCATATATATTGGATAATATCAAGAAAGGAGTTGGACTTCTAGGCTCCAACTCTGAAAGCCTGTCAGCTATCACTGCAGCTAGTGTAGCATCAGAATAACACCCACAAGCACCAAGTAAAGAAGAATATACAGAAGCTGAAGGCTTGGGAATCCCCCGTATCAAATTCCAGGCTTCAGTAAGCTTTCCAGCTCGACCCAATAGATCAACCATGCAACCAAAATGCTCAGCAGTTGGATTAATACCATAATCTCTACTCATCATCCTAAATAATTCCCACCCTTTCTCAACCTGACCAGTATGACTACAAACTGAAAGAGTCACAAGAAAAGTAGCTGAATTGGGCTTCACGTTTTGCTCTCGCATCATTCTGAAAATTTCAAGCGCCGACTCATTCTCTCCATTCTTTCCATATCCAGAAATTATCGCATTCCATAAAGCTGGATCACCTGATTTTCTTTCATTATGATCAAATATCCTACGAGCATGAAGAGAACATCCACATTTCATGTACAAATCTATCAGAGCTGTTTGGAAATACTCATCTCCGCAATCTGCTCGAGTTCTAATTACATGGCCGTGGATCTCTTTGCCATGATGGAGATCTGAAATAGATGAACAAGCCTGTAGAAGGCTTGTTATGGACTCTAAACTTGGATGCACAACTCCCTCTAATTGCATCTGGGAGAAGAACCTAAAAGTTTCGGCCACATTCCCCTGTTGTGAAAACCCACAAATCAGCACATTCCATGTAGAGATATCAGGCTTGAATCCTTCTGATCTCAACTGGTGGATCAACTTCATGGCAGCTTCAGGGTATCCATTGGATAGCAACCCTGCAATCATTGTGTTCCATGTTATCAAATTCCTGTCATTCATTTTTGAAAATACCCGATAAGCCAGTTCCACTGACCCACATTTGCAGTACATGTCAAGCAGCGCTGTTTCAATCTTGACATTGCCACCAGCTTCACATTTTAAGCAATAGCAGTGTACCTGTTTCCCAAGCAACGAAGCCGACAGCTTTGAGCACACAGAGAGAATAGAAAGCAATGTCGACACATTCATCTGTTTCCCATGCAAAGCTGTCAATTCCCTAAACAAATCCAAAGCCATGGAAAACGCCCCATTTTGTAGAAACCCCGAAATCATTGCATTGTAGCTGACTATATTCTTTTCATCAATCAGCGCAAAGACGTTTTGAGCCGGACCTAATTCTGCACAGTTCGAGTACATGGTCAAGAGCGCCGTTGCAACATAGCCATCCGATTCATGCCCCATTTTTACTGAAAGGCCATGCAGCTGCTTTCCTTGCTCTGCCGTTCCACAGGCAGGCAGCACACTCGCAATGGTAACAGAATTCGGGCGGAACCTTTCCATCGTAAGGCGTCTGAAGGCGGACAGAGATTCCTCGAAATGCCCGCATTGGGAGAAGCCAGAAATGATAGCATTAAAAGAAGGGAGTGTTGGGTTGGGAATTCTGTCGAACACCTTGAGGGCGTCTTGTAATAGCCGGAGCTTCATGTAGGCGCCCGTAAGAGCGGTGGCCGTGTAGATATCGAACTGGAAGCCATTTTTCACGATGTGGGCGTGGAGCTGTTTGGCTTGCGGGATCGACTGGAGGTGCCCGCATGATTTGAGGAGGAAGGGGTAGGTAAAGCGGTCGGGTTGGATGGAAGAGGCGTGGATTCGGGCGTAGAACGAGAGGGCTTCTCGGAATCGCCCGTCAGAGACCAGCTTGGAAATTTCGCGGTTCATCGGGACACCGTCAAGCCCAGAAAAGGGCACTTTGGAAGCTACGTCTCGCTTGGCGACCGATAAAGTGGCCTGGTGTTCTATTTATTATTATTATATATATTTTTATTATTATTATTTTAATTATCAGATAAACCAGATGGTTATGAAATAACTTTTTATTGACGCATGATTGGTACAAACTCCGGTTGTAATATGTTTTTATTTTGTTGATGGACGGAAACGCTATCTATACTTCCTATGAGTTAAGGATCTCCAGCTTAGCCTAAGCTTGTGATACTCTGTTTATAATGGACATTACGGAGGTATGGGTTAAAAGGCTCTTAAAAAATTAAACTCTTGTGAAATTTTATGAGTAATAAAAGTACGTGGGATTTCTCATTTGCTGTTTGATCAAATAACAGTGGCCAGAAGTAAGTTTATTAATCTTTTGTTGAGTAACCAATTGCTAATAAACTTTTCTTGTATAATATAAATTTAGAAGATAGAAGATTATTTCTAGATAAAAAGAAAAGCTTTAGGCATACATTGATGGGACATATTAGAAATTTAAAAATCATTGAAAGAGTTAGATCAATCATCTTAAAGAGGTTTTTGTAGGAATCCTTTTCCATATTGTTAGCCGGAGTGGACGATGAATCCGTTAGTGGATTGAAACCACATAACTCAAAAATTTGAATAAAAATTAATGGGTAATAAGTGGACTTAAGTTATAAATACGTAACACATTTCTTTTTTCATTCAATATGGGACTAAATTTATGGTATTATAATTCTTCTCCTTATAATGCGACGTTCTCATTACATACCACAAGTTAGCCTGAATCTATTCCCGAGCCGGATCATTGATGTTGAATCTACCCCGTAACCAAATTATTGATACTGAAAGGGTGGTTTCATGCCATGACAAAACTTCATCATGATTTCATGGGTAGCTCTTTCCTCATATCCATCAACTTTTGCAGACTCAGATCGGCTCTGATACCATTTGTAATGCCCAAAGCCTACCTGTGAACCTAATTAACCTGTTAGCAAATCAAATTCATGTGGCCAAAAAATTATGTCTTAAAAATTTGAATAAAAATTAATGAATAGAAAGCAGATTTGAATTATAAACAAATAACATATTTCTTTTTTCATTCAATATGAAACTAAATTTGAGATACCATAATTTCACTTCCTGTAACCTCCAGCGAGTGCAACACCAATTGCAGTAGTAGTCGGTCCAACAAATAACTATAATTGGACCAATTACACTGAATGCCACTGCTACAACTCCATGAGCACTAAGAGATCCTGCTCCCACTTCAATAGCTTTTGCTAATCCTGCTGAGAGGGCAGCAGCAGTTAGCTCCACGCTCCCTGACACCTAGGAAAGAACCATCGGATAACCTATAGTTCTCATTCAACACGAGGAACTAAGCTAATAACAACTAAATATTCATGGGCCAAAGTGAGTTTTGAGTTAAAGTTTGAAGATCAAAAATATATTTTGGCCAAACTTAAAAGAGTCAATCAAAAAGTTTAATTACGACAACTATTCTCTACATGTGTTTTTGCCTAAGGATTTCCATTTCTATTGAGAGCCTGATTGGTTGCATCGAAATCATAGCCAACGAACCACGATCCTTGAAAGGAAGGCCCCTCCAAAAGTATTTTTTGAGACCATGGTTGGTCGGCCCATGGTAAGTGGTGAAGGCCCAACATGAGTTTAGACATCATCTATCCCTCCATAGAAGGGTAACTGAGAATCTTCTGACGTCTTATATTTAAACCTCAAATCATGCATCATTCCATCCAGCAAGAATTCCACTAGCGGTACCATCTGCATCTCGTGAGATCCAAGAGTTGATCTGACCCCTGATAGCAACAAGAGGACAGCAGGAGAAGGATTGACAAACTTAGATTCCTGTAAGTCCACCACACAACAACTATTTGAACTTACAAGGTCTTTGGTGGCTCTTCTTTTGGTAGGCTCCCTCAAAACCCTAACATTCCAAAAGAACCACAACCATGATGTAAGGAGAATAATGTAAGGAGAATAATCATGCCAACCAGAAGTAAGAATGGTAAAAGGTAGATAGGAAGGGAGCTGCACCACAAATCAAAATAGATGCAACAGCACATTTTCAAAACACTTGGAGGCATTCGATTCACGGTAATCTATCTTAATATATTATCATGTTTGATAATTAGACGTATTAATTTAAGTAGTAATATTTAATTTTTAATAATTTAAAATTACTACAAAACATGATAATCTGATTAAATATCTGATTTTACCAAAGTCTAATAATCTTAAATTATACGCTTGACTTACATATAAATATTTAATAATACTTAATTTGATTATATATTTAATTGATACTAGATAATATTTAGATATTTAATACTATATTTATATTAAATATTAAATATATAATCTAATATTTTATATCAATATTAAAATTAAAATTAATATAATATTTAATATTTTAATTACTATTATATATTTACATAATTAAATTATTAATATTTATGATATTCTTGTATATTAAATTATTATTTAATATTTTTAAAATCAGTTTATAAAAAAATATTGATTTTATAATATTAAATATAAAAGAAAAGGGATACTTAAAAGATAAAAAAAATTATAATAAAATTAAAAAATATGATAAACTAATTACCTTATATTATTATTTTGAATCAACGTGATAACCTTTTATTTCTGAAATTATGATTACCAAATGTAAAATAATTAAGAATATAGTATTTTTAATAATATTAAATTATTATCAAGAACAAAATGCCATCGTAGCATATTCAATAACTCAAAAATAAAAAAAATAAAAAAAAAAAGGTGACATGATAGTTCTCAGGAATACATGGGCAACCACATTTTAGAAAGAGAAGAGAAAATATGAGCAGCAGATTGCAACCAGGTGAAACCCGACACAATCAAGCCACGAAGTCGGCTCTTTTCTTTTCCAAGCCAAGAAGGATTTGGGCAAAATTTTCAGCTTCAACATCTGAAATTTGGATCCCACTCTTGCGGCCCCAGTCTACCATGGTCTCTGCGGAGAAGGCATGAAGGAGAAGAGAGTCCCTTTCTGCTGTAAGGAAGTTCTCTGATTGAGCCAAGAGATTGGCGGGAAGAAGGAGATTCAACCTTGAACTCAACGTGGACAGATTTCTTTTCTTTCTTTTTTTTTTTTTTTTCTCTTTTATTTTTTTGGATGAGAGGAGCTTGCAAACTTAGCAGCAAGCACAGCCTTTGGTCTTTGCTCTCTTTTAGGATTTTCAGTTGCTGGAGGAGTTGGGGAAGGAGGCTATGAGCAGAAAGCAACAACGGTCTTCAAGCTTCCAATGGGTGAGATGAGGGGAAGATGGCTTTTGGAGATCACCGCTTGGGCCTTGAATAGCACCATGGTGCATAGCCTCTAATCCTACCTGGGCCTTCAGTTGGTGTTTTCCCTGTTCTCCACTGCAGAGGCTGAGGCACTCTTGGAGCTGGGAAGGCCCAACGAGGGTTGGAGGAACATCAAGTTCCCTTGCTGTTGGTTTGAGCTTGAAGCCGTCGACCGAGTCAGGTAGCTCGATGCACAATTTGCTGTACTTGAATAGGGGGGAACTGAATTGAAGTGCTCTCCCCATTTCAGACCTTGGCCTTGGCCTTGGCCTTGGCCTTGGCCCTCTCCCCCACCTTGGACTCCAACATATGACGTGATGGCAGCTGCTAGTGCGGACTGGAAGTTCGGGTCTGATGTGAGAGCCTTAGCAATTGTGTCCGTCAGTAAACTCTGGCTTGGATTAGGAGCACTTGGGATGGTGGCCTTGTTCCAAAAAGTCTGGTAGAAGGGGTCCTGAGGTTGTCTTCCGAGGCTCAAAGAGCCAATGGGGCTCTTGTTATATGGCTGATTTCCGTAGCTAGGGTAACTATTGCTCCAAGACGAGGGGATGGTGTTAGACTCCGAGCAAGAGAAGCTGAAGCCTGTCGAGGAGTACCTTGGGTTGGGGGCGAAGTTTGAAGAGAACCTACTGAGTTGGGATGGTTGGGAGGTGGATGATGGGGGTGCAGTGAGGTCTAGTGTGATGGTGGGGTGGGAAGGGGTGGAAGAGATCGAAGGGTTTGGAAGGTAGAACTGTCCCGGTCTCGAGTTGCATGAGAGGCCGAAGTTTAGGCCATTGAGGTTGGCATCAGTGGTGGTCGTGACAGTGGAGGTGGCGGCGAGAGATCCGATGATTGGCCGGGAAACAGACGAGCCAGACATCAGCATGCAAGCTGCAGCGGAGGTCGTAGAGGCCATGGCGGTGGCTGAGACCGGAAGCGGGTGGTTATGTGCCCCCTCATAGGTCGTGATCAATATGGACATATCTTCTGCACACCTTTGTACCTAAAATTTAAGTAAAAAAATATCAAGTACGATTCACTAAATGAAAACATCGGTGAATTCCTTTTAAATTCTCTCATCTTTGGGAGAAAAAGAGCTGAGATGGACGTCAGCATGGCATGTGCAAACTTGAAAAAGGAAACAGATGATACTAAATTAAAGCTTGCGTTATTAACAAGCGAACTTAAAATCTTTTAATTTTAAAAACTCTAGTTTTCAGGACATGTCAGCACTTGGATCAAGTTGAAGGTTTGAATGGCTTGTTAATCGCGTGGCAGGAACATCCCCCACTAATCGTGCGTGGTTATTTATGATGCCATGATGTACCAAAAGCAATATTTATTTTCTGACCATGATTTGATATTATTTTGCTTTCTTGCTTGAATTCTACTAATCCTTGGACTCTACTCATAAAAAAATAATAAATTTATCTAATTCAATTCTTTATTGGGGATCAACGATCTAAATCAGCATGTGGCTCTTTTTATAAAAAAATAATTAAGAAAAAATTTCCTCAAAACAACTGAGAAAACAGTTATGCTTGGATTATTAAGGCATCCTATTGATCAGTGCAATAACACTCTATGAGAAGGTGTGTTTAGTTTCATAATAGATCTTAAATACTTATGTAAAATCAAATAATTCAAATGTTATCTTTCAATAAATTATTTTAGATGAGGTTTAAGATTACTAAAAGGGATATCAAAATGAGCTCATCTCATAGCTTATGTGAATTAAGAAATAATATGAATAAGCTCATATTATTTATGATTGGATTTGTCTAGATTTGTATTTGTATATTTAGTCTAACAAGAATGCAGAAGCTTAAAGAAAGAGAGTACATGAGCATCCTTACTATAACATATATTTAATTCCACATCGGAAGGCTATGTAATAATAGATCTTGAGTGTTTATATAAGATGAAAAAATCTAAATAATACTTTCTATCTATTCTTTTTAATTGAAGTCCTTGTTTGTTATAAATGTGTGAGTTTGTGCTTGCATATTTTTAGTTCTACATCAATTGTGTACTAAATATATCTTGAGCGCTTATATAGGGTAAGGAATATAGATGATATCTTCTAACCAATCCTTTTGGGTTAAATCTTAAATTTGGTTATTATATATGGTATTAAAACAAATCTATATCATGACTCACACAAGTTAGGAGACATTATAAATGGACTTATGATCATTCGAATTTGGATTTGAATTTTTAACCCAGTGAAGATATCATGGCAGAAATTAGGAGAGCATAATGGAGTTTGTACTCACATGTATCTAATCTAACATCAGTTGTACATTAAGTATCTTCGATACTTATACAGGATTAAAATATTTAAATAATAATTTTTTTATTAATTTTTTAAAATAAAATCCTAAATTATCATACATTGATCAGCAGTAGGATTTCACCGTATGATAATACCACTAGGCTTAGGACTAATGTAAGAGCAGAAGGTCATCTCATCATATCGAAGCCGACTCTAACTACGACCTAAAGAATATTTAGCTGCATGGTTGTTAACTTATTGCTTTATGGAATTACGTCAACTATTTAGCATCATCTCTGGTAGCTGATAATCGTGTCAATCATATCCAATGCATAGATTTGTTGAGACAAAAGAATGCCTAGACGGCAAACCAAACACAAAATTAAGGAAGAGGAAAGAGATAGTTACCTGCTTCCTCACTGGGCATGCCGGTGCAACAGTGCAACGATAGTAGGCTCGTGGGCAGGGATTTCCTTTTGCAATCTTCTGCCCATACTTCCTCCACTGACATCCATCATTCATCTGAAAGGAATGAAAAAGATATAGTTTGATCAGCATCCAAATGTTTAAAAGATCCTACATGTGCTATTTCAATGCATAATATTACTATAAACAAATTATACATCCGAATGTTGCCATGAAAGGATAATGAAGAAGGCACATGCATGCATGCATGCAAGCCAAGTTCATATATTGTAGGATACGATATGATACAAACCGTTGGTGCATCACATCGTGCTCTCACGGAAACCCGAGCCTTCTTTACATGGGGCTGTTGGGAAACTTCGTCATCACCATTTCGCAAGTTCTTCAATATCTTGCTAGGCGGCCATGGCTCCTCAGGCTCTTCTTCCTTTGGCTCCTCAAAGCTATTGCCAGAGCTCAGGTTTAAGCCAGGTTCGTTGGTACCAGTACTAGACCCTTCAAATTTGCAGTCCAGTCCAAGGGTCAGGCCTCCTTCAATCTGTTCATTCTCTTTGCTTTTATTTGTGTTTATCCTCTCTTCCTTCTTGTGTCCACTTGAACTTGTTCCAAGGCTCAGGGAAACAAGCTCAGGTTCTTCTACTCCCATCGGAACTGGCGGGGTTTCAATGGGTTTCTTAACTTGCTCTTGCTGAACAATGTCAAAGAAGTGCATTCGGAGAGACTGGTAATCCTTAACCATGCGGGCTAATACCGTCTTCAATCTTTGGTTCTCTTCTCTCACCTCACCCATTTCAGCTTCCGTGGATTCAAGCTGGTCCTTCTACGAGCACAAAGAACAACAGGTCAAGAAGAGAAAAATATCCATAAAAAAGTGGCCCCATCTTATTGATAACCCATGTAGGAGTTAATTTGAACCGGTCACAAAACCTAGTGAGTGCTGTTGTTTGACAACCTTGTATCGACGATTTTTTGAGATTTGAGAGGGAACAAAATGTGGATCAAATATTTCTTTTGAGGGAAAATCTAGAGACTTTTATGAAGGCAAAGCTTAATATATGATAACATGGCATGGCTGCACTAATTCGACATAAACAGATGCATAAAAATGCTAATCTAAATGGCCATAAGAAGATTTTCTTAATATTAGGAGAAAATTCTTACCTTACTCATTGCAACGGAGTCTCCGAGGTTTAAACAAGATAGTCTTGAGGGCGTATCCATGGATGATCTTTCACTTGGCTTTGCACCAGAAGCCTGTTGCACGTCTATATGAGTCAGACCACATGGGGACAAGATGAATCAAAGCTGGTCCTCGCATAGAATTTGGCTAATTTGTTCGATGCGTTAGTGAAAATAAATTATAAAAAAGTGGATGGCATGGGGCATAAGATTAGAAAGTTTTTTGTCCATTGTAGTGCGTGAATCATGTTTTAAGGACAAGTTAATTTAGAGATTTTTCTTTTGAGAGAAGAATTTTGAGAATTTTAATTTACGCCAACTTAAATGGTCGCCGAAACCCGTAGTGGATAATTCTTCTTATTGATGGTGCTCCCTCCGCTCCATAATTATAAATTAATAAATTAAATAAAGATAGAAAGCAATATATAGAATGAAAATTCTTATCCTTTTCTTCTGAGAAAGTAAATTCAAAACATAGGTTATCAGGCTAATTATCCGATAGTGGAGAATCGTTTCGGGCTAGATCAAATGGTTTCCAGTGGTTGGAGTTGGAGCATCAGCTATGATATTATCTAGCAAGCCAAAAACAATGAATTGTTACCTAGTTTACTATCTCCAAATTGGGAGCTGTTTATAAATTAGGGCATCTTGAATATTTTTAAGGTGTTGGGAACCCCAGTCATTTAATTATCATCGAGTTTATCAAGAACAGGCTACTGTATTCATCAGACACTCCTTTTTCTTTTCTCCCCCCCCCCCTCCCCTTTTTTTTTGAAGCGAATAGCAAGGGAAGAAGGGGTTCCCTGCCAAATTTTATTAAGATCAGAAGTATTTATAAGGAAGTATTCACCAGACTCTTCAAACATGGACAGCAAACCAACCTCGTATAACTGTGACCAAGTTATCATACTTCTACCGAAGGTTTTAAAGATCTTAGAGAAATCAAAAGAAAATAGTGCAATTATACAAAAAAAAAAAAGGCCAAAAATCATCATTATACAACAAGCGTTTCATTACTTATATTTGAAATATTAACTTCATAGCTTCATACCTGTTTGTTGATGCTTGAATCTTTTGGGTTGGGGGAAGATGACATCTGAAAATCTTGGTCCACAATTGGTGTTTCTCTTCCAGACTGCAGCAGTATAAATTGTTCCATGAGAAACCGCATGATCAGAAGAATATACAATAGAAAGATTAATGATCTCTTGAAAAGTCTTCTAAGCACTAGTGAAATCAATCACAAACAGTCGATTTCCTTTTCAAAGATGATTTATTGAACAATGAATAGTCCACTTCTTTGTCAGGGTTTACGATTGTCTTACTATCTAATATTCTGCAATAAAGATATGATATTGGACACCTTGTCGGTTTGTTTGTCATTTAATGATCGAATTCAATTCATCAAAGCCTAATATTAATTTCCACTCAAATATCCGTTACCAATTTCCTAAATCCTAACAAAACTTTGGAGAAGCAATAAAGTGAAAGTGTCTGAACCTCATGTACTCATTTAATCATGGCTCAATAAAACAAAAAAGATTACGACAATGAAGCTGATGGGCAAGCTCAACGTTTTGCTCCAGAGAAAAAGAAAGGAAAAGAGAATAAGATTCTTCTGGAGAAAATAAAATAACATTCAGACAACAATACAAGAGCAGCCAGGACAGAATTCAGAGAGAGAGAGAGAGAGAGGAACCCAAACCTTTCCAGTTTCTCCACCCTTTTCTTCGCCAGCACTCTTTCGTCTTCTCTCCTCTTCAACAACAACAGGCCTTTTCAGCATCACCTCCATTGGAAACACCACAAGGTTTCCTCCTCCTCCTCCTCCTCTTGTCCAATACCTCTTTTGCCTTGCCTCTTGTCCTTCCGCTCCGTCTTCTTATAATGGAAAGCCTACAGTTTTTGACTTGTTTAAGAAATTCTAAGCGGAAAACTCATCTCTATTAGGCTATAAGCACCTAATGTCAACCTGACCAAGGAGACTGAGAGAAGCAAGAAGAAAAATAAGGAGATTTCAACGTGTGAGATTATGTTGTTTGCTTGCCTGCGTCATTACGAGAGCTTCCGGCCGCACTCCCCGGGCCCGTTTGATATTTCTCCCTCCGCCACCTTGCGCCCATCGTCACGTGCCTCGCCCCCCTCAGGTCAAGTCCATCGCCCATGTCAGCGTCCAGGAGATGGTCCCCACCGCCGTTTGGTGGCCCTGAAACCCTTGGACGGGACCAGCAATTGTGCATGACGGCTAATGGAAGGCTCGGAATGGACTGTCCTCCATTATGATCATACTCATAGGTTAAAACCCTAAGCTCATGCATGAACCATCGCTCATAGACTTTGGTTGAAGTGACTACATCCAGCTGTTTGATCTGCACGCCCTGTCCTTTATATCCAAAGTCTAGCCATGTTTTGTAGGAGACACCGAACCTTAAAACAAGGCCAAAATAGGGTTGCTGTAGTATTTAGGTTGGTGGGATGGTACAGACACTGGCTGATCTTTTAGCCTGAGTGGCTTGAATGTGCGCCTTTCTTTAAATCAAAAGAAGAAGCAAAGAAAATCACAAATTGGACATGTTCACAGTATTCTCCAAACCAATGAAAATTATTCATGTTCTATATCCAATGCATCACTGACAAAATGAATATTGAATGATATTTATGAATTTTATGTATTATTCACAGCTAGTTCTTGAACAGTTACTTAAGAAACTCCCATAGTTCAGTTAGATAAATATTTTTTTTAAACACCTCCATATGCGTGCAGTAGTGTCAAGTAGAATTGTTTTAAAATCCATTTCATTTATAACTTATCTGATTCTTTTTTCTTTTTCTATTTTTGCTGGATGGAGGGTTTAGCTACATGTTTAATGTTTTTATTGTTAGGTCCTATCTAATTTACTTTCAAATTTAATGTTGAATTGCCTTTCTGGCGGTGCAAAACACGGATGCCAAACTCATGACTATTTCATGATTAGGTAGGGTGGTCCAAGATTCAAGGTCTCTTCCAAAAAATGAAGTAAAAGTTAATGTTTGTATAGAAAGCTAGAATTGATCATATTTGTATATAGTCAAACTCAAATTTAGTCATCTTCTTCATCAATAGATTTACACGGATCTTAAAAGCCAAAATGTTATCCATCAACCATTATTTTTTACTTAAAAAATTCCAAAGAAATAAATAAAAATATATAAAAAATAATAACTATAAATATAATGGAAGTAAACACTAACTATTTTGAGGATAACAATAAACGGTTATCTCATAAAACGAATACTAATATATCTAAAATGAATAATAAACCTAAATCGATAAACACTCCATCTGTATGATAAACAAAAATGCTAATAAGTAAATAAAAACTATTTTACATGTGGCGGATTAATTGTGAAAAATAAGATGCATTTATGAAAATAGGATAAATGCGATGCGCAGCCAATGCTTGCACCCCATAAGTCCAGCCTTTTTATGCCTCATACCTCAAGGCATGTAAAACATCATATTTTCGATTTAATAATTTTTGTTTATTCCTACAATGCTTCTATTTATCATTCAAACTAAATGTTTATTATTCAAGCTAGCTATTCTGCATATATTGATGTTTATTTAGCGAGATAAGTATTTGTTGTTACCTTCGAATTAGTACTTATTTTTATTCTATTTATATTTTTTTTAATATATTTTTATTTATTTTATTAAATTTTATTTTTTTAAAATAAGTAATAGTAATTAAAGAATAATTTACTTTGAAATCTTTATGAATATATAGTAGAAAAATTAATTAGATTTGGATTTGGCTCTATGCAAACTTATCAAATCAACAAAAACACAATCAAAGAGTAAAAGATGATACGATGAATAGCATAGATTATAATTAGTGCGGTGATCTTGGTGAGCTGTCCCATTACTAGATGGTAGCGTAAAGTAATGGAGAGGCTGAGGTCTTCAGATTCCGACCGCCAGGTTCCGGTGAGCCAACTGGCGCTGGAAAGGGACGGTTGAGAATATAATTCTTTTGTTTTAAGATCCCAAGGCGTGGAAGCGTTCGGTTGGCCAACTCGCGTGGAGATTCCTGTCATGTTTCCTCCCTCCCGTTGATTTTTCCGATGACTAAAATGACCCCACCCTCTCGTGCCCAAAATGCCCCCACCATTAATTTCTCGTCTAGAATATTAGGAATTCAACGTTTCCCTATTTTTTAGTATTATTTAGTACAGGTTAGGTTATTGCGGCTCCGTTCAAACTACATACACGCTCTATGCGCCGCTTTCTTCGTCAAAAGGCTTTCTTTTTTTTTTTTTTTTCTTGTCGGATTTCTTTTTGTCAGTAAATGGGAAGAGTAAATGTGAAGAGTGTCTTTAGTTTAATTACTTTGAGAACATGCATCGTCTTCTATTTTTTATTGCCCAAGGCGTAAGCCATGGTGCAATTTAGTGGGAACTTAATGTTGATCTCCACACTACCAATTCATATCTTATTTAAGTATATTATGGAGCCACTTCTCTTTTATGATGTCCCATCTTGCTATTCATTCATTAAAACAAAAAAAAAATCTCTTTGTATTTTTGGGAAGGATAAAGAATTCTTGCTGAGATGTACAGATAAATATTTACAATATAAACTGGTTGCACTACTGGGTAGGCTCTCGAAACAACTATATCATATGTCAATTTTATAGAAATAGGTTGGAGTTCATTAGGACTTTCGATAACAATAATACAAGCAAGTTAGTTAGGTTGCAAAAATAAATAGGAAATTCATCAATAAAAAAGAAATTTATTTGCTAGTTTGTAAGGGGTTGTTGTTGAGAGAGTATTGGTTTTTTAAATTTGGGTAGCTTATCATTCTTCCAAAGTGTTAGGTTTCTTTTATGTATTCTAGACCAAGACAATCTAGTTTAAGGATAACTTGAATCATATTATATCATTTACATTGTTGGTTGAATCAATAGGCAATAGATAGTTTGCTTTCGAATACTTAGCAAAGAAATTTATTAGGAACTCAATCTAAAAGTTAGGTGGATCAATAGTTTTACTTAATGAACTTTCAATATTGATGGAATGCCAATAAGTCTTCTCGTCCCATTCTCAAATTTATAATCATATCATTTTTTGTATTAAAAAATAATTTGCTTTTATTCCACTTGATATGTTTTCAATAATTCCTAGCATTAGTTAAATTGATTTATAAACTTGAAACTATTGAGTTGCCATTTTTTATTTCATAAAAAGTGAAAACAAGCTATGCAAGTTTGCATTTATGATTCAGTAGTTCAAAACTTTCTTTTATCTTTTTAGAATATTAGAGTGATCACTCCCTTTGTTTCTTTTCATGATATCTAAAACAAAACACATTACTCAAAAGAGTATTAGAGGTCAAGTAAAGATTAAGCCAATTAAAACATGTGTAAGTAATATGTAAATTATATGAAACTAAAGACATACAAGCCTAAGATGATATATTTATTTCAAAGGGCAAAATATTTATACTACATGATTCTTCATATACTTGTTGAGTTGCTAGTATTCTTTCCAATTGAATGCAATTCAATCAATCTGTTCATCTTATATTTCCAGACATGTTGTTACACTAATGACTATTTTCTCGTCACTCCTTTCTTAAGACAAATTGGGATAGATGGCTAAGTAGATGAGTTGAAAGTTAATAAATATGCCTTCCATTTCGAATGTTACTCTTTCATGCAAATACTTTTGAGAGAAAGCTTTCTTTTCCATACTCCATTGTTTAAATGTTTGGAAGTGGCATATAGAAAATATCCTCTAAACATTAATGTTTTGAAAAAAGGTTTAGCTATGATATTTTTTTATATTTTTTTCCAACAATCAAGCTTCAATCTCTCTCATTTAGGAGTTCCATTCAGCATACCTTCAGCCCTTATATCACCTCTTATACTTTCGGACTTCATTTTATTTGTAACATCACTAACATGCGGTCAAAAGTATAGTAGCAAAAGTCTTTGAAAAACTCTTGCAATTCCTATATGGGTCCCACCTTGGCGACTATAGTTCTCTAAGACCATGATAACTAAAATTGTGCTCCACATAAAGAGGTTGAAGTACTTTGCTTCCTGAGTTCTCAACAGTTGCACATGGACTAGGGATGGTAATTTTATCTTTGTCCGAACGAGGATTGGCCTTATTTGGAGAAAAGTTCTCAAGTTTGGCTAAGTTCGAAATAGATTTTAGAGAAAATAAAAAATCTTATAGTTGAGATTGCAATGAAACTAGTGTCCATATTTCTCACCTCCAAGACCCACTTCAAACCCACCCTGCTTTAAATATTTTTATTTTTTAAAAATATTTAAAAAGTTTTTAAATATTTTTAAAGTATGTTTTTCAAGATAATAAAAAAAAGAATAGGCATAAGGCAAGAAGGTAGAGTTGGAAATCTTATTCTCCATGAAGTTAAAGATGGAGAATAAAATTATTATCCTAATAGAGATGGGGTGAAGTATGAAAAGTACGAAATGAGCATGTGATGAATAAAAACTTTGACTATTTATGCCATTTCTAGCATGGATAGATGAATGAATACATTTTAAGAAGATCAATAAAAGGGGCTATTGCTATCGTGCTCTTTGCATTTTTTTATTATTTTTTTAAACTTAATTTACTTTTAGTGCATCAAATTAAGTGATCGGATAAGCAGTTCAATCGACAGTGTATGTAGCTGATGCGCATAATTAAAACAAAATGAAAGGGATGTGACTGCAGAGAATATGTAGAGCGATATATTGTCGAGTGCCCCATTCTGCATCTATGATGACAACATCTGTAATAGGGAAGATTAAATAAGGGCAGCATCAAAGATAAAGCCAAGATCACCATTGTCACCAAAGAAGAAAAGAAAAACAACTGAAACCTTTACTCGATGAAGAGGCAAAGATCATTGGGGATAGAGTTCATCGTTTTTGAAGGAATTTTAATTTTTTTTAAAAAAATCTTGAATAAGTAACGAATCCTTCATTTTTAATCCTCTTCCTATCATTTGTCCTATTTTGGTATGAACCCATCTAAGAGAAAGAATCTTCTTCAGGAAGTTAAAGGCTAAATTTTCTTTGGGACGGAAGCAGCGTGTAAAGTCATCAGGCATTCATCGAAAATAAAATAATTTAATTAGTTAATCAGAGCAGCCGGTATATCTGATAAAATATTAAAAATAATTTTACTTTAAGAAATGGTCCACATGACTTTAAGGAGGATGGAGGGGTGCCGCAGTGAGCCTCTAAGGGTAGGGCAGGATAAACTTCAGTTCGATGGAAACTTGGATGGAAACTTCAGTTCGATGGAAATTTCTTCTTTTTTTTTTTAAAAAAAAAGAAGAAAATCTAGACTTGCGTCACACAAGCGTCACGCTCACGCACGCCCCGGCCGCTTCCCCAGCCGTGTGTGGACTTGACATGGGTTTCAATTCAAGCTTCAACCCAGACTCCCAACCGGATTGGCTGGAAAGTCACCGGATGCATGATATTTTAGTATCTGGTCTTGTGGCCCTTTTGCCCATCTATTGGACCCTCTGCTATCTCAATTCCTAGGTGAACTTTCCACACTTTGAAGGAATCTCATCAACCCCTCAATCAAACAATAGATGGTATGCACGGTGGAAACAAATAAGCCATCAATTATCTGGCAAGATCTCTCATGGAAATCCTTATTTATATGATAATTCTCTTGCGTGACACCAAGCAGAGGTAGGGCCAAGAGTAGGTCCAATATTTTCTCATAACTCTCGAAATATTTAGAAAGTGCACATGATATCTTACTGATCTTTGGTGACATATGAACATTAGACCAAATCCAATCCCATGGAATTGATGTCATTGCTGCAAATAAAATGGACACTAGTGGATTCATAAAAGAAGTAGGTACATGACTCGGTTGTCAAGACCTCCAGCCAACTTTTCAGAAAAATATAATACATAAAAGATCATGCTAATGCATGGAACCGTGGACTTGGAAAATCTAGAGAAAGGCAACATTAAGATGCAAGGTGGTTGTCTGAGGAGCACAGCTTGATAGGATAAGTAATTAGTCAATGCACGTATTAGAGAGGGTCGTTCCTACCAACTTATATCGTCAATAAACTAAGTTAAACAAAAGAGAAGCCAGTGAGCTCGCAGAGACCTCCTTTCCAAACCGTCTTATTTAAACCGAACGTACCATGTGAGGCCGAGCTTTCAACGATTTTGTCAAACCGAACCCGAGAGGGGATCCGCTCGGAGAAGAGAGAAGACTATGATTTCATGACGCCAAAAAATAATAATAATTATTAGTTGAACTCTTTAGGTGTTTGATGCTTGAAAGGCATTACTTCATGAGGCTTTCGTCTGACTTTCGTCTTTTGTATAGTTTTCCTGGTCTTCTATTGGCAGGGTTTTGCTTGGAAAATGCCAAGCTGTGGGTCATGCATGAATATGAATTTGAATTTGACAGACAATAGGAATCTACCCTACTTCCAAAGTTAGATAGAAAATGTGTTGAAGTTAATGAAAAAAGAATAAACAATGTCAAGATCATAAGAGAGAGAGAGAGAGAGAGAGAGAGAGAGAGAGAGAAGTCAAAGAGATGATAAAATGATGTTTAGGCAAAAATATTTTCTTAATATCAAATGTTTGTATGTATCACAAGAATTTCATAGTATTATTTATATATTATTCATCACATACAGTTTTCATTTACGAACCACAACCTGAAAAACTCTGCAATTGTTTCCAAAGATAACAATAACTACTTCTCTAGATGGTGGGCCATCGAATAAATGGTTCAGATTGGTTTTCGCCAAGGGTCATGATATGATAGAGAATCTTTATAGCAAATAGTCAACAAGACTGTTTCAATATAGTTTTTGGTAGTTGTTAGTAATAATCAACTATTTATATTTATTATTATTTTTTATGCGTAACTATTTTTTCTATCACATCCAATATTTTATCAAGATCACATGCTTGGCTCATCACTGTTCACAAATGAAGTTAAAAAATATCCAACTACATTGCAAAGAACCCCTTCCTTTTGCATTCCCTTGTTCAAATTAATCAAGAACCTTGATTAAGTTAATGAGATGTATAAAATTACCGCCCTTAATATCTAAAATAACATCTTTATCGAAAGTTAACCCAAGATGTTTCTTGCAATGTAACTTAGCGTTTTCAAGGACGATTTTAGAATTAACGATAAGGTAATGTGACATGTAATTTTGATAAAATATTCAGTCTGATATGCAAAAAATCCACATAAGAGACAAATTTATTATATAAATACGGATCTGTGGATTTGGTTTTGGTATACCATGATCTGTCACTCCAATTAAATTGATTACTGGTGTATGAATGGCCTGGTGGTTAACCACAAATTAATCATGTTGACGTTGGATTATAAAAATTAACAATGTTGATAGCCATTGCTCTTATCCATGGGCCAAATATTACCCATCCAAAGTAATAAATTAAGTCATCTAACTAACAGTAGGATTTGGCAGGACCAAGTGGCTCTGATTATTCTAATCTAGCAAGAACAACAACCTGACAAAGTCTTCGGGTCCCCAAGCTAATGGAATGAAAAGAACCACAGATCAATCCTCCAGAGGGAGTAGGATCTACTCCTAAGGGTTCAATCTAAGAAGTGGTCAATGATTACTGAGATATAAAAGGTCTTTAAGTCATGCATTTGTCATCAAAGCTCAACTTTATCTGACCTTATATTTGAATAATGTAAGGCTAGGCTCTTTTAGGGCTCTTTTAAAAAGAAAAAAGAAAAAAAAAAAAAAAAGAAGCCAATGCGTTCCATCTTTAAATTCGCAAAAAATGCCCTGAAAAACAATTTGTGCACAGATGGAACCGGGATTTAAGCAGGCACCTCAACCTTCACTTTTTTATGCTGCCCACTGTCCTGTGGATCGTAGACCAAGATCAGTGTCAGTACAAAGTTGAGCTGTTGCATGCTTTTGTTTGGCACTCAAACTGGACCCTGCGGTGAGTCCTGAGTGCATTGGGAGCTCCACATTCACTCTTTCTGTTTTCTTTTTGGGCAGCAGAATGGAGAATTTTTAACTCAGCAAGCAAGCAAGCAGCATCCAATAAGATCAATGGGGTGTGCTCCATGCTAACCTGTCAGACTTTTTTTGCTGGCATTATCGAGTCTGCAACAATATTCTATGTTTAGTTAAGCTGCCTCCTTTAAGTTTATACTACTTCAAACCATCATATTGAAATAAACTGATTTAAAATTTTTCATGTGTACAGCGAGCGCAATCAACTTTGTAATGGCCCACATGCGTTCATTAAAAGATGCTCAACAGATTGTGGATGCTTTTTAACTTCGAAGTTTAGTTATAAAACATGTAGCTTACGTCCAATTTGCACTTATCATACTGAAGTAGGTCAATGCTTTGATCAAGCATTGAATCGAGCACATTAAGATGAGACTGAACCTCCTGTATTTTTTAGAGCTGCTCACCTTTGTCCGCCACTTCAACTAAGATTTGCTTCCTAATATCGAGAAGAAAATGGATAGCGTTAAACGAAGATTGGTCCCTACGCAATGAGATTGCTTTGACTTATTTTATAGAGGCATGGTCCACCTGCTTCTTGGGTGATTGGATTATTGTTATAACTGTTGCAACCTAAATCTGATGACATCCCTAAATAGAAACAAAAAGTTAGATAATGAAATTGGAAAGCGAAAGAACCTGAAAGGCCAACAATGGACACCACTACAAACGAAGAGATTGAAGAACCAGCAACAAGATCTACATATTAAAAGAAGATAAAGCTGAAGAGGAAGAGCACTAGGATTTATTCTGACGAAGGATCCTCTAACACTCAAGTCATGAATGAATTATTGATAGAGGGAGCTCAAAAGGATTTTTTAAGACTTTAGGATTTCTTCAAAGATTAAAAGAAAGAGAATCTCCTAGGTTAGATCGAACCTATTCCTTTTATAATGATATGAAGTATCTTGGTTGGTGAGAAATTCTATACCAACTACGATTTCTTTTCATTCTGGATTCCATAAAGTTCGTTCTATGTCGAGCTAAGCATGTACTGACATATTTGATGTGCCAACTTATTGAGTTGACATAGACTTGGTTGCCACATGTTAAGCCATCAAAAGTTAATGAAAATATGCATCATCACATGCTCCCACTCTCGAGGCTAAGGCATATAGCTCATGTGATGGAGTAATTAGTCCGAGATTTAAGGTAATAAGCTCTATTGAGCGTCAAGGTAATATGCTTCAAATGTGAAGTTTTCAAACTGAAGGCTTTCGAGATAAGTCAAGTTGGATGTAAACTTTTTGTTTGAGTAAAAGGTCAATGACCAAGCTAATTCATCCAAGGAGGCATATAGAAAAACTTAGAGAAGTGGATAGGACTCTTGTTGGGTCTCAAATTTTCATGCAGAAAGTCCAACACCTTTCATTTATTGCTACAACTGCTTACTTAATGATAATACCACATTAAAAGCATCGTAACATATGTCAAGGAGAAATTAATTATACATCCCATCCTTAATTATCGATCTTCTTTGTTTAATGTGAGCAGTCCATATTTTTCTAAAAGAAGGTAGGGGTGAAGATCTGACCTCCTCCTTTATTCTTTCTTAGAGTCTTCCTCCCATTCTCCTTCAACTCTATCTTCTTTCAACTCTTTTATGTATGCATTTTTCTCTTTTCTTTTTCTTGTTTTCCATAGCTTTTCATCCTTATTCTTTCTCTAGCTTTGATGAAGCTTTGGAGGTCCAAGAGAGGATAGTAAATAGTATTAGGCCTTTCTTTAGTGTTCTGCTATAGTTGCATATCAAAGTGCCTTTCAAAGAGAAAAGGGCTTATAGTCCTCTTTTTCATGAAATATGCATCAATGTGGATACCATGATGTCGGTCTTAGGCTCCTGTACCTTCATTTTCTTTACAAATGTATAGTAGTTTAAATATCTTTCTGTCCTAATTTCTTACTAATTCCTAGCATCTGTTGCTGAAAAATCTCATCCTTCTTAGGAAAGGGGGTTAACGAAGAACTACCCAAATATCTTTAGAAAATTCTTCTTATCAAAATACCATCCAAAAAGTCATGGGTGGTAATATCTTAGGTCGAGGAAGGGTTTCTCTATTTCTTATGAACTTCCTTCATTGCCACCATGAGGTGCTTGTTCATATCATTGAGCTGTCTCCTCATGTCGAAATCTTCCGATCTAATTCTTCTATAGGCAATCAGGGACTCTATAGTGTTGGCTTCATCGATCTTTCTGCATATCTTCTCTCTCTAGGTTCTTCCCATTCTCGAGGGATTCACAGGGCTATCACCTAGTAGCTTTGATGTAATAGCACTAGTTGCACTTATTGTGTTTGTTTGGAAACTAGTTCTCAACTAATGTAGTGAGGGCTTGAACCTATTATCGTAATTCCCAAAACTGAATAGTTGTGCCTCTTCGAGGGAAGGCATGTTCTTTCATTTCCAAACATCTTCTCTCTCCAAATTCTTCCAATTGCCAAGAGATCCATGGTAGCTGTGTTCTAGTAGCTTTGTTGTAGCAATGTTGGTTGCACCAACCACATTTGCTGGGGAACTAGGTTCTTGACTAATGCAATGAAGGCCTAAACCTACTATCGTAATTCCCTAAACTAAATAGCCGTGATGGCTTCAAGAGGAGGAGTTGCGATTGGACTTAGTTCTAGTTTGAGCAGTACAGTTACTACTGGTAAAGACTTTTTTGTTCATCTTAAGTGGTACAGTTTTTGTTTTACTTCGCTTAGATATCATGCATCTTAGATCCAAAGGCATCTTTAACGGCAACATGAAGTTGATCATGAGATCAGAAAGCGAAGAAATCTACAAGACCAACAATGGACACTACTGCAAATGAAGAGTTTAGAGAAATACAATGAGATTTGTATAGCAAAAGGTGATATAGCAAAAGAGGAAGAATAACAAGATCTATTTTAGTGGAGATTCTTTAGAGAATCCTTCAATACTCAAATCAGTAAAAAATTATCAGTAAATGGTACTCCGAGACATTAGGGTTTCTTCATAGATGACAAAGGAGAGTCCCCTATGTTAGATTGAACATGTTTCTTTTATAACAGTTTAGAGTATCCTGATTGGTGAAGAATTTTATAACAATTAGTATTCCTTTTCATTCTAAGCTTCGTAAAGTCCGTTTTATATCGGGCTAAGCATGCGCTGATGTATTTGATGTGTTAACTTATCCAGCTGATATCGACTCGGTTGCCACGCATCAATCCAAACATGACTTGAGAACAGCCAAGTGTTTATTAAATATACGTCCACGAAGTCTACTGCCACCCGTTCTTTATGGAGAGATGACATGTTTGGATGATGCCATGATCCATTTAAGTCAAACCTCTAAGGTCTAGGTGCCTTCATACTTCATCTGTTTGCCTACAGTCTTTATCTGTCGTCACGAAAGGGAGAGAAGAGAACGAAAGGACAGCCTTAAACTTGGTGTAGAAATATCTGACAAGATTGTTGCACCAACAGTTGGGTAAGGGGTAAATCACCTAAGTTTACCAGTTTATATAATTTTACGTGCTATCGCTCTTAGGTCCTTCTAAGGTCAAATTTCTTAGATACTTTTGGCCGGCATTGATTATTATTGCTGGTGACATAGACCACAAAACTAAACCTTTTGTCAAAAGACAACTCAAGCTGCCTTTCTACCCAATCTGTTTTTCTACTGAGCCAGATGATGAAATTAGACTAGATAGAATGAAAAATAAAAAATAAAAAATCAAAGGGTATCATTCAGAACTTGAAACCAATTATTGCACCAACTTAGGTGGACAAGTTAACCTGGACAAGTTAACCTAAGAGATTTAGGCTCCAGGCGATCGGATTAAATATGACCAACTTCCTGGAAGATCGGTTACTATATTCACTGTTGAACATATTTTTCTTCTTTTGACGTAATACAATGGAGCTTGTTTGGTCGTCGTTAGTTGCACTAAGAATAATCCAATTGTCCTTTCGAGAAAAAGAATAATCCAAGTGTCAATGGAGCATTACGTCTCACAAGGAACGAACCAGGAAATAGACCAAGCTTCAAGCCTTTTGCCAGGAAACTGGCCTATGAACATGTCAATGAAAAATTTTCCACAAGAAAAAAGAAGTTAGCAGTGAGATTGGAATACCTACTCTCTGAGTTTATCAGATGTTTAAAAACAGCTAGGAAATTACTACGTGTTAAATGGTCAGTCAAGTCCTACTCTATTGAAACAACAAGAAGAAACTTTTTTGGACGCTGTGATAATAATTAATTAATCTTGTTCTCAAGTTTAGATATCTGGATCTTCTAAGACAATATACAGAAAGAAAAATTCTAGAAGAAAATACAAGTATTACCAAGAAGAAAGATGAGGGGAAAGAGCAACTGAAACTCGCATGTGGCCCAAACTCCATGGTAACATTCTTTGAAGTTTATGTTAGCCAGATCTCTGAGGGAAAATGTAACAATATTCAGGCCTGTTTATCTTCCCCAGTAGCAGACTCCCATAAAGAATGTGGAAAAAGCTTGATAGAGCCCATTTATTTTAGTATCACCAAGTTCTCATGTCTGCTTTGGTCCTGGGCATTCGTTTGAGCTACAGAAGAGGCCATGCCGTACACGGAGGCAAGCGTTTCATCTCATTCGGGATATCAATTTATTCTCGGTATTGGACAGTAGATTAGGTTGGACGGAAACTCAGCATGCAGCGTAGATTAAAATCATTAATCACATCGTTTCATGGTGAGGTCTTTGTTTGATGGAAGGAATGCAAGAGTGTGCCACACGGCCACGTATAAGATGGGAATAGAAGCAGAGTCATGGCTTTTTGTCAATTTGAGCCAGCTCCGGTTCAAAATTTGAGAACCTTTTGTTCAATTTCTTCACGAACACGAACCCCATCCAAAAAAAATTAGTACTTCTCTTATTGAAGATAAGGAAGGAACAATAGTCCAAATCATGAGAACAAAAGTAGTGGTATTGTAATTAGGTGTGGGCATGGGCCTGAGCCTTAATTTTTTAACCCACTGAATCGAGGCCTAAAAACTTTATAGTTATTTTTTAATATAAATATATATCATTTATATATATATTGTTGAGAACCTGTGATTTAATTTCTTCACGAGCACAACCCCCACAAAAACATATATTTTTTAGTCCTCTTATTGAAGCTAAGGAAGAAACATTAGTATAAATAACGAGAATAAAAATAGTGATATTGCAATTAGGGGTGCACATGCTGGCACCCATGGGCTGGCCTGAACTTGATCTTGATATTTTCAAAGCCAGAGCCTTGATTTTTTTGGCCGACCAGGTCAAGGCTTGAAAAATTTATAGTTATATATATATATATATATATATATCAGTTATAGATATATATTTGAGAACCTTTTATTCAATTTCTTCACGAACCCAAAGCCCCCCCTCACACATTGAAAAAACAGGCATTCTAATACTTCTTTTATTGAAGGTCCAAAAAATAATAAGAATTAAGAGTAGCCAAATTGCAATTAGGGGTGGGCTGGCCCGGCCCTAAAATTTTCAAGATCTAAGCCTAGATTTTTTTAGGTTCACCGAGATGGGGCCCGAAAAATTTATATTTATTTTTCTATGAATTTTTTTCTTTTCTTTTAAAGGGTTTGGATTCAAAGAAGGGGCGAGGGGATAAAGACGCAGGCACCGTAGTCATCCAATCGGGCCGAGGTTGGGCCGGCCAAATTTGGCCCAGTTTTGGCCGTCCCATGCCCACCCCAATTGCAATAAAGGTAGGCAGAAGCCTTGAAGAGATGATAATATTTTTGCTAAAATATTCATTTAGTCTTCAAACTTTTACTCAAAATTTTTTTGATCCTCAAACTTTTAATTAGTATAATTATATCCCTTATCTTTTAAGAATGTTACATTCTTAATGTTTATTGCATGGAATCAATTAAAATTGATGAAATATCTAATATGTTGATTGATTAAAAAGATAATATTTCAGCTTTGTTTTAAATTTTAGCTAACTTCATATAATAAAATGTTAAAATGATAATACTATTAAAATAAAATTTAAATGAAAGTTTCGTGATCAGAAGTATATTTTATTTATTTATAAAACAAAAAAGATTTGGTCATTCATGTGGGAAATGACAAGAGTAATAAAAAATCTGGAGAACTTAAAATGCATCCTTTGGCCCACTCGAAATTGATTATTAGCAAGCAGTTCGCATGCTCTGCAACGAAGAAATGATCAAGCCGTCAGCCCAGACCAATAAAGAACAGCAGCAGTACCATGTCTCCATGATAAACCGTGGGAAACAAGGACAAGGATTGCTTTAAACCGGTTGGAAGCAGCAAAACCACTGGGTTGATTAATGATAAGCCATGTTCTGAGGCTCTGCTCGAATCCGTGAGTGTCGCCCATCGAATTGGGTCCAGGTTAGATCTTTGGTCCGGAAGAATCACCCTCGTAACCTTTCGATAGTTTTAATTTTGCTTTTAAAATTTGAACGAAGTGATACGAAAACATTTTCGTTTAACAAACGGCACATAAATTTGAAAGAAAAATAAAAATAATCTTGGCTCACTCGCAAGAGTAGAAAAATAAAATTATGATTTATATCTTATTATTTTAGCTAAAAATTAGAAATATGAGCCCAGATATATAGCATATATTTCTATTCCTTGATGAAAAAATATAAAAGTAAAGGATTAAAATATAACTAATATTGCTAATCTTGGATGAAAAAATATATAAAGTGAAAAAATATAAGAATATAAAGATTGAAATATGGCTCATGTTTCTATTTTTTAATGAATAGAAATAGAAATATGAGTAATATATTTTTATTTTCAATAAATAAGTATATAAGTAACAGAATGAATACGGCTTAAGTTTTTATTATTAGATTAAAAGAATAAGGATATAGCTTATATCCTTATTGTTCAATGAAGAAATAAATATGTAATAGAATAAGAGATATAATTCATATTTCTATTTTTCAATTAAAAAGTGAATAAAAAAATATTAGAATTCTTTAAAATAAGTAAAAAAAATATTAAAATTCTTTAAAATAAGTAAAAAAATATAGATATGATTTATATTTTATTATTTCTATAGTTTGAAAGAACGTAAAAAAATATATATTAAAAATTTTTAAATTAAAATTGTAATATTGAAAAATAATTTCGGTTTGCGGCGTACGATGAAAACATTATATTATAAGAAGAAAAAATTATAATATTTAAAAATAATTTTATATTGAGTTAAAAAAAAATTTAAGTACTTTAATTCAATTCATCAGTTATCAATTAATTTTTACTTAAATTTTTAGAGTCTGTTAATGAATTAATTAGATTTAAGAATTTAGAATGTTACAAAAATATTATATTTATCCGTCTAAATTTTAAAATAAATCGATTATCCGTACGGAAGGACACCGAAAATTCTTCGCGTGAAAGTCTAAATCGGAGGCCATCATGAATGATGTAATTTGTCTGGCACTGTATCACTCCGAATAAAGAGACGAGAATCACCACCATCCTTATGTCCCCCCCCGGTGAATTTGACGAACTTGTGAAACTAAAGTCGGCGACGTATTGCGCCTTTAGCCGCCGAAGCCTGTGGTTAGGCGATTTCAACCTCGATTCCTCTTTATGTTTGAATCTTGGGAAGAAAGGTGGGATATCTTGGAGGGCTAACTTTTTAAGGGTTTCTCAACCGGAGAGGAAGGTACGAAGTCGCCATGGTGCTCAATTTCAAAGAGAACGAAGTTGACACCGAGAGATTGGGAAGGGGGAGAAGGTGGGACAGGGGCGCCATGGGTGGTGATGTTAGGATGCAAGGTGGCGGCAGCGGTGGCAAACCGGACAAGAAGGTTGTGGAAGGCGTCTCGGTGGCGAGCAAAGTCAAGGTCATAGCAGAGGATCTGGGGCCCGCTAATGCCCGATTATTGGAGGACATTGGGGGACAGAGGAGGAATCGAGGAGTGCTCTAGAAGCCATAGCGGCGTCGCAACGTTCTTAATGATGCACCGCTGTGTAGAGGTTGAGATTTGGTTCCGTTCTCAACGTAAGCAAAATTAGTATCTTTTCTATTATTATATTTACATAATTTATAAATTAAAAATTAAAAATTAAAAATAAAAATAATTTAAAAAAATTTATATGAGGATAAGAATGAAAAGATGATTAAAATTTAATTTTGACTACAAATATAATTAAGTTTGCTGTTACATAAAAATGTAGACTGAGCTACATTCGAATATAATCAAGCTTAAATCTGATCATTTCTTTCATTTTTCAATCCACATAATTTATAAATTCTAAAAATAAAAAAAATAAAAAAGATGACTTCAAAATTCATGTAGATATAAAGACAAAAGAGATAATTGAATCATTAACTTAGCTATATTCAAATATAACTAAGTCCAATTCCCTCTTTATCTATATATATATATATATAACATCGTGCATATCAAAATACACTTTTGATTCTAAAAATTTTACTCAAAATTTATTTTGATCCTCAAATTTTTAGTCATTACAATTTAGTCTTTAACATTTTAAAATATTAATATCCCTAATATCTCATTAAAATAATAAAATAATTGATCATGTGCCTTAAACTTTTACTGACTTATATAAGTAATAATTCAAATGTTTGTATTAAAGTGACATGTTAAGTATTTTATCAATTTTAATTAATTTTAAAATAATATTAATATAATTTTTTTTAAATATAAAAAAATAAATTATAATCACTGAACGTTTGAAAGTTTGAAATAAATTTTGATTGAAAGTTTGAGAGACAAAAGTATACGGTTGGCCTATTTGTATTCCGCTGCATATTTTTAGAATTGAAATCACTACTTTCTACTCCACCTGTGAGGCCGCGACCCAAGAAGAGCCAAGAAGCATGGACTCTGTTCGATGATACATTTCATGTTAGCTAGAGGCCAAGGTGGACGAAAAAAAAGCTCCACTGCCGCCCGTGGAATCCGAGGGTGTGTCGGCTAAGTCATCCTCCAAGCCCTTGACCATAAACAACCAGGCACAAAAAAGACGACTCTGTCGTCCGACATTGTTGTGACGTTAATAAAGCTATGGAATAAAAGCTGATTAATTAATCCCCCAACCTCCAACTCCCACACCCACCTTCTTTTGATTCCTGACTTCGCCCACCACTTCATCGCTGCCCACAGCATCGCCGCCCAAGCCAGCCTCTTCTCAGCCGGCTTTGTCCTTTTCGAGATTGAGCCCAGCAATGATATCGCCTTCCGCTCTCTCTCTCTCTCTCTCTCTCTCTCCAATGAAATCCCTCGAGACCCCCCTCCAAGATCCGACCTTTCCCTGAGATTCAAAGGCGTGGCGAAACCGAGGCCCAGTTCGCTGAATTGCAGGCTCCAATGGCAAGACCACGTGGTGGGGAACATGTTGGACTGGGCATTGATGGCGATGTAAATTAATGGGTTCACCGAATGTACGGCTTTAGCCAAGTTCATGGAAGGGCCATGGGGATGATAGCTTAAACTTGCTCTCATCTAAACTTTTAGGATGACATTTGCCTGGTTAGCATCAAATTTTCGCTTGTCCATTGAAGTAAAAGCGTCGTCCAGGCGATGCTAAGATGTCCTTTGACATCATATTCATTTTTTTTTAATTTTATTTTTAATTTTTTTTTAATTTTACATATATAAATGCATTAGTATAAATAATTATTTGTAATATAAATATAGTAATAATGATGAAAATAATAATAATAATAACAATAAAGATAATAATAATTATTGTGCCAATAACTAGATTGATAATGATACGATGTAAATGGCAACTACTCTGATGGTAGCAACAAGATGATGACAATATTGAAATGAGATAACGATACTAGAGTGATAGTATGGTAAACATATAGACAATAATGATAATATAGTAGATGTCAATATTACAATACAAGAATAATGGCAAAAATAGCGTAACCAAAGTAAAAATAGCAACAACAATGATGGTACATATATTAACATGTATAATTTTTTTATTTTTAAAATTATTAAAAGTAAAGACTTCTTATTTTTTAACTTTTCTAACAATAATAAAAATATTTTTAAAAAATAAAAATAATAGTACCGAATATTTTTGTTTTGATATTTATAAATTTATTTTAAAAATAAAAATAAGAAATAAAAGCATTGCCAGGCATATCATTTGCCAACAAAATCCTATACTTCTATGAAAATTTAATAATAAAGTGGATTTATCTCTTTTTTTTTTTTAGATCTATTTTAAATTATGAAGAAATGCTTCATGAACAAAAGTACATTTTTGCCCTTGCCATTTTTGCTGACCATTAAGGTAAATTAAGTGGGTTGCCAAATTTTTTTTAAGGTGGCTGCGTCATCAATAAAAGTCTAAAGGATCGCCTTGGAAAGACTTCCGTTTCATTTACGGACATTCAATGCTTGGGGCAGAGAAGGACCGCTCTCCGTCAAACCATACCAAAATTTTGGACTTCTTTTTTTTAATCGTCCCCACAGGAATTCCTGGACCAGAGACGGCCCCAGAGCCGAAAAGCAAGTAGGTTAGTTATCATAAAATATAAGTTTGAACGCTTCGCAAACCGGGGAACCATCGCCACCCCAAACCACGTTCTAGTTCTTTGTCCGCTTGGCATCATACCATGGTCCAAAAGGTGAGAGAGCTCGCGATGGATGAGAAGAATAAAAGCTCTCGGACAACAACGCTAGTATAAAATATTAGAAAAAGGTAGCCCCAGCTGCTGAACTGGATCCAGAGACAACTTTATCGATGCTGTAGTGATAAAATCCTCTAGAATCCTGGGATGTCGGGCTAATTCTAACTGGCTGATGGGACCCCTAATATATTGTTGCTGTCGATGAGGAAGAATTCACGACTAGGACAAATAACTTTTATATTGCCTGGAAATATGTTTCACAATTTTGGCCACGAAAGCAACCATGTTGCATGAAATAAGAAGACGGGAAATTGAATTCTTCCTTCTGAAGAGATGATAACCGAACCAAACATAAGATACAAACTTTCTGTGCCTTGGAATTCAAGGATGTGTCAAAAAGCGTGCACTACGGTTCCAGGAATTCCTTTCTTTCATCCCTTTTCTTTTTTCTAAGCCATGTATCTACACCCAAACTGCAGAGAACCTTGTTTTGTTTAGCGGCAAAAATCAGCATCATATATAAATCAGCGTCGCATGATCCTTGGACCGCTATACTTTGCCCCAGCTACGATGAAGTCGTCTGGCTTCCTCTCTCTCTCTTCCAGCCAAGCATAGCCCTCACCCTCACCCTCACCCTCACCCTCACCCTCACCGGGCACCAGAACCGCAGCTCCTGAAATAGAGAATCCAATAAGGTCCTATCATCAGGTTGTTTGTTTCTCATGTTGACATAATGCGTTTGTTTTAATAAACTGCTACAAGAAATGCCTGATGATTCTTTCTTTTGTTTTCCCTGAGAGCAAGGAAGAGAAGCCATCATCAACACTAAATTCATGTGGAAAGGGTTGGTGTTTGACCAAATTCTTGAAGCATGACTTCTTGATGCTTCAAGACGGAGGAGAAATGGAATTTTCAAAGTTTGAAGGACTTACCATCAAGAGTTGGTCTAATCTAGCACAAAAATCTAGGGCAAATTGACCAAGAACAAAAACAAAAAGTTTGAAAACAGTGAGAAACTGTATGCCGAGCTTCAATAGTAACGTATGGTGCCAGGGAAAGGACGTCTAAGTGTGAATGGATTTGATTTTTTTTATTTTTTTTTTAAATTTTTGGTGGGCAAATGGTCTCTTGGGAACCATAGGACCCGACACCAAGATGGAGGACCCACCCCAAGATTTTTAAGGCCCTATGTTGACTTCCCACGCAGAGTATTCCACATGATTATTACGTTCCATGGATTCCTGACCTTCTAGTCCAACTACACATTCAATAGTTAACCTCTTAAGGAAAAAGGTGTGGAATGAGGAATCACATGCATCATGGTGAAAACTCAAAGGTGAAGTCCTTAATATAATAACATGCAAGACAACAACCGTATCAAAAAGTTATAATATAATTCTTGTAATGTTGAAGAAAAGAAGTAGAGATGTTAAATATATATATATATTATTAATCACTTATCAGCATTGTCATTTATATCCAAACATGCATGCCTCATGCTCAACTTCAAACAGGTCATGGATGAACATACCACTAGAAATAATGAAGCATGCGAGAGGATGAAAACCATACCAGGAAAACTTGCAAAGCGAAAATCGTTGTAATACGTGCAATCCCTTCCTTCAGGGTCGGAATAAGGAGGACCGAGGACATCCAGCACCGCACAAGACGTCCTCGCAGTAAAACAGTGCATGTTGCCACCATCTGCTGGATAAAGTATCGAGCTCTCGCATGGTGCTGTAAAGATGGCATCGGTATTTACCTTGGCCAAGCGCACTCCTGGGGTTTGAACTGCAAAAATTTCTGAGGATTAGACTACAACTAGATAGGTGGAAAAAAGTATAGAAGATACCAACAAGACAAGCATATGGGTCCGAAATAGGCTTTGTTTTGTTATAATTGGAAAGGATATCAACAGAGCTTACAATGTGCAGGGTTGATGACTTGATTGGAGTCTCGAGGAACATCAACCCAGTCATACGACTTGATGTGCATGGAACCAAAGAGAAGCTTGCTGAATACGGTCATTCCTGGGTGATCATGGAGTGGGATGACACCTGATGGAGGCAAACAGAAAATACCAATCTGCAGGAAAACAAGCATAATGAGAGGCAGTTGAACACAAAAAAACAAAGATATGCTGAGGGTTTTCACTACAATTAAAGCAATAATATCTCCTCAAGAATGTGAGATACCGAGAATTTATCGCACTCGTATAGGTGTATGTATGTTATTTGAGGAGTTCCTTTCGACTCCATATTCCAAAAATATGGCAAGTCTTCGCTCAGACCGACATCGGATGCATTCATGTTATCTGCATGGAATAAAACATGGTTACAGTCATCGATCAGAGAAAAGTCTATATGATGATATAGTCAGCAGCCTTTTTGAGATGCAAGTAAATCGAACTTTGAGACATCTCACATGTACACTTTGCATGCAATCAGACACTCAGCAACAATAATGAGATAAGACAATGCTTCAGAATTTCGCCAATGAAATAAACCTACTCATAATCAGTTAAGTAAAAACGGTAGATCATGTCGTTGTCCCCATCTAAACATATAAGATGAGTTGCTTCAAGCCTTTCAGAATGCGACCACACTGGGGCACATCAAAATGGATGAAGGGCTTGTACGGCAGTCTCAGAGGAAGGCCAAATGGAGAAGAATGATGCACAACAACAAGGGCACATGCCCGCGATGCCATCATAACCATCACGTGCATGCATAGCAGCAAAAGTTTAGCATGCACACACGAAGATGTGAGAGTTTACTGGTGTAATATAAAAGTAACAAGTTAATCTACATGCTTAAAAGGCAATAGACTCAATAGTGAAGGTTGGGAAACGAGACAAACCCAAGAGGCAAATTACTTAACCAGAACAGTCTGCCCCATGAAGCCCCACTTTCTTCCATTGATACATGTAATACAACTTCATCCCAAGGGGCTTAATAAGTATGTCACCCAATTTAGTGACATGAATTTGAAAATTGCACTGATTAATTAATATAAGCTGTCGTTAAGTTATTTCTCATTTTCTTTCCCCCTTGTTTCATACAAGAGCTCAAACTTTACAAGCTGTAACTACTAGACCTCACTATTAAACAAGGAAAACAACATTGATCCGTAGGCTTATTTCTAAAGCTGTTTGTGTATCGAGCAGTGAATAAAGCATCGCACATGATCACGAAATTAAATTCGTGCCAGCGTCACAAGGAGAATGGCATGCGTTACAGTCAACAAAAATTACATTAGGTGCAGCTCTAGACCACTACATAGAAGTCAAGCTATTTCTCCATGCATTTTTTTTTTTTTTTTTCCATTAAGCTCTCAATGAGATTCGCGTTGCATGGGACAAAGTGGAAGGGAAGCAAGAAAAGCAATCACCTCAAGGTATAACGCCCTACCAAGTAATGTTTTTGTGTGAAAGGAAATGGGAGGTCACTATAAAAGTTTAAATGCATGTAGAGAGCTAAATATCCAAAATAGCTTTGAAATCTTCTTATTAGCCAACAAAAACAAGGATAAAAATTATCAATATTACATAACAAATGATCCTTAAATCTTTTGCTCACCATCAAAATTGATTCTTTAAACAACAAACTAGTCCAAATTCAGCACTCAGATCCAATGGAGAGCCCAAAGACAACGTTTGCATCCAAACAAAAAAAAAAAAAAAAAAAAAAGGGGGAGAAAAAACGTGGTAAACAGCACACTTTCATCCATTCTACCAAATCTAAATCAGAACAACTAAAGCAATATGATTTTTTGGGCGGGGGATATAAAAAACCGATGCAATATGGTTCTATTAATCATCATCTTATAGTCTAAAAACTCGTATAAATCCTATAGCATTTCATACATACACAAAACTCGAATCCTAGAAACATCTTGGCCAATAAAGAGCACGAAGCCACAGATAAAAATCACAACTTTCATATTCAAAGGCGAGGGAGCAGCAACATACCTAAAAGGAACCGGAGTCGATCGACGTCCTCCGGGGACGGCACGGAACCGGCCCGGGCATCGGCGAACACCTCCTTGCAGGTCTCGAACAGCATCTGGACCATCGCCGGCGTGGAGCCCGGCCTCCTCAGGCGCTTCCTGCTTTTCTTCGACGCCGACGCCGGCCTGCGCCTCTCCGACGCCAATATCCTGCCCGACGCCAAGCCGCCCTCAACTCTCATCATGGAAACAGAACCCTAAGCCGACGAACCGGTCACCAGCGCCCACAGGAGAAACAGAGAGGGAAACTACAACCCACCCCTAGAGAATGCCCAGCTCTTGCGACGAAACAATGGGGAAAAAGGTGGGCTTTTTCGACTAGAGAAGGGGAAATAGAGGAGGAGCCGACGAGTTGCGTTGCCTGGATTGATACGTATATCCAACTAGCATTACATTTAAATGGTCGAGGTTGATGAGCCCTTCATGAACAATGAGTGGGTTCCCATGAACACGAGGAGAGGAGCAGGGGATGGGGGGGGGGGAGAGATGGCGGAGTCCTGTTAAGGGGAAGGTGGGGGAGATATCCTGGGGTTTAAAAGGGAGGCGGGTTCGGTGGGTTGGCTAAAATACCATTTGTTTGGGATGGGAAACCAGGGGCCATGGCAAGGGAGGGCCTCTGTTTTCCTGTGGGCTAGTCTCAAACAGCCTTCCTTCGGTACCTGGATCCTCTCTCAGGCGCTTTCCACACCTCTCTGGCTTTTTTTCCCACTTTTTCCAGGCACGTGGACTGTTTCATCGCCGAATACCAGACTAATACTTAGTTTTCATGAATTTAATTATGACAGTGCACGCGTAGGAAAAATGTGGATTCTTACTGCTCTGAAAGTGATGTCGTGGAAGGAGACACAAACCACGGCAAGTATCGTTTGTTTGGCCATTTTTTACTGCGGACAGATAAGAGTCCTCAAGATATTTTCTCTGAAAAAAAAAAAAAAAAAAACTATATTTTTGTGGTCCTCTGCTTCCGCCCCAACTTCATTTTGCCTATATAAGCTTTTCATTGTGATGTTTAATTTCTCATGCTCATTGACGGTCAATTAAAATTAATAAAATATTTGATACAACATTTTAGCATAAAAGCATGGGTTATCATTTGAGTTGTCAATATCTTATTCTATAAATTAAGTGACAGTCCATATATCATCAATTTTAATAAATTTTACGTAATAAAATATTAACAATATAATATTTATAAAAATATTATAGATTAATTTAAAAGGATAAAAATGAATTTTGAACGATAATTTAATGACTAAAAGTATGTTTTAGCTTTTTTTTTAAGTCCTATTTTAGCCTTATTTTTTAAGTCGTAGTGCTTGACTAGAGAGAATGCTTAACAATAAAGAGGTATGGCAAGTGTTTATAACTGATGAACCATTCTGATACAAATATATGGATTATCATTTGAGTTATCTATACCTTGTCATATAGATTAAATGATAGTCCATATATTTGAGCTAGAATAGTATGTTAAATATTCCATCGATTCTAATATATTTCATATAATAAGGTATCAGAAATATAATATTTATAAAATATAAAAAATTAATTTAAAAGAATTAAAAATAAATTTTGAACGATAATTTAATGGCTAAAAGTATATTTTAGCTTTCTTTAAGTCTTATTTTAGTCTTATTCTTGAAGTCATGGTGCTTGGCTCGGGAGGATGCTTAACGATAAAGAGATGTTTCTAAGGTCAGCAATTGTTTATGACTGGATGGGAGTCGAGCAATACCAATGGGCGTTGCGTTGGTGGCGAAACCAATCTAAGAAACCTGGATGCGAAACAACTGTCACCATCTAATGTTTTCTTCACAACGACGTGAGTAATTAATATACAAAAAATATAAGTATCGATTATTGGGCTGGGAGCGAAGTAGAAATTCCTAATCCTTTTTTTTTTTTTATTTTTTTGTCAGCTATAAACCTAATTTTATCGTTAAAAAAAATCAGTTGAAACTGAAAATTTATTATTATAAATTAGTAAATATTTGAAATACATTAAAAAACTTAAATTTAAATGTATAAACTAAGTTTACATCATTATATTTATTATCATTGGAGAAATATAACTAGATTTTAAGAATAAAAAATTTATTTTTATTATATATAATATATAATATATATTTAAAATTAAACTTAGAAGCGATGCATGCCACCATTTCTCTCTCTCTCTCTTTTTTTTTTTTTTGATGGTCTTTCTAGCATCAATTGATGCTTTCATCGAGCTGAGAGGCGGAAGGGATCCTTCTATCTTCGTGTGAACTGGATTTCTCCATTCTGAATGCCACTCTCACTGCTATTAATATCTGAGACCGATGCAGCACCGAGGCCCAATGCCTGCGAGGCATGAGATGACGTGCTCGTGCAAAGTAACCATTCTCATTAAAGTCTGTACGGTATTGTAAGTTTTGGATACTGCAAATTGGTCAGCCTAGCATTATGACTTTTTTATTTGAAAAAATCAAGCATTATAGATTTTATATGATCTTCTAATACCTATCACAAGCAATACAATACTAGTGATAAGTGTCTAGTTGGAGATTGCCTTGGTGTCCATTGCGAACGGCCAATCAAGTTTGCTATTATAACTAGCTAGTCACTTAAGTCACATTTGGCGCGGAATATCATAATAGAAGCTAAACTTTGAAAAACTTTGCATGAGAAGGCTTAAGTCAGATTTCAAATATATCTCTCCCAAATATAATGGGAATTCACTAAGTATTTGTCACGATTTTTTTAAAATAAAAACTTTAAACTTTTTTTTTATTGGTAAAAGTCTTTTCATCAAAGGCGGATGATTTTTTCACCATCCATCCATTGCTTCCTTTCTTAAATCAAGGCTTCTTTTCACAATTTATTTAAGATCGTAGGAATTAAGGTTTTGATAAAAATAAAAATAAAAAAACATCCATCTTTCAATATAAAGCCTATTTTTTATTCTTCGCATCAAATTTTTTTTCACTTTCGATTAAATAAGTTTCTTCCTAAATCTTTTTCTATTGCTGTAGGGTTATTGAAAAAGAAGTTTTATCAACCCTCTTTATGATCATGCTCATCAAAGAGGGAATATCGATCATATTTTAGGATAGAATATTTAGTGATATTAGCATAAAAATTAAAAATTTATCTTAGAACAATACTTTGTATGCTTTTAGAGTTATCTTCTTTCACTATTTTATTACAGACCAATTCAATCAGATCTTCAATTCAATCTTTTATTTACATTACATTGTTATAATTAATTAAATTTAAAGCCTTTTTTAAAGATTTATGCCCAACAGTAAACTCTTTACAACGTAAATATCTGCATCATGGAACATTGATCAATTTTGATACCATGTTTTATAATTACAATCACAATGGATGATTAAAAAAAATGATCTAGAATGTTTATTGTCAATATAATCATTTCGAGTATCCTTTAAATGGACGATTAATGTATATGAACAAGATACAATACAAAGGTACACATACTAATCCTTGAAATGCAGTACAACTTAACAAGAGGTGAGTTACGAGGTGTGAGGGTACGATGAACTCATGCAGAGCCAAGTGGGCAAAGATACGAGATATTCGATGCATAAAATAACGTATGCTAACTCTGATTTGGACGAGGATGGCAGATCAAAGCAAAAATGGAGAGGGACATTTCCATGCAATTGCTGAGCAAAAGCCCAGCACGGAAGCAGAAACCGGTGAAGATAAAAGTCGTGGATTGTGCAGTAGCAGCGGCAATATCGCTATCTTGTAAAGCAAAACCAGGACACTCGAATCGTGTCAGCTTAGTTGACTCAAAAGTCAAGAAATAAAATTTATTATTGTTGTTGCTGTAACTTCTTGCTTCTGTTAATGATTATTATTTTTTTAAAGAAAATATTGTTAGAAAATTTTATCATTTGCGTTCTGAATTGAGACGCCTATTGGAGAAGGGTGTCACACCAGCTGACCTAGTCCTTGTTGGCAGCCGAATGTTAGTTTCAAAGAGGTGCTCCTAAGTTCTTTCATATATGATACAATGCATGGAGTCATCTTTTTTTTATCGAGTCATAATCCATGCTTGAAATAACAATGGCCGGAACACTAAAATGGCCAATTGATGTAATGGCCTCAAAGACATCAAATCTATATATATATATATATAAACTCTAAATAACAGATGTTTCACCATTATTTTATGATAATGATCATTATATAATAACAACAATAATAGTTATTATATATATATAATAACTACCATACATTTTCATCGTTGGTCCCATTTTAATCCAAAGATTTTATATTCATGCCTGCTGAAAAAATCTAATTTTTTCATTAATGTGATAGCTGGTGAGGAAGAAAAAACAAACATATGCGAAGATATAAATGCTATTTAAATTTTCACCTCAACATGTGAATATAAAAACTGTACATGATACTGTCTAGAAAAGAATATAAAAGACGAGAGTATTGAAGCCGATAGGCCAACAATTTATGACCTATGGGGAGATGGGGCTCTTTGTTCCAACTTATTGACTTGTCTTCCATTGTTTGTGGATGAACCAAGTCGTAATCCTGATTCCAATCCGATGCGCCGTCGGACGGCTTCTTCAAGTTAGAATACAAGTGGCTTACTGAGAGATGACAGAAGGACCACGACGAGCCTTTGTGGGGATCCAAAGTTTGATAGGACGTGTTTCAACTTTCGGCGAGGTATGGGCTTGATCTATCATTCTTGATGAAAGAGAATAAAGAAAACGAATTGATATCAACGTCCCCCTTCCCTTTTCTTAGTGGGTGTATGATATGTTTGAGAACTCATTATCTTATTGTTGTCATCAGGCTTTCTCATGGATAAGCAAGCATCTCATGGTTTCCTTCCCTGTCCAAAGAAAGCGACCAAGCTGATATTTTTGTGTCGCGGGTTATCAACCTATGGCATCAAATTTAAAAGCAAGAACAAAAGTTACCCACCAAATGGCTCTATAATACCTCAAGCTCATCTGCCGATCCAATTAATTCACTAATGAATCAAAACCACGTAATCCAAAAACTTAAATAAAAATTAATTGATAATCGCTGTCATAAATTTGTTAGAATAATTGAATCGTTGGTGCTGTAAGAATAGTTATACATCATGATGAAACTCTACTATCGTCCAATGGGTAACTCTTTTCTATACCCGTCAACTTTTCTTTTTTTAAAAAATTAATTGATGCTGAAATCATGTAGCTCAAAACTAGAGTCGAAGTTAATTGGTAATAAATGAATTTGAATTGTAAGCACATAATATTTTTTTTTTTTTTTTCATTTGATGTCAAACTATTTTTGAGATATTATCATAGAAAATTTTATTTAAGCGGAGTGATTTAAATGCGTAAGATCCACGGAACCATTCTACCTTAAAATTTTTTTTTTTTTTTTTTCATTCCTCTCTGTAATATCAGTTGGCATCTTCCTTCTAGTTGCGTAGAAAATGTTACACGTTTAAGCTGGTTGAGCGTTCAAATACGTCCTCCTATTTTGTGTTCTTATGCGTCTATGATGCCAAACTTGACGTCCTAATTATTCTTGCTTGAGGAAAAAATTAAGGAAAGAACATGCCACATTCTTTGACCATTTTCACCAAAGTTTCCGCTAAAGACTTTTCAACCGTTTTATGGGAGCCAAGGCCTTATCCCACAAAACAACGCTTATGGAACTTTCACCATCCTGTGTTAGAATAATCAAACCCCTTTTGTTTTATTAAAAGAGCTGACATGCAAAGGATAGGGATATCGAAGGGCAACTTGCTGAGGGCCACCTTGTCCAACGAATAACATGAGAAACCAAAGGAAAAGCAAGACAAAAGAGCTTATATTCTTTTGTTATCATAAACATGGTACGACAACAACTCGAGAGTTTTCTCTGGATATGCCCCAAACTTTGGGCTTTTCTTTTCCTGGAAGTTAAGTACTATTCTAATATCCACAGTATTAGCTGTACGATGGGCAACTTTGGGGTTGAGTAAAGTCACGTCCAAACCTACCAACTACCAAGTGCGGGCTACAATATAATACCGAGCAATACCGTGGGTGCATGGCAAATACAATGGGTGACAAAATTTATTCCATTCATTAAATAAGTGTCAAGAGAACGATGATTAGCTGGAGATCTTGATGCAAGCTTGGCTTGACCGACAAAGGCTGACGAATTTGAGGTCCTATCACCTTAGCAGCGTAGCTACACGTTTATCACCATAGCAGGGTGGGTACAAATATACTTCAAACAAAAACGAGAACAGCAACGACCAACAACAACAATTTTTTTTTTTTTAAAAAAAAAAGAAACAAAAATTCAGACATCAACATTTGTCCTACTCTCTTGGAATTGAGCTAGTTCTAGTATTGCGTCCGGGTGGCTAATATGAATAATTAATTGATATCACATTAAAGAAAAGATCCAGCTTAGTATGCTAAATAGTTATCGAGTTAAAAGTATAAAAATTTTTCTACAACTTCTTCAGAGATAGGGAGTTACGCATAATTTTTCTTCTCTTTTATTGTGGAAGGTCCTTTTCTTTTAGTTTATTTTAATTTTTTTTAACAATTTTATTTTATCATCATAAATAAATAAATAAATAAATAAGAGGGGACAAAACATGCGAAGACAAAGACCTGTAGCTTTTTTTTTTTTTTTTTTTTTTTTTTTTTTTTTTTTTTTTTTTAGGGTCGACAAGATTCTATAGATTTGGAAACCATAGTTTAAAAGGCCAAACAACGTGGATTCCACTCTAGCCCATAGTAAACCAAGATCCTGTCAACGGATCATAGCCCCCCAATCGAGGAGAAAGAAAAAGAGAGAGAGAGAGAGAGAGAGAGGAAAGTTTCAAATGGTAAATAAATATTTACGCGGGGGCATCCACACGTGAGTTTGAAAAAAATAACTCGAAATAGAGTTGGGATCGTTACGCAATACCGTTAGAATAGAGACCGTTGGAAGTAGGAGATGGAGAGCATCTCAGCTTTTGTTTTTCTTTTGTTTTTCCTTTTGTTTTTTTTTTTTTTTTTTTCCTACGACTGCTATGATTTGGTACGACCTGGTCTGGTCCTTGTCCATCCCTTTCACGTCGTGCTTCATTCTCGTTAATTTCTTCGGAATCTCGCATCGCCTTCAGACGAGCATCACCAGATTAGAGGCCTCTGACAGGAAAACAAGGTTACGGTAAGATCGATATTCCCAATAACGGATCCTTTTTGCCGTTATTCATCATCTGTCTAATTCTCCGGATTCAAAATATTTATTTAGGTTTTGGTTGCCGAGTGCATTCTACCTCGCCTCTCATGAGGAAGGAGAGAAGGACGTTTAATTCCTCAGTCTTATCCAGCAAGAAAACTTTTAAATGATAATTACTTCTATATATTTATTTAAAAATTTTAATTATTTTTTATATTATTATTATTATTATTATTATTATTAAAAATAAAATTTTTAAATATTATCATGCAATGTTCTTTTTGTTGCTGTTATTTATGGCATCATGATATAAATAATTAAAAATATTATTTAATTTATCTTATTTTAAACTTTGCACCGTCAACAAACTCCTTTTGTTCTCTTTTCAGTACTATGTATCCTTTGTTATACTTTTACCGAGAGGGAGAGAAAGAGAGAGAGAGAGAGAGAGAGAGAGAGAGACTGTTTATATGAGTGCTCACTTTTGTTCTTTCCGAGCTCTCTTCACAATTGAGAAAGGGTATACATATATATATATATAAAGTGAGGAAGGATGCTTGATTGAAAAGTGTTCAGAATATCTTAGATATGGTTCTTAGATGACATGGGAGAATTTTTATGGTCTACAATGGGTAACAAGATACTGTTAGGATGGAATCAGCCAACCACATGCAAGTCCGGTGGCCATCGCTCACGCCAATGGAGCGTGGAACGCATTGTAGACCGGTTTTTGGGGAGATTCTTGTAGAGAGCTGATCAAATGCCTTCTCGCTGCGGGCATTATAATTTGACTACTTTCATGAGATATCAAACGCATTGTATTTGACATGTTCTTTATCTAATTACTACCAAAAAAAAAAAATATGTTGCAAACAAAATAGAAAATAAGAAATTTGCAGTTAGTTTAGTTAAACTATATCTCATATGATATGATTAGAGATCTCACAAGTGGAACAACAATAGAATTAGGCAATCGCGAAGATAAAAGATGAACATATTACACCCATGCATAAATACAATGATGAAGGCCCACGCTACATACATTGATGTGACGAAGGCCCATGCACAATGAGGCGATCTTAAAAAGTTTTTTCTTTTTTCATAATATATTTATAATTAGTGATGATAATCTTTTTTATTTTTCTTAATCTTTGCAATGAGAATTTTTCTTTCGGTAGGGACGGGGATAAAAAAAATTTTATCCCCATAAATAAGGATAAAGCAGGAACAGAGAAGGTATTCCCTATATCATGGGGTCTCCGATCTTCATCCCATGAAATTTTTATATATTTTATATTACTTTGATATTACTTTATTATTTTAATATTTTAAATATATAATTTAAAAATACCTTAAAACTATCCTCCTTTAAGATTTATGATTGGATAGATTTATCTCTTATAAAATAACTCATAATCGCAAACTTATGTTTTTATACTCTTTAAAATTTAATATGCTTTTTTATGAATTAATTCATATATTTTGTAATTATAATTAATTTATTTAAATCTATTTTACTTGCTCAATACTTTATTTTTATTTTTAAAAAATAATAAGTAAAATTAAAATTAAAAAATATTTAAATATCAAAATTAAGACGATAGAATAAGAATCTTCATAAGAATGAAAATAAAAATTTTATTAAAAATAAAATAAATGCAGATGAATATACCTCCAAGGATAAGAATCCTTAGGGGATGAGGATAAAAACTTTACTACCCCCTAAGAATGATGGGCTAAAAGAGTGGCAGAACGAAAATAGGAATAAAAAATGGCTCTCCATCCCACCCCATCATCACTATTTACAACCTCCATTCATCAAATATTTCATTTTAAATACAAGTATAAATAAAAAAAATTAATGGCAATTCCAAGAGAAGAAAATGTCAAATAAAATATAGTCAAATTTTGAATGCGTTGCTATAGATACATATCTGATATGTAGAAGAGAATGAATGTCTGTAATCATGAAAAAATTTTAGGCTAAACTATAGTTTTACTATAGTTTTAAACCTCAAACTTCTAAACTATAGTTTTAACCTCAAACTTAGGGAATGTGTCATTTTAATCCCTGAACTTCAAAAAGTTGCAAAAGTGATTCTGTACTTTCTTTTTTTATTTTTCTTTGATTCCTGCTGTTAAATAGATGTAATGGCTATTCACTTTTTTTTTAATCTAATTTTTTTTAAAAAAAATGAACAAAAGAGACGAGGAAAGATACATCAGAACGAAAGGTGTAATGGTTATTCACCTTTTTTTATTTTTTTTCACATGAAAATTTATTTTCTCATCTTCCCCCTTGACATTGAGACTCCATAAATCTCAGATGGGTGACCTTGGTATCGAAACTCATCCAGCTATAAGTAGTAATTTATTAAAGATAGATTAAGACTCCTGAAAGGTTTATACTTCGAGACATTCCAGTTTGGACAGAAGTTTAAAATTTCTTAAAATGCAAAAAAATTTAAAAATACTGATATCTACGAAGATACGCGGTCATACACCCAAAACGAAATTGTTTTTCCTCCTCCAGCTTACCTTTAATGCTCAACGACATCCAGGAGTTGGGTCTGTAAATTGATAGAAATTACTGTGGCTGAAGCTATATTACGTAGAAGGTAGGAATTGGGAAGTCTGTACCATCAAATTCAAAATTTGGGACTCCAAATCAAAATCTAGACCGCTAAGTATTGCAAGTATAGTCCATGAATCCTCGAGATCACAACTAAAACCAGACACCATAAGACAACACATTTAAAATGACCATCACTTCATTAAGATTCCTGGCAAAGTTTGGACATCGGAATTTACAGAACCGAGCAAGAATACTAGCACAAATAGTTGCAACCTTCGTAGGTCAGCATCCCATTCACCAAGGCGCACTTTGATTTACAAAACAAGCGAAAAGATTTCCATAACCTGCATGCACATACATCTTAGCATTTGCACCAAGCAAGAAAAACCTTTCAGAACCACTACCTAACCATGCTTTTGACATGTTCTCACCAGAGATATGCTCAAGCTCCCAGCCACCCACCCAAATCTTCAACGCAGAACAGCAGACGCCTCAAGAAACCAGGACAGAAGCAATTTGAGAAATCCCTATAGGATACATTAGTTCTTCAGCGCGACTGCCACTGACAATTCAACACCCATGCACTACCATAGTAGACAGACCAACAGTGTTTTCAGTTTCAAAAGGTGCACAACACCCTAACGAAATCCTGTATTAGTTTCCCAAACATCAATAATCAAATGGCCCTCCAGTGATTGCTTTGTAGGGATCCATAATGCGACAGTTGTTTGAATCCAAGTCATCCATTGTTCTCGATATTCTATTATTTCAGAGAACAAACTAATTCTGAAGCCTTGGAATGCAGACTGCAGAGCCATTCAACTTCGTGCTTTGTGCAGCAAATTTCTAAAGAAAATGGAAAAAACCGGTGAGAATGGACAAGTCACCATGCTTGCACACCCTAGCTTGATGATAGGACATGTAAAACTTGTTTAGCTTTCATGAGATTGGAATTGAACCTAATCCACATGAGGTTCCATGTCTCCTGCTCCCCTAATGTCATGTCATGTATGCAAAGAAAAACACAGAATGAAACAGCATTATAAGAAGAGACAAAGCAAGCATTCCAAAAGCATTATATATAATATAACCACCACTCCACTATCTGTAATTCTGTATATTGTTGATTGACGCACTAAAACAGCTGTCTGGTAAACCTCATGAACCTAATCCACATGAGGCTCCATGTCTCCCGCTCCCCTAATCTCATGTATGCAAAGAAAAAATGCATAATGAAATGGCATCATAATATAACCGCCACTCCACTACCTGCATATTGTTGATTCATGCACCAAACAGTTCTCTGGTATTTTACCAAGTAAAGAAAAAGAACAATTTTTCTTTACTATTTTTTTCTCTTTCTTATCTCTAGTTTTAATCCTGGTTGAAACAAAAGGAACAAATAAGGACGTTGACATACATGTCCACTGAAACTAGGATGAACAATCTAAACAAGTAATATCTGGACATCAGAAATCTCAAATTGTATTGATGTGATGTCAAACTGATCTTGGTCAGAAATCCCATACTCGCCCAAAAAGGATGTGCCTCAAACTGATATTCCTGGTCATCAGGAACAAAGCCAGCAAGATAACGAATCATGTATTGGGGGGAATTTTGATTATTGAGGATAAAGGGTGAAATTTGTTGACAACAGAGATGAAATTTCATCTAGATTAGGAGTTTTTATGCAATGTAAAGATTCAGTCCTTTACCTACCGTAAAAGGCCCAGTCCTTTGCTACTGTTGATTCCTGATAAATCAGCAATATACAGATCCAACTGCCTGTATTTGTGTAGCGTTTTATTTTTTTTCAAAAAAAATCACGAATAGTGTAGTTGGCTGTATTTGGAAAACAGGCCCTGTGGGATGTGTAGATTGCTGAGTTGTCAGGAAAATATAGAAGGAAAATGATATGGTCCTTTCCCGTGAGTAAAGGACCGAAGCTGAACTCAGTCATGTGAACCTCCTGAAGAAAGTTAATCAGCAACCAGAAAGCCAACATTCAAGAAGATGAGCTAGGATAACATGGCTGATGAAAAGGAAAGTGAGCAGGAACATATGACACTATTCAACATTATGTGCTTCATGAAAAAAGCACATCATATAATGGCCATCAAAACTACCAGAACTGCAGAAACCATCACTTTTCATCAGCCATTCCTGCACATATTTAAAGAGGAGCACATGATATTATCGATCGTAAAGCTATCAAAACTGCAAGTATAATCATCATTTACATCAGGTATTCCTCAATGCCTGCAGTTTTACCGATGATCAATCCAAACGAATCTCTTTTCCTCATAACACTGCCATGATAAATTAAAAAAAGAAACCAACTAACTGGACCGACCTCAACTTGTCTCAATAAACTTCATGCCTGATTAAGCATACCCATCGTTCAAATGCCAAGCAGAGCCTGCATGAAGGATACTTCACCATCACTGCATGAACCTGGAAGCTTTGCATGAGGAACAAAAAACCATAAGGCCATAACATTGCCATCCTACCAAGCTACCATTTAAATAGCAAAAAGCCATTACCAAGGGAAGGGAAAACCCAAGCTATCGAACACAGACCAGAAAAGAAATGACAAGAGCCACTAGATCAAGCTGGGACACCAAATTTTGTCTTGCCACCTGAAACTGAATTACGTAAAGATATTATACACAAAGCTATAAAATTTTATAAGACCCTGGTCACAAACATTTACCGCATGGACATGGTTAAGGAGGGGTGAGAATTAGAAAAACGCAAACATTATCAAAGATTCAAATATGCAATTCCAATCATTACAGAGTACTGCTTAATGATGAGTTTTAATGTTTTATGAAGAGTTGCTTGAGATATTGATAGATGCAAACAGATTTAAAGAGCAAAAACAAACAAACAAACATAAAAATGGAAAATAAAAATGATGAGCTTTAATGATCAATCATACTGGAAACAGAATATAAAATCATGCTTATAGTATTATATACATAAATCTTGTACTTGAAATTGAATAATTTCACATTTGCAAACCATTCTTTTCTGATCAGCAGCCTTGGTGTTCTAGAATTAAAAAAGGCAAAATTCCTGAGGAAATAATAAAACTCAGTATTCCCAAATTTTGTGACGTTAGTTTGTGGTAATGATATAGCCTTTATCCCTCACTAATTGGATTCAGACCTTACCCATTTTCTCAATCAATTAGTGCCTAACTGCTGGATAAGTCGGAGCATGAAATTTACCTTCATATTTGAAATCATGCCAAGAAGCCCTTGCATAGCAATGAAAACTTGAAATATACAATTCTCCTTGATTTAATGTATGTTATAATGTTACAATGCTAAACAAAAGGTAGGGAACAATTGTCACAATATGTAAGACTTGAGTGAATACGAATATTGGATCAACCCACTTCTGATATAGGACTGACCTAACAATAACCCATTCCAATCTGAACCTAATGGTAGGAGACAATGAAAACTTGAAATATTCAATGCTCCATGATTCAATGTGTATTATTCTAATGTTACATTTCTAACAAAAGGTAAAGAACAAATACCATGGTATCGAATACGCAAGGGAACCCACTTCACATATAGGCTGACTAGACAATAACCCGCTGCAATCTGAACCAAAGCTATATTTGGATTAGCTTTGGATGGAAAAGTATGATATGTTTCAAATACGTGGATATGGATTGCCAAATACCCTGATCAGAAACCAAGCCAACCAAATCAAATTAGGTTTTGTATTTGTTATTTATGTGTTTCTAAGTCATCTTTTGCCAAATGCACTGTTCATAAGGTTCACATGCTGCCTAATTGCTACTCTTTGTAATAACATGTTTAGAATTAATTAAACACCCAATTTATATATGTTTCTTGCCATTTATGTATGGATTATTCTTTACCCAGTTTGCCCCAAATGGATCGATCTATAAAATTTAACTTAAACATAACCTAATTAGAATGGATTACACTTCAATATAAATATTTGACCAATTCAAATATGGAATTATGGATCGGATTTGGGGTGCACCAAACATTTGGGGTGCGCCAAACCATAATCAAACCCAAACCCACTTGCATTCCTAATAATATCCACGCAGTCAGTAGAACATTCTAATCTAGACATTCAAAATGTATTATGAAACAATTAGGAAGTAGATCAAAACAAATTGGCAGCCTTGAGATGAATTGGCACGTCAAAATGAAATCAGAGATAATCGTTTTATAATTCATCCATTAAAAGAAGCACAACCGTAAAGAAAGTAAATAGAAGAGAGATGTTGGCCAAACCCCTCGCTCCGACTGTTGCTCAAGACAGCAAAGCGGCCAAAGGTAGCCAGATTTTTATGTCTGCCCATCACACGTTTTACATCGTGTGCCACAGCATTAACCTCTCCCGTGGAATACCACGCCACCCCATTTCTCAAGGGGGAAGCGCTCGGCCTAGGGCAGGTTTGACTTGTCCAAAAGCAATGAAAAATGAACTGCGGAAAAAAAACAGAACTATAATGCCAATAATAGCCTAATCTTAGTAGAGGCACACCAACAAATGGCAAAGCAAACACCCACATCACCATGCAAGATATCATGGTAGTCAAAGTGTTGTATCATGGTAGTCAAAGGTATCTTAACATCAAGCTTTGCCTTACCGGGAGCCGGACATTTATGCCCATCCATCACATGATGTAAATGTCCAACAAAATTAACCTCTCCCATGGATGCTACACCAACCCAATCCATAACCTGAACAAAAATGGATTCCACTTGAATACAAAGAGTTGACCAATTCAAAAATGGAATTATGGATTGAATTTGGAGTGTGCCAACCCAAGATCAAACCCGACCCACTTGCATCCCTAGTAATATCGATTCAGTCAGTAGAACATTCTCATGCAATCACCCCACACATATTATCAACAATTAGGAATTAGATAAAACAAACTGTCAGCCTTGAAATGAAGTTGGCACTCCAAAATGATATCACAGATAATTGTTTTATGATTCCTCCATTAAGAGAGGCACAACTATCAATTATCAAGAAAACAGGTAGAAGAGTGATGTTGGCCAAACCCCTCGCTCTGACTGCTGCTCGAGACAGCAAAGTGGCCAATGGTAGCCAGATATTTATGTCTGCCCATCACACGCTTTACATCGTGTGCCACAATATTAACCTCTCCCGTGGAATACCACGCTACCCCATTTCTCAAGGGGGAAGCGCTCGGCCTAGGGCAGGTTTGACTTGTCTAAAAGCAATGAAAATGCAAAAAAGCACTATAATGCCTAGAATTGCCTAATCTTAGCATAGCCACACCAAACAAATGGCTAAGCGAACACCAGTATTGCCATGCAAGATATCAAGGTAGTCAAAGTGTTGCATCTCTCCCCATGCAAATTCAACCTATTGTATGCAAAAGAATAGGAAAAATGCTGGCCAATCCCCACTCTTAGACAGCTAGTCAGCTGGTGAAGTAACCAAAGGGAGCCAGACATTTCTGCCTGCCCATCATATGATGTAAATTGTGCCCAACAACATTAACATCTCCCATGAAATGTCACACCACCCCATTTCTCAAGAAGGAAGTGCTTCGCCATGGGCATGATCAGTCTAGCTAACATAATGACAAACTAAATACAACACATTCATGCCTACAATGTTTTCTGAAGTTCAAGATACAGATGATAAAGAATATAAAAGTAACGCCAGAAAGAATTACCATAAAAACATAATTTCCATCAAGGAGTACCAGTACAGAACCATAAAAACCAGCAACCGCTACATTAATAAAATAGGCAAATGTAAATTGGAAAACACTCACCACCATCAAGGAATTTTCTAATGTAACTTAGTCCTCACATAAACCCACCCAGATGAGGCAGTCCAGGCCAAGTGCGTGAGACAGTGTGTCAAGGTGGACAAGTAGCCTGGATAGTCCAAGACATGAACCCTCTGGCAGGATACCTATGTACTGTGAAAATCACATGGGATTATCCTTGGCTAAAATTTCCCTTGTTACAACATCTACAAGTTCAGGTCTTAGTTCTGTCTCAGTTCCCATAAGAAAAACATAAAATCACTATTGCAGTTATTTTCTTGTTTTGAGAAGCAGCCAAAAACAATCCTGAAAAGACACTGGCCCATTTAACTTTCTTATAGTCATAAGAAAATAACTGCAATCCAGGTGCGAAAACAAGATCAATAATATACACTACAAACAAGAAATAAAATTTAAAAAAACAAAAAGGTCCACTCAGCTAGTCATAAAGAATCAAACCTGAGATTCATCACTGGGCTATATCAAATCGCAAGATTTCTTTCAAACGACTTTTCATGAGCCTTCCTGCTTTAATCCACTGATAGTCATTAAACATGAATCCAACCGATCTGATCAGATATCAAGATATACTTAACAAATTAACTTTATCCATACACCAAGACATCAAGAACGATTCAGATGGTTTATCTTCCTACGTTACAAAGTTTACCTTTTGAGACGCCAACACAAACTTCTTCTTACCCAATTCCTCCAAGCAAAAGTTCTACTGAACATGACAATCCAAACAAAGGGTCAGTAGAATGGCAGGCAAATCTTTGGTATGCTACGCTATATATACCATAAAAGCATAAGCCATTTCCCAGTTGAAAGAACCTATGACTAGGAAGACTCAGATTTCGCACCAAAATTCGGTTTTCATTTGAAAAAGAAAAGAAATCTCCCAAAAACGCTTCACCGCATGCTCTACCATAGGGTAAAAAGAACGGATCATGAACGTGAACAAGGACATCTCGAACTTAAAAGGACGGAGAACGGAAGGGAATCCACTCATCATTCTGGAGATAACGGCCGCACTTGGTAGCAGAGAGATGCATCATGATATCTTCTAGGGTCCATTGGCAAAGGCTATTGTAGTCTCTGGACTCCGGGCCCGACCGGTGCCGGGAGATCGCCAGAGAGGAGAGAGCGCAAAGGACGGAGCCCTAGAAACCAGGTCTGGGAAGCGTGGGTGACGGCTCGAAATAGGGCCTCCGAGCAGATAACCTGCTCGTTCGGTTCGACGCTGCCCCTTCGATTTAGAATCGCAAGGCACGTTCGGTGCACGTGAAGGAAAATAGGAAGGACGGCTTTTATTTAGCAACGGCAGAGTTAGGTCAGAGAAGCAAGGACCGACGTCGGTTTAGGACCAAGGCTGGAAGTGGAATCGGTCGGGCCTAAAGTCCATCGGATCAGCCCGATTTCGGACCGGACCATGGATCAGATACAAATTAATTTGGGCTGTATTCGATAAAACCTTTTTTGGACAAAACTTGGATCGTTACTAGACGTGATCCGACTCCGGCCCAAACCCGTGCCCGTAATTAATTTATAATCCTTCCACCGACCTGATCGTATACATTTTTATGAAAAAGACCTTATAGCACGTAGATGTCACAAGATTCCGACTCAGCTGAGTCAGCCCGATCAACTCGTCCGATTCACTCCGTCCTAACTCTCCCGAACCGGCTCCTTCGCTTACTCCGCGGACCCGCTCACCTCCCACTGCGCTCTCACTGGTCCCTTCCGAGCGACGCAGAGGCCTCTAAAACCCTAATTCCTCCATTCGAACCCTACTCTCCTCTCCCCGCCATTAGCGACCCTTCGAATCTCAAAAACACTAATCCTAGTTCCTCTCCTTCTTCTCCACATGACGATGTCAAAAACCCTGATCTCCCTCCATTTCCTCTCCCTCCTCGCCCTCTTCATCCTCCCGATTCCCTTGTCCTCGTTCCCGGATCTCGGCCTTGACACATTCCACGCCGACCAGGCCCGCCGGGATCCCAGCGCCGCCAACGACTCTTTCCACGCCCTCCCCTCCGCCCTCCGCAAGGGCCTCGCCGCTTCCCGACCCTCCCCCGACCACGCCGCCCTCGTCTCCTACCTCCTCTCGTTCCAGATATCCGTCCCTGTTTACGTCAAGCTTGTCGGCCCCTTCTCCGATGCTGCCCCCTCCCTCCTTAACTCCTTCGTCTCCGCTGCCCTCTCCTCGGCCCGCTTCCACACCGTCGGTTTCCACCCCCACCACCTCGCCATCGGCCACTTCCTCCACCTCGACCCTTCCCTCTCCCCCCTTGCCTCCCAGATCTCCGCCGCTATCCAATCGCACCTCGACGCCGCTCCCGCTCCGCGCGACCGCTCCGCCCTCGTTTCGGTCCCCTACTCCATCGTTGATCGGATCATCCAGGACGACTTCCAGCGGGAGGACTCGAGCTCGGCTCCGGGGTTTTACATTTATTTGCTGAATCTCGGTTCCCAGTCCAAGCCCTACGCCTACTCCTACCATCCCAGTGATGCATCGCTGGCCTTTTCCAAGTGCTTGGGGACTCTCTGGACAGGGAAGCAGCGGTACGTGTGGATTGACCTCGCCGCCGGGCCGGTGGACTACGGCCCAGCCATCTCCGGAGACGGCTTGCTCCCCCGAGGAGAGTTCCACCCTCTGGCCGCCCTCCATGGTCGGCCCAGATCAGAAAAGGCTCTCCTTTCCGACCTTGCCTCTCTAGTCCTAAGTGCATACCATGCCCTCTTCGTTCCATCTCTGAGGATTCCTGTCTTCTTGGAGAGGTCACTCCTGATCCAGTTCATCCACATCCATGAGTCTCATGCTCGGGAACAGACTGATTTGGATTGGAAATCCATTGAGCAGACACTGAGGGAAAGTGATCTTGCCTTCAAGGATCAATCTTTAAATTTCAGATCATACAGCTTGAAGTTCTCAGATTGCCCAATCTGTTCTTTTGCTATTGCCGGATCGACAAACTTCTTCACATCTCGATTCTTTTTCGAGAACGAAACTTTGATAGTGAGCGAGTATTTAGACTCTAAACGCCTTCGCCAGATGCTATCAGACTCGGTGGAAGACATACACCGCTCAGCAGAGATTCCGGAAGAGGATTATGACAAGATCTTGCCTATCTATGTCTTTGATCTGGATTACGACAAGAAGTTCTTGCTTGATAGGTACCACCAGGCTGTTGCTTTCAGGGATATGGTGATCGCCGTGAGGACGAGGATCTCACATATTGTGAACGACTACAACTGTAATGGTCGGCACGTGATCACAGAAGCCCATAATCTGGAGCGGCCAATAGTTGGTTCTATCCTCCAGAGTATGTGGGGTGTCTCTCCGACCCATCTATCATGGAGCCCAGAGCACAACAGCACATTGGTAGATTACACTTGGAGCGTTGGGCATACCCCTTTTGGGCCATTTGCGGAAACTTTGTCGCTGTCTTTTGTTCAAAGAGATGCAGCTCAAAGAAATGTTCTTCTTGGCACGTTGAATCATTCTATAGCTAGTGCCATTGATGTGTTGGCGTCTATGGCAGCTTATGGTGGGGATAGGAAGCTTCTGAAGAAGGATAGGCATGTGGAGTTTGTGCAGAGGTGGAATCTGTTCAAGTACAAGCTGGAGAAGGCGGTTTCAGCTATGTCGCATTTGGATTATGAGAAAGCTGTGTATTTCTCAAGGTCTTCAGAGCATGACCTCTATGCCATATATACTTTGATATACGGGGCATCGCAGGAGCTAGAGGCTTCGCTGGTTTGTTTCAAGGACCTGCCATTCCCATGGGCATCAGTTACTCTGTCTGCGCTATTTGTGTTTGGTCTCTTCTATGTCTACACGAGGAGGAACAAGATGTTTAGAAATAAAAGGAAGCAGTTTTGATGGTTGCTTAAAGGTCAAGAAAGTTGTAGCATTTTAGGAACCTTTTCACAACCCTTTGATTTCTTACAAGGGTTGTAGGTTGCCATACCAATTGTGGAACTAGGTTGACAACATTATATGGACCCAACACATGCTCGAAAAAGGTTTTAGCTTTGTTTCTGGATGAGTTGATTTCTTATAGGAATCCTGGTAAAAAGGAATCCTGGTAACAGCTTACTTAGATGAATACTAATTAATACAGTTGCCTGGATTGTACTTCATCGCAAATTTCTTTTGATATTTGTATGTGAGTCTTGTACCAGATAAATTTCTTTATTTTCACTGTCTGCAGACAAGTTGCAGAATAAGTGATGTCAACCTGCAAATGTCTTATTGAAAAGATTTTAAACATTTCCTTTTTGATTGAATATTTGCTTTCAGCTTCTTTTATTTGACTCTATATTAACTGTATAAAATAGAATACTACCAAACTTTGGTGTTGCAAAGGGTTGAAATAGTTAAGCAGCGGTTAGTAGAGAATTGGGAAAGTTTTGCATGACCATGCTGATTACAGGTAGTGATGCGTCCATCACAGAGCAAGTTTTTATTTATTTATTTATTTATTTATTTATTTATTTATTTTTTAATCCTATTCATTCTATTTTATCTTACGTTTTTGTTACAGTTTTCAGATAGGGAAGCAATTTAATGGACTTCTAGATATCTGCTTCTCTTTTAGTGATTTGACTTGAAATTCTTTGCAAGTGATTTAATGGAGGTCATCAAGTGAGATTTTTAACTCCATTGATCATGAGTCCATCACTTTCTAGACCTGAAACAAAGAGTCTTACCCTGTCAAGTGTTATTGGTATGATATTAAAAACTGCATTTATATTTACCTCATTTTTGCATGGTATAAACTCATTCTTCTTATTGTGATTTTTCTACACTAACATTATAAAGTTGATAGGAACGTATTGCCCTGTTGTTTTACTCAGTAGAACTTGCCAAGGAAATCCAACATCTAACATACATGGCTTATTTGCTTGTTATAGAGAGTAATAACTCTTGGTACTTTAGTGTTATTAAGAGGACTTGACCTTAGTTGCTAGAATCAAGAGTGAGTGCTGGTGTATGTGCAAGAAGGTGGATATTGTAAAAATTATTTTGAATAAGGTAGTGTTTAGGAAGCAGGTACAGTTCAAGATTCCAAGAAAATTCTGAACCGGAGCCCTACTAAGGGCTTGACATTATACCTGGATAGCTGGCTCTATTGCGACAGTTTTGGCACTATTGCGAGAGTTTTTGCACCTTAGAGTCACTAAGTTTTGTTCTGATGCTGGAACTACTAAGGGCTTGATGTTATAGCTCGATAGCTAGCTCTATTGCTAGAGATTTGCTCCTTAGAGTCACTAATTTTGTTCTGATACAGCATACAATCAATAAATTGCAGACCCGATGAATGAAACATGAAGATCTAGACAATTGGTTGGTGACCACAAAATTTATTTTGCAGTTTTAATATTTTTGAACAATTACATTCATGGAAATGGATTGGTGCAGAGATTTTCTATCTTTGCTGATATGAGGTTGTCTAATTCAATTCTATTGCTAATCTTGAAGGAAGTGTCACGATTTTGATCAATGATATACCTGCTTTGCAAATTTTGTTATGGGTTGAGAACAAGCACGAAGCCTTTTCTACCATTTCCATATCTTCTCGGGTGTTTCTCTATCTCCTGCTTTCCTGTATTCTCGAGGTCTTTATGTTCTATTTAATGAAGCAGAACAGTTGTCTGCATCTTCATCTAATTAATCTCATAAGTATTCTCCCTTTTTGATCACTTGGGTCTTAAAGATTTATGGCCACATTTTTCTTTATATTTAAAAATAGATCTTAAAAAATCATCTTAATTGCAGCAATTCTTTCCAGTTATGATTAAATGATTCTACTAAGATTGTCTTTCTTCTTTGCCTGTTCCATTGTATCTCATGGTATGATGTCATATCATAAAAGCTATCTTTTTTATCACCTTTCTTTCCAGCTCTTACTTTTAGCGGAAATAGAGTTTGATTTCAGTGTTTTGCAATGACATTTTTTTCGCATTTTCACATCTGTGTAGCATGTACTGGCTCGGCTGTAATCAGGAATATATCACTATGTGGACTCTGGTTAATTTTCAGGGCCCCATAATACCATGTAAATATTTTTTGTTAGGTATTTTGATGGATTTTCCTGTTTCTTGCTTTGTGCCTTGTTTCTTTCTTTTTCTTTTTTTTCTTTTTTTCTTTTTTTTCTTTTTTCTGCTTATTTTTAATATAATCAGGCGTGTGTTAGTCTCTTGGGAACTATAAGATGAACCTTTGCATTCCATGGAGAGGTTGAAAGAATTTGGAGGGATTGGATAGGCTCTTTGTCCAATAGTTCTGAGATTTTTTCATACAGCTAGCTTTTGTGTTGATTAATTACTTGATCATGAACTTATCTATATGGACCTTTTTTGGTTAAAAGTTATCAGGTTCAGCGTTTTCAAGTTGGCATGTATTCACTGAATTCTCTGTTAATTTTGTGAAATTTGCTCTGGGTTTACGTGCCTGACCATTGTATGTGTGTTAATGAAGGGCGTGTAAACTGATCCTGCAATCTAAAAATTTTCTGGATACTGCATGTCGGCTGTTAAATGCCTTGTGGCATCGGACCATGATGATATAAGAACAGCCCAAGCCCAATTAGTTACTAGTACCGCCTCCACATAACTTTCAGTTGATCTTCCTGTGCCCTTACAAGATGTCCCTTTCATATCAGAACAGGCCTTCAGAACACTTGACCGTTGAAGCTCTTATAGTTTATACCTTGCCTGTGACTATGATAAGTATGATCGTGTGTTGATTCCATCCGATATCCACGGTATCCTGATAGTTCTTGCGTAAAAGTTTGGTTTATGATGTTATAGTCTATTTAAATTTGTAGTGGAATGTTAATTATAAATTCTAATAGATGTGCCACCGTACTTTGGATTGGATGCCTTGGCGGTTGGCGGCAAGCATGTTGAGTTGGAGGCAAGCGCTTCATTTGACCTTATGGCGTAGCAACTCAAAAATAATTTTACATTGATTGAAAATATATATATATATATTATATATTTATAATTTAAATTCACTTGCTATCCATTAATTTTCATTCAAATTTTTAGATGGATAAATTAATTATGCCAGCAGATGGGTTTGAGGCATTATAAATGGTATAGAGTCGATCTGAGTATGCAAAAATTGGTGGGTATGAAAAATATAAAAATTGATGGGTATGAAAAATATAAAAATTGATGGTAGAGTCGAAGCCATCCTTATAGAGTAGTCCCGTCATGGTATGAAGCGACCTTATAGAGTCCCGCCATGCCATGGTACGAAGCTACCCTTATAGCATCAATAATGTGGCGTGCAATGAAAACGTTACATTATTGTAGCACCCAAAAATAATTTATGATGGAAAAGAAAGTGTTATATGTTTATAATTCAAGTTCACTTATGGCTTATTAATTTTACTTAAATTTTTGGGTCATATGGTTTTGGATTAATTAGGTAAACGGATAGGTTTGAGGCGGCTCACTGATGGGTTACTTGAGGTAGCTTACTAATAAATTAATTGGGCCTGACGTTACACATGGGTCGAGTATGAGCACGTTACAATTCCCGCTTTAGCCACTCTTTTTGCCCGATGGCATCTCAATCTTCATGCCGTCTTAGAAGTCTGATTTCTCCAACCGAAGCAATCACCTTCGACCACAAGGTCTCAGATTATTGTTCTTTGGCCGCAAGGATATTTCTGCAAGGGGCACGGATAACTGTTCTCAAAATTTCAACCAACTTCGACCTTCGTCTGGAAAAACACCGCCACCACCAATTCTCAGGAGGATACGAAAACCAGCTACCCCCCAGCCATTGGATATGACTCACTACCAGCTTCATCCGTTATCGTGAAAGAACTCAGCAGTAGCAGAGGTTAGCAAGCCCAACTATGAACCCCCTTGGATCCTTAAATCCCTTGGCAGAACTATCACTTTCTACCCGTGCGTTATTAGTTATAATTTCATACTTCGCATTCCTATTAGGACTTCTACCAAATGCCTGTTGCCGGCATATGTTTACTAGTGTTGCTGGTCCTATATCACCATCCTTGGCCAATCTCGCCTTCCTTCAAAGGCTCCACCTCCCAGGTAACAAACTTATTGCGAACATCCCGCACGCACTTGGTCTCTTCGGCCATCTCCAATGCCTCAACCTAACCAATCCATACGTGCATTCGTAGGTATCATAGCATCTTCTCATGATCCAGGTTTGATTTGATTCCTCCAACTTGCAGGACTTCCGACTCTTTTCTTTTTTTTCTCTTTCTTTTTTTATATTATTATATTTTTAATCTCAACTAATGTTCCTTCTGTTTTTTTATTTTTTTTCAATGGGAAAGAAAGCTGGTTCTTTCTTTTTTTTTTTTTTCATGAAAAATGTGGCAATGATAAATCTTTAAAATCAATTTTTTCTTCACCTTGCAAATCAAGAAATAATAGTAAATACTTATGAAAGTATAACTACAAGAGACATATGACTTTTATTTTATAATAAGTTATAAGTTTTTTTTTTTATCTCAGCTTATGTTTAGCTTTTTTTTTCTTTTTTTTTTTTTTTTTTTTTTTTTTCGATGAGAAAATAAACAACAGTCATTTAGATCTTTAGAAAGGCACAACTATAATTTTATTATTGTGCATTTGGTCATTATAAAATTAGATAATGTGATTCAAAATTTAGAATAATATAAAAATTTTATATAAAGCATAGAAAGTATTTTCTAAATAAAAATTTAATAATAAATATAAAAAATAAATTAATTGTAATAATAGTTAAATATTAAATTATATTTAATTATCTAAGAATAACAGTATAGAAAAATATGATAAATAAATAGTAGATAATGAAATAATTCAATCTAGAAAATCAGTTCCTTTTTTATACCATGTAAAGTTAATTTAAATAGCTTTTAAATATTATTTAACTATGAAATTAAAATTAGTTAAGGATAACTATGGTGAAAAGTTTCTCTACAACTGTAGTAGCAATTTTCGTAATAATTACACCTTTATTGCAAAGCATTATATTTTTTATTTTTTTTAAAAAAATATTTTTAAAGAAAATATTGCATCTATTTTTAATTTATAGCTTCAAATCAATAAATTTTTTTTTTAATTTAAAAATAATTTAGTCTAATATATATTTTTTTATTTATCTTATCTTTAATTTATAATTTAAAAATAATATTTTTAAAATTTAAATTTAATAATATAAAATTTTAAAAATTATATAAAAATATATTTTTATTTACCTTATTAATCATACGTTCATGCTAGCGTCCGCACGGGCGCGTACCTAGTGCTGTATAAAAGTGGGCGTGACTTTATCTGAGCTATATCTGCGATTTTACTCGAGAGCCGCAGCTTCGTTTTCCACCCGCTCACCGGTGCTCGGGGTTCCTCCGGTCGTGCCGCCACCTTCAGTTGCTTCAGATTTCAAAGGGCCGAGCTCTCCAAACTCGTGCTGCAATCTCTGTTGGCTCTTTCCGTCCTCCCACCGACGGTCCTCCATCTCCCTCCCTGCGTCTTGTTCCCTCGCTCACTGGTAAGTCCTTTTCTCATCCAAGAATCAAGCTAGGGCTAGGATTAGCCGAGAACCTATGGGTTTAGATTTAGGTTTTTCCTTCCACTAATTAATATTCGTGGAATGAGAACATCTGAAGCCTAGAGATCCACGAAGAATCATTCTTGGTTGGATTTTGGATATCGTTTTCCATTGTAGGAATTATAATGCAAAAGAGCTAAAATATCCGAATTACAAGTGCCGCTCTGATGATGGAATTAAAGAGAACCTGGAAATTGGAGACCAGAGATCGCTGGAAATGCGTCCGTTCGTTCGTTTGTTAAGAAATCAAAGAGGATGGTCCTATGGCTGTATTGGTTTATAGGGACAGATTCTGAGTTAGGGTTAGATGGATTAGGGCATCCAATGCAGTTCTTTTTTGGATTACTTCTGGTATTGACGGCTTGTATCTGTGAGTCTAATTTGTTTCATTTGAATTTATGAATTATGCAAGAAGATGTATAGGAGGTACCTACTTTCGTAGTGGAAAATCCTTTACATCGCTTTTCCCTCTTTACGGCAAGGAGTTTACCGATTTTTTTAAAGAAAAAGTAATTTGATCAGATTGGTTTATTTTTGAACGCATACAAAATAAGTTAATCTGAGTTGTACTTGACACTCTGGACTATGTCTAAACTAATCTTTAGAATCCATTATGGACCACAGATTAGGTGGACTTTCTATATTGATGCAGTTTAGCACAGGGGTGTATTGGTTTCAAGGGGAAAGTAAAATAGACTTTAAAAGTGCAGACCTATCTATGATTTATTAGGCGGTCCTTTGATTTTAAATTTTAAGTTTTGATGATAGTTCAGTGAAATCATCAGAAGTGAATTGGCTTCTATTGAGATAAATAGTGAAAATTGTATCGTCTTTTTACTTGACACCTTGCTAGCTCTGGTGTCTAATTTTTGTCAAATAAAAACTGAATCAAAAAGAAGGAAATGCTAGTGCTTCTGTCTTCATTATTGTTCTCAAATTACTATCAAGCTTCCAATCAGTTGCTTTTGTCTCTCTTGTACAGGAATACAAACAGATTCATTGCTTTGCATGAGAATAAAGAAAAATATTTTTGTCATAATAATGCTAGATGTGTGATTCTCATAAACTTGAAGTGCTATTATATACTTCACATCCATTTATTGTTGTATGAAGTCTTCCTAACATTAGACCTTGGGCACAACAGACGGATTTTATTCAAATCACATTTTTCAGTTCGAGTGGCTACATTATTTGACCCAACATAAATTATCACTTATACTTTGTTTGTACTTATTTGGTTCAGGTTCTTCCATATATTTTTTGATAGTGTTCCTTTAATTAGCAATAAAATTGCTTTTCACTTGACTCAGAACTTGTAGATGATACTAACTCATTTTTCCGACTTTTAAATTTGTTTACGAATTCTTGAATCCATTTAAACAGACATTTAAAGAGAAAATAAGGAGGGAAGCAGGTACAACCAGACACTGAAATGGGGAGTAGAAAATGTACCAAGAAGATTGAAGAACCACCTAATGATTCATCATCAATAAGAAAGAAAGGTTTGCAGATTGAAGGGTATCCAGTTGAGGGATTATCAATTGGAGGGCAAGAAACATGTGTGATATTTCCCACACTCAAAATGGCTTTTGACATCGGTAGATGTCCCCAACGAGCCATCTCCCAGGATTTTCTCTTCATCTCCCATGGCCACATGGACCACATTGTAAGATTCATTGGCCCTCTTCTTCCTTGCTCTTCTTCCTCTTCTCTCATGCATGTGCATTGTGATGCAATGCACCAATGTCTTTACTTAGTGACAGGTAAATTGCAACTTTTGTTTCCAGATGCATTGTTTCTCTGTAATTATTGTAGACATTTTTTTTGTCCTGTCTAGCACCATTCTTTGTTTGAATTTTTGGATTAAACTCTGAACTGATGCATGGACATCTTGATGCTAGATCATTCAGCAGACAGCTAAATTGTGTGCATTTATGGTGCTTGGTGAAATGTGGCTCTTAAATTATGGGCCTCTCTACCAATATATTATCTCTTTTCTCCAGAACATTCTAGAATCATATAGCACAACTACTTTAGTACTAAATTCAAACTCCCAAGTCCTGAGCTCCTGAGCTGCTCCGTCGGTGAGGCTCTGTGCAGTATGCGGTGTGATTGCCTTTCTCCACTTGTCATGCCTACTTTTGTCTTACATAATTATACTCTTGTAGATAATTCTGACTTTTAACAGTGAGAAACAAGAAAAATGCATTGCTCCAAAGTTAGAATTATATTTATCATTTGACATCAAGAAAAAAAAAAAAAAAAAAGATTGATGATCATGGCTATGCATAATATCTCTGACATGCATTATATGTGCTAGACTTTAGTAAGAAAATGAAAAGGGTGATCAGGCAAAAAAAAGAAAAGAAAAATGTAGAATGTTAAATATACATGTGATGCTGGATACAACTAGTTCTGGAGTAAATGTCACTACGTAACTCCCCTTATGTTCCGTGTATAGCGCTCCCACAAAAGTATCCAAAACTCAATACTAATTTAATGGAGCCATAAATAACGTAAGATAATATCAAATTTTACATCAAAATAGAAAACAGACAAACCACATTTGGACTCTTTATTACAAAAATCACAACACTAATGGCTATGAATAATTCATATCCTAACTGCTTTAATTACAGTTTGGTCATTATCCGTATTTCAATTTAAAAGTGATCTTTGGAATGGATACAATGTCTGTCCACCGTCCTGAAAATATTTTTATGGACATGTATTGAATGGCTATAACAAGCTGCTTATGGAGATGCATATATAAGCATTGTTGCAAATGACATTGATACATTTGACCGCATGCATTAGACTGCTCATGGATAAGCTAACATGATCATGGCTACTGTTCATGCATTTTTTTTCAGGCACTCTAAGATAATGTGTGTTGATCAAAACATATTCATCAGCACAGGATTTTCTAAAGCTATCATCCGCATTTTCCTTGCTATATCTACAATTCTGGCCTGACTGCCATTGTTTTACATCAGGGAGGACTCCCCATGTATGTTGCCACACGTGGCTTGTACAGTATGAAACCACCCATTATTTTTGTACCAGTTTCTATAAAAGAAAATGTGGAAAAATTATTTGAGGTGCACAGGGCAATGGACCAATCTGAATTGAAGCACACTCTTATAGGCTTGGATGCCGGTAAAGTCCCATCTTCGTTCAAAAAGTTATTCATTAATTATCCTGCTTATTATTTTGCATATAGCCAAATGAATTGAAGCTGTCATTAATTTACTCACTGCAGGTGAAGAGTTTCAGATAAGGAAGGACCTTAAAGTGAAAGCATTTAGAACTTACCATGTAATACCAAGCCAAGTAAGAGATTCTTAGTCTCTATCACCAGTGCTTCTTCTTTGACTCTGGCATATGTATCAACAATAAAAGACTAATATATCTTTTGAGTCAGACTGACTTTTATGCTTGCTCTGTAAAATAATGCAGGGTTATGTAATTTATTCTATAAAGCAGAAACTTAAGCAGGAGTATGTGGGTCTTTCTGGAAATGAGATCAAGAACTTAAGGTTATCAGGTGTGGAGGTCTGTCTTGTTAGACATTTAGATATAAATTACAATCAACAAATACATACAAATCCTTAAAAAAAAGTGCTTTTGTGAATTGTTGTGGCAAGTGTCATTGCAATGGTCGCTATTCTATAACTTTATCATGGCTTGCAGATAACTTACACAGTGACAACACCTGAAATTGCTTTCACGGGAGACACCATGTCAGATTTTATAGTTGACCCAGACAATGCTGATGCATTAAGATCACGAATTCTTGTCATGGAGGTGCCCAGTTTACCGTTATCCGTGATATTTTTATTTTGTTTCATGGCTGTTTGATGGACAAATATTTCTTGCCCACATGTGCTAGTTGCAATTTAGTTGTTCCTTTATACTCTCAAATGGCTCTAAATTTAGACATATTGCTGTTTATATAACCATAAACCATCTCTCTGTGCGAGTTCGTGATTTGGACTTCGAATAATTAAACAAGGTCATTCAGATTTAATATCTTTGCATTTTACATAAAGTATGACTCTGAACTGAGTAGAAACCGACATTAATTAGTTTAGGATTAAGACTTTGCTGTTGTTGTTTTTATTCTGATTAGTTGATGGATTCGTTGGGCAAAAAAGTGCTGGTTGTAGAAAATAGGTGTTATGCATTGGCTATAAAATTGATTTATCTCATACTATTTTGCCACTTCTCTTTGGTAAGATCTTTTTTCTCAAATTTTCTGCAAGCAGATCCTGATCTAGTTCAAAAAACAAATTGTGCCCGTAATCGAATTTTTCCATGTTATTTTGCTTTGCTGCTAACTAATATATGAACTGGTTGCTTTTGTTTCATTGAATTATACTTTGTTGTTAACAATGTAAGTTTCTAAAAGCTTACACTGTTCTACGATGCTGATAAGTGTCATAAAACATGATACTTTGATTCTTGATATGTTGTAAAGGAGAGACGTCTCACTTAAAATATAGACAATATATAGGACCTTCAGATGTTGGATCAATGTGATGATTATGCAAAAGAGCTGAAGATATAGTCTAACTGATTTTATAGGTGGAAAATAGTGACTTTTGTCATTGATCCGTCCCTTTCTCACTCCCAAGGTTTGCAGTACCAGTGCCCTGTACCAAGTATACTGTACTGTATGGTTACCAACCGATACTTGGTACGAGGGATGTCCTGTGTCAATGCGCTTAATTGACCCTGTACTGGACCTATTAATACTATACCACCATAGCACTGGTATAGGTCTCAATATTGAGATTGCAAACCATTCTATCTCCCCTTCTCTTGTATGTGTCAAGTTTACTTTGCCAAACTACTTGAAACATGTGCTTTTGTCCTAAAACAGCCTGCCACTACTGACAAAATATCCATGGTGGTATATCCACCATATTTCTGAGCTCTTTCCCCACCATCAAGCAAGGTGTTGAATGAATATTTAAGCCCCAGCATATTACCGGAAGGATAATTTCTGCAGCCAGCATGGCTTCTGGACAGGTTATGATCATTAATTCCATGCATTTCTTTTATTCCTACTGCAACTGACCTGTCAAAAAGTGATTTTTCAAATTTTTCATAATTGATGATCTGCCTAAAGACCTTTAACCAAGAGAGATCAGTTTGTTGTGGGGCAGGAGCTCAACTTCAATGTTAGAACTTCTTACTGGCCACTCCTTTTTTTATCCCTTTCTTTTTGGTTAATTAATGAATTAGTAGCTGCTGTACTGATGTTTGTTAGATTTTGTCAAAAGATTAAAACCAGCATTTCTGATGTATAACTTGGCTTATCTTTGGTGCCTGCTGAATTTTACATGTTCTTTTCATCAATGTTCATAACTATTAAATTTACATGATATCACTTGGTACAAGGAAAGATAAGAAACCAGGCTCTAGCTCCAATGCTTCCCTCTAAAACCTCTTTGATTTCATTGGTCAGCTTCCCTTGGTGATACTAGCTGTTTTTTGAGTCGGTGAAGTCTTTCTTCATATAAAATCTTTTCATTTTGGTGGCTTCTGCTAAACCTTGTGTTATTTTGGTGATTAATTTTACAGAGTACTTTTGTTGATGATGCTGTTACACCAGAGCATGCGAGAGAATTTGGTCACACTCATTTGAAAGAGGTTGCTGTATATGTTTGATAGATGTAAATTTGTGTGTCAATGTCGACTATCTATGTGTCAAGTTTCCTACTTCCAGCTTATTGCTTTTTTATGTCATAATACTGGACAGATCGCGACTTATGCTGAGAAGTTTGAAAACAAAGCCATCATTCTAATCCATTTCTCAGCTCGTTATCAACAAGAGGTGAGCTCCCTTCTTCTTTTCAGTATCCTTCTCTTTTTTTTCTTTGGAGATGTATTGCTATAGTTGTCTCTGTGTTAATCCTAGGAATCTTTCATGTGTCCTCCATTCATTCTTGTCAAAGATGCATGCTCAACTTTGTTTAAGCTCTGTTTGGACATTCAGAAAATGACATAAAGAACAAGTCCAAAGAAACGAAAAGAAAAGATAGGAAAAAGAAAGATGAGGATTTTCTCTTGTTGGCTGAAGAAAGAAATTCTGGAGAAAGTGCTAAGGATATCAACTTGACCTGTTTGGTTTTGAATTCTCTCAAAAGCACTACTGAAACAGGGGAAGATTGGGCGTGTGGAGAAGATATTGGCTCTTTATATTCCTTTGCTTTTTTTCCTCCATTTTTAAACATCAGGAAAAAACCCTCCACTACTTTCATCAGCACCTAGACAGGGTTTTGTGCATAAACCTGAGCTTATATCTTTTCAACCACCTCTTGTTGTCTTTCTTGGCTTGATCATTCATCCCTGAACTTCAAACTTATTTTAAACTACTGGTTTCTAACTATATTTTTCTTACCATACCTTACTATCATCATCTCCTAAACACTAATCTTTTTGTCATTGTTAAGCTTCAGGGTTTTCATCCTTGCATATTTTTAACTTTACCTTGTTAGTTTTACCAGAAGTCTCACTGCATGCACTAATCAGGGGACATTAGGAGCATGTCTTTACTAAATGCATCCTTGTGCCAAAAATCTCTCTCTCTCTCTCTCTCTCTCTTGCATGCATGTACCTGCATGCACAGACACACACGCACACAGAGGGAGAGGTGTTTTTCTTTCTCATGGTTATCAATCAAAATTTGTGTTGCATAATCCAGCTGATTTTCAGACACCTCCTCTGAAGTTTATCTGTTTATTCTGTTCATATTAAATATTTATTATTTGGTTGCTATTAATGTTATTTCTGCTCATGGTTGGCACTGGTTCTTCAGGATATCCAGGCAGCTATTACCAAACTGCCTCCATCTTTTTCCGGTCGAGTTTTTGCACTAACAGAGGGTTTCTGACTCAGAGTTATTAAAAGTCCTGGCATAGGCAACGTCAGAAAAATACTGAATTTGGTTAAAGTTTTGTCATTATTAGGAAATCGTTCATTATCTTTTTAAAACTGTATTCCCTCTCTTTGTTCCTGTCACTTAGACAAAGATTAGGCTGTTTATTGGCATTTGTAGAGTAGAGTAATTTAATACTGGAAGGGTCATTTTATTTGTTGCTGTCTGCTCATACGTGGATGGTAGTTCTGTTTAAACTTAACCAATGTGTGGCCTCATTGAGAAACAGGGTCTATTCATGTCAAATAAACACATATTTTCCCCTTTTCCGTCTCTCTTAATATAAGATTAAGCTAAAAATGAATTGTTTTCACATTTATAAAAGGGCTCCACTGTAGAGTCGCTAGGTCACTCTTGCTATTATTTGATTTCACGCGTAAGGGTACGGTGGACCCGAGAATGGATAACATGCTAACGAGAAAATGCCAATAATCAAATGACATTTAATTATTATTTATTGTGAATTGGTAGATTGTGAGTTAAGAACAATAATCAAATTGGCCTCTATGTTGTTATGATGGCATATGCACTGTCTCTTGGATCGTTAAATAGCAAAATAATCGGTATAATGTTGAACGACAATAAATCATACCAGAGAAAATTTCAAGGGCAATAAAGCCCAAAATCGCAATTTTCAAATTATTGTAATATATTGTGCATCATAAAAATGGTTCCAAAAGAAACAATGTTTCGGTAAACATTTTCGAATAAGTATTTATATTTTTGCAAATACATATAAATGACTATTGCATGTATATTATACTTTTCAGGTTTTTTTTTCTTTTTTCTTTTTTGGATAAAGATGTACAAGATGGTTTTGAAAGTTGACGTGCTATAGTTAGGTAAAGAATTGAGGTCCAATCTAGAATATATGTTAGAAAATTTTTATTTATTTTTGAATGCATGAATCAAATACTAGTTGTACAAGATAACAAATATCATCAAAATTTACTAATCATATCTGGTGATGCAATCGATATTACAGATATTATCATTGTCAAAAGTATTTTCATTGTTGAAAATCCTTCTTTGACAATTCTTCTTGGATAACCCTTTTGGTTGCTTTTAATTTCTCATATAGAATCTATCTCATGTCATGCAAGAGGTATGACTTTTCTTATCATAATTTTTTAATTATATTTTTAACTTAGAATTTCTTTGGTATTTTTTTTTATATATATTTTTTTTTCAAAGCACAAGGAAAAAAATGAACTACATTGGAAAAACATGAATGATGAAACCCTTTCATTCTTTAAAATTATTTGTAACTCTAGATGTATTTTAACCAAATTTTTTTTACTTTAGAAAATATTGAAAATAAAAACAAATAATGTCTAAATTTTATTTAGCCACCTTCTCCAAATGATATTTCACTAATAAGTAAAAATAAGAAATAAAAAATAAAAAACAAGGTGATTCAAATGATTGCTTACATTATTTTCATTTTATTTCATCTATTCTTTTATTACTACTGTATGAAGTTATCTATTTTAGCGATGCACTATAAGAAAATTATAGAATACCTAATTCTAATTATGTTGGTTGAGATTGGAAGATGAAGTTTACCATCATCATAGAATGGCTTATTTTTATCCCTTTTAGGTGCGTAAGAGTAAAGCTTTGCATCTCTTCTTTACAAAATAAAGTATTTTTTTTAATTAATGAGGATGATGCAATTGCTATCAGGCTAAAAAAAAAGAAAAAGTCGAATTGGTTCTCACGCCAACTTTTGAGCACTTTTTTTTGAAACTTCACATGAAATAAGTATCCGTCTTCAATGCCAAGCACTGGGATAGTGTGAAGAGCTAGAAAGGTCATACATGTAATTTTTGACGCTTTGATACGTTATCATTATTTTATTTTATTACTTATATTTAACTGCAACTAAACGTCGAGGTCCCCTGGACTTTTGGCCCAGCAATGCAGATCGAACTACTAAACAACGTCGTTACGTTCTCTATCCCAAAGGATAAAGGATGAAGCGAGCACAGCGCATCTAGTTGCAGCAACATCCCAGCCCTCTGATCCGTGTTTAATGTGTGTGATGGCAAGACTACTACAAAGTATTACACCGGGATCTCCTATGGTGACGATTTCCCCTCTTCCGGCCGTCTGAGGCGAGCCCGCAAAACGGGTCTCCGTATATTCTACGCGTCCAGAGAACACTACGCCGTCTGCCTCCACCGCCTCAAATCCTCCTCGCGCTTATAAATACCCCCGAGCCTTCCCATCGTCCCGCCTTCCCCAGTTTCAAATGGGGTTTTCAGGTCCTCCCCGCTTCTCTCTTGAAAACTCCCACCCAAACCCTAACCCCAATTCCCTAATTCCCGAACCCCATCTTCCAAGGATATCTCCGACGCCTTCTCTCCTCCTCTCTCCCCATCTTGATGGATCCAAGCGGATCCAAGAAGAACGGCGCAGGTAATGCTAAAAACTGAGGGCCCTTCGGTGTTTCTCGTTTCATTCTTGGATCCGTTGATTTGAGAACGTCACCGAACTGTTTGACGTTGTTCTGTTTGTCTCTGTTTCATAGTGTCTGTTGATCAGATCTATCTAACAAAATTAGGGTCCGGTGACGATTACTGTCTGGAGTCGAGTGACGATCCATGCGGTATGATTTCTTGATTCCATAGACGCCTAATTTTCTCGTTGGCAGATGAGATGATTCTGCGTCGGCTATGGATATTTTAGGTGGTCCTTGCTATGATACAGCTCTCTTAAATATTTGTGCATCAAACTTGTTTGATGTTTCTTTAGCTATACTCTTCGTTTCACATTCTGATTCACTTAATTGGGTTTCTTTTTTAATATACTTTTTTGCAATTTATGCGGATCAGTTGTTGAACCAGCCAGTTGTTTTGCTTGAGGCAGATGAGATTTGTGAATGCTTGACTTGAAATTATCTGAGTTTGGGTGAATGTGTTGTAATAGGCAAAACAATAAATCGATACATATGGTTCTCTTCTCCTGTTTGGTATTGATTCCAAGATACATTTCTTTTCTCCAGCCTCACTAAAGTAACCATTCCATGTGTCCCCTACTCTATCATCTACATCGTTTAGAAGATTAAGATGAAATTATAGACATATAAACCTTGATTTTAAGTTCTATATCTTTTCTCATATTTTTTGCTTCTTGTTTCGATGTATCGGTAAATCTCATTAATTCAATTCAATTATCATAGCTTGCATATCTTGTAAACCAGGGACATAATTAACTAGCTGGATCCAGTCATCTTATGTCTTTCCTTTCAATTTGTGATTTCTAATGTAACTAAATTTATCTGGTTGTTAAGGGCCACTTGCATTCATCTGATAATCGATGATCATGGACAAGCAGTCGGAGCATCAGCTATTGTCATTTTACCACAGATGATGTTTCATTCCTAGCTGAAGAACCATGCAATTAAATGAGTTTTATAATGCTCCTCTAGGCCATTAAATCTGGAGTTAAGTTTGGGAACTGATTATGGTCAATAACTGCTGCTGCTTTCCTTCTTTTTTCTTCTTGTGGCTTGAGGGAGATTAAGGTCCCAGTTTAAATTTCCGGCAGAGCTCAAATTTTTTAACTAAGATCACCTGCCACTCCAGATGTCTGTCCCTTACCGAGAATTGATGGATTCAGATCATGTCTAGTACAAGTCAGCTATGGAAAAACCATTATTATTCAGATCATATCTAATACAAATCAGCTATGGAAAAACCATTATTAGGTAATGTAACCTTTATATATTGCAATAGAAATGCTAAAGCAATATTCTTAAGGCAGTAAAGGCACTGCAAGGATCTTAATGCTTGTTAGTTTGAACCCTGTTTGTGGATAGGCTCAAGAAAGCTTGGGAATGTTTATATGGAATTTTACTATGTTTGGAAAGTTATTAGACTGAGATGGTGTTTGTGGTATTTTATGAAGTTTTTTTGAATCTGCTCCAGCTAACAGAAGAAATTGTGTGAGTTGGAGGTTGCACTGAAGTTCTAAGGTCTAGTCTCCAGTCATTAGCTTGAGTTCATGGGAATGAAGGTCAGATGTGGAAAGCAGCATGTGATAGGCTAATTGCAAACAGCTTAGGAAAATCATTTGTGGAGAGCTAATTTCTGAAGCTAGGCATATCGGATTGGAAGAAGAAGAAGAAAGCAAGTTAGTTAACAAGCTCTAATACTGCTGATGGGTTTAGACAATGGAGACTAATTACAAAATAAGGAAAAAGGGAGTTAAGAACTCAAATGATTGATATTCGTATTATGTAAAGATAAGCCAACAATACTCTTAGGGTGTGTGTGGCCTTGTATGCCAAGAGGCCATACAACTCCGGACTCAATAATAGTTTCTATTTTCTTTTCCACACACCCTATCACACTTCCACTAGAACCTTACTATTTATAGACCCCATAGTCAACAATACTCTTAGGGTGTGTGTGGCCTTGTATGCCTAGAGGCCATACAACTCCGGACTCAATAATAGTTTCTATTTTCTTTTCCACACACCCTATCACACTTCCACTAGAACCTTACTATTTATAGACCCCATAAGGACTCTTTAACTTCCCATTTAGTAAATACATTTCATCAATAGAAGTGAGACATCTAAAATGAGAAAGGCTCATGACATAATGAACCTTGACTTTTAAGATTTCCAGGCATTTTGACTTTTCGATTACATAACATGGCTTTTTGATAACATAAATTGACTCTTTGATTTTTTCAACAAATAGTTTATAATTTTGAATAGTCTCCTCTATTCTTTCTTCTCTCTCTCTCTCTCTCTCTCTCTCTCTCATTATCCTAAGGTTTTTGGCCTCAACATCAATCACACCCCATACAAACACTAAGGATAACACCAAGATCAATTAGGCTCTGATACCACAAATGTAGGCTATGTGGAAGTATGGTACGCTAAAATGGAGGAGGAAAGAGAACAAGATAGGGAGGAATTAAACTAATGAAATTGCTGATGGCTTATATCAAAATGAGCATGAGTACATCTTCTTTTATAGGCTTCATACAACCTTTCGTATACCCCTTAATATTGACCATACACACTTTCATATACAGCCCACTAATTAATACATTATTACTTCATCTTTACACATTCCTTCATAAATAGACTTAAATACATATGAATTAATCTAGATACTGGTCTCTTCTTATACCTTGTCTTTTGATTTTTTCATGTAGAGTAATGATGAACCAAGTTTAATTTCCAACACTTATGACACCAATATGGAATTGGCATTCAGAGCCTTACGATCTTCCCAATGATATTGTCGATCGGCCCCATTATTAAATTTTATTGTTTGGATTGTCGATGAAGGCCCTAAGTAAGAAATTTTCAATTTTTGAAAATTTCTTTTGTTAATCTTTTAGGCAAATGGAGGCATTCTTTACCCCAACTGTAACCTACTATAAAGCGAAAGAAGGTGAAGCCATTCATTTGGATTGTTCTTAAAATAGACTTCATACCGGTGAGATCCTTGCTAAAATAATGCTGGATGGTCAGTGTTGGATGCCCTCTGTGCAGATCAAGAAGGAAATCTATATCCCACTCGCTCCTAAAATGCCCATATTCGAAATGAAAAGCATTTGGTGTACCCTCAAGATCTGTCTTTGTTAGCCTTCTAGTTGGGTTGTAAAATGGGCTACAAGAAATGTGTGGTATAGAACGGATAGGAGAATGGTAAGTAGTTAGATATTTTTTATTTGATAGTAAGAGGGTTATAGCCGAGCTCCTTCCACTTAAAAAGCGCCTCAAACATTCTAAAGCTTCTTTGCCACCCCTAGTCTAGAACTCTCTAATTTCTTTGATGTTTTGTTATAGCTTCTAGAGAGTAGCTTCCACATGAAGCTTCCATGCACCGACTTGGCTTGAATTAATGCGCCTTGGGTCGTTTTTGGTTACAAAAGAAACTCCTAACAACTTCTAGAAAGTGCATTAGTTTTCAACACTCCTTAACTTCTAGAAAGTGTATTAGTTTTCAACACTCCTTGATGCATTTTTTTCTGACATTTCAAGCATGCCACGTAGTAGCATGAACTTTGCTCATGGCAATTCTTTTGTGAAGATGTCTACTATTTGCTCCTTCATCTTGCCGTATTTGAGTTCAATCTTTTTGTTTTTTATTTGTTTTGTTTTTGTTTTTGTTTTTTTTTGCTGTAACCTCTCTTATTAAGTAATGTCTGATTTCAATGCATTTTATCTTGTTGTGAAAAGCAATATTCTTTGCTATTGTGATTGCTTATTTGTTGTCACTCATTTTCTCTGTTGATTCTTTTTGTTGCCCTGATACCCTTGTTAGTTTTCTAGTTCAATTATAAAATGGACGATAGGGGATGGGCTGTATAGAACAGATAGGAGAATAGCAAGTAGTTGGATAGTTTTTTATTTGATAGTAGGAAGGTTACAAGTCAATGGGTTTTGAAGCTTCTCTTACTTGCTTTTCAAATCGGACTTCTCTCGGCTATTTATAGCTGAGCTTCATGAACTTAAAAGGCGCCTCAAACATTTTGGAGCTTCTTTATCTTCCTTACCACTGCTGTTCAAGAACTCTATTTTCTTTGATGTTTTGTTACAGCTTGTAGGGAGAACTTCCACAGGAAGTTTGCATTCTAAAAAGTGCATTAGTTTTCAAGAGTCTTAATCTCAGGGGTTGGCCATCTAATCTCTAATCTCTTTGGACTTCTTGGGGGTACGAAAATTTCATCCCTTCAAGAGGAGAGCTTGGAATCTATTGCTGATCATGATGGGTGGGCATATTCAACAAGATCAGAATATGAGAATTTTCTTAGAGAAAAAAATGTTCAATCTACTCTATGCTTCTTAAGATATGGGAAAGCTTATGCGCAACTAAAATGTTGGAAAGCCGCAAAAGAGGCTGGAGTTCCTCACCTTCTTTGGTCCCATACGTTCAGCGCCAATGAATTAAATTTCCATCTTGTTTTATCTTGATTTTTCCCCTTTTAATCCTGCACATTCTTCTTCTCATCCTTTAATAAAATAGACGAAGCTTTCTAGCTTCCTCTATTTTATTTAAAAATAATCTTTCAGGTTAAAAAAAAAAAAAAAAAAAGAATCGTCTTATGATTTTACAGGCAAGTTCTACAGTATTTTCTAGTTTAGGGATTTCGAGTAGTTTTGAATTAATATATTTTTTTATTTGTTACGTGTTTGATATCTAATAATTTTTTTATTTTTTTATATTTTATATAATATTTATAGATTAATTTAGTATTTAAAATTTTTCAATAGAAACGATAAATAACTTATGGAGTATACTTGGACGTTTAAATCCTCTTAGGATCAGGTTCGTCCATTTTCTTTCATTTAATATTTTCGTTTTAATGGACACAATATCAACAATCAATTCATTTGTGAATTCATTAAGAAATAGCTGTGCATGAAAGGGCCGGGAAAGCCCAAAACTAAAAAAATAATACTAAGAAAGAAATACAACATAGAATGAACCATGAAATCTGAAACAACGATTGCACATCACTATATTTTAAACTCCTCTCGGCCTTTCAATTGGGCACCTGCCTCTCTTCTCTTATCCTCCTGCCAGTGAGGTGAGAACACATTCCGTCTGGCTCTCCCTCCTTCCCTCCGTCGAGATGGGAGGAGGCATCAGCATGCGCGGCCGGCTCTGCAGCCTAGCGGACCAGCGTAGCGTGTGAGCCTTTTCGCCCATATCCCTGGCTTCGCCTTGATGAAATCCTTCTTGTCGAACTTCGTGTTTGGACTTCCGGACTCGCGGAAGAAGGCTCCGTTCTGCATCAAGTCACCCTCAGATCTCCATGTCCAGTGCTTCCAGACATCCTCTGTTGCATAATCCCTCTTGGTGATCTGCAACACCACCCAAAATTTATAGCTCAGCAGGCAAGCCAGAGGTAGGTTGCACCATATAGGTCCATTCTTTCATTCATTATTATTATTATTATTATTATTATTATTTTCTTTTTTTGTGTGTGTTATTCATGTTATTATTATATATTGCGTATGATTAGACGATCCGAGAGACTCGGTGGTTTCGTACCTCCTTGGCGAATCTCATAGCAGGAGCAATGAATCGGTTCCCTTGGCTGATGATGGTAGGGTGCTGGCTACCGCCGATGGCATACATTATCCACTGGGTGTAGTCATTGTTGACGACGTGGAAGAACCCCCAGCGGCACCTGCTCCATAAATTTATGCATTAGATCAGATTGACACACATTTAACCTTACCTAAGATTCACATGCAAATCTAATCTAAATTAGACTCTTTTGCTTTGGCTCCCTCACCTGGGCATCCTCTGCACAAGTCCTTTCCCGAAGTGGTTGAAGGCAACGGTGACCTGCATTATGGTGTCGTTCTGGTTTGTATCGCTGGCACCGAACAGCAACACCTGAATGGACATTATCAGTCCCGTTACTCATAGTCGTGATAAAAAAACAACGACAACAACCACATAACATTGTGTGCGCGTGAGATGGATTAGAGGATCAGTTCGGACATCGTCGTGGTGGGTGAAGTGGCAGTTGGAAATAGTGATAGCAGTGGATCCCTCGATGACATCGATGAGGCCGTCGGCACAGTTTCTCATGGAGCAGTGGTCGATCCAGACGTCACTGGAGCCATAGATGGAGATGCCATCACCGTCACTCTTGGTCCTGATGCCGTAGTGGTGGAGGGAGTCCCTGATGACGCCACCGCCGCTGGGTTTGATGTCATGAATGTGGAGGCCGTGGATGATGACGTTGTGCACGAACTGGATGCTAATCTGGGCGCCGTAGGCGATGTGGACGTTGGCCCCGCGGGCGTCAATGGTCTTGTCGCTGTTGATGAGGAGCTCCTCGGAGAGTCTGATGATCATGTCGCGAGCGAATACGATCCAGAGGGGCCGGTCCTGGATGACGCCCCACCGGAGCGTACCGTACCTGGGGTTGATCAGGTCGTTGTCGGAAGGATCGGTCACCACGTAGATGTCGCCATCCTTGCCACCGTGGGCATTCCGACCGAAGCCCTTGGCACACGAGGCCAGCCTCTTGCGGTTGTTGATCCAGTCCTTCTGGCACCTCCAGCACCGGTCGATCGGGTTGGTGGTCACACACTTCCCCTTGAACTTATTAGGATGGCCGGCCTGGAGGGATCTCCTCGTGCTGTTGCGAGCCTGCGCCAGGGCCCTGTCATACATTCATGCAGTCAAGTACTTACATCGTCATCAAATCTAATCTGAATCACGTGCACGAAGAACGAAAACAAGCAAGGAAGAGGGGCTCACAAGTGGACGGCCATGTTGAAGTGGTTGGTGACGTCCTCGGGATCGGGGTGGTAGGCGGCGCGGGATCTAGCGAGGGCCTCCTCCGCCTTCTTCTGCCAGTGGTCGTCAAGCTCTGCGATGCCGGCGCCGGACAGGGCAGCAGAGGCCAGGAAGAAGAGGGAGAACACGAAGAAGCTGGGTTTGGTATGGAGGCCCTCCATTGTCAGCTGCCGGAGCTTATGGCTCCTTTCTTCACCTATGATGATATATTATTATATGTATGTTATATATGTGGGTTATTTTAGTTGGCGTGGTGGTGTTGGCGGGGTTCGGTGTAGTCTGGAAGACCACTAGACGCGACTAGACCAATCGTCCGAACCCATGAAGACTACAGAGGTAGGATTATGGTCCGTACGACCCTCTCCTTTGGGGCCCGACGGCGAGAAGGTTTATATAAAGCGGAGTTTGAAGCTCAAAAATAGAAATAAGGTGGGAGCGGAGGCGAGAGAACGACGGGCGGGGAAAGCCAGCGCTGGTGGTCACCCACCCTGCGTGATAAACAGGCGGCCATGCGCTGGTATCGCTGCTGTTTTCCTCTTTTGGTTTTCTATTTGCCTCTCGGCCTCTGTTTAGGGGAGGGTCGGATTAGTTCATGGGTTCAAAGACCGCTGGAGCTTTCCAAGGCAGCGTGCGGAAATAATAGGCTGGTAACAGGCTGCGTGTGGCTCTGATCACTAAAATCTGAAAAAAAAAAAAAAAAAAAAAAAAAACCTATATGATCAATTAGATCTATCTTATTTTTGTAAGAACTTTGCTACCCGGATGGAACTTATTTTGTAAATGAGGGAGAATGATTGCAATTTCTATTTTTTATTTTATATTATTATAGAAGTTAAGGATGAGAATAGATAGAGGCTAGATTTAGAAATCCAAACTTAGGCTAGCGTGTGTCTCTCTTTTTCGACCTTATTTAAAAAGAGAAAGTCAGCGAGGGAGCGTTGACGTTGTGGATGGGGATTTCAGCCTTCCACGTGTTGATTCTCTTGAGGACTAGCTTTTATATCTACCTCCCAAAGCTAGAATCTTTGGTCTGTTTCTTTATCGCCTTTCTTTTTGGTACGAGGACGGAGGGAGGGAGAGAGAGAGAGAGGACGGAATTAGTGAGAGAATGGTAACAAGCAGACTCTAACATCGAAAGTCCTCAAGGCCACGCCAGGTAGAGATGTCAAAGGCCGGCAAGGCCGGGGAAAAAAAAATGGTGCACGGGTGGGCATGGGCCGAACCGGACGGGCTCGGGCCAAATTAAAGGAAAACAAACAAACCTACGACATCAGGCTGGACCGGATTTAGATGGAATCCAGACTCAGGTCAGCTATAGCGGGTCTGAGTTTGGCTCAATAAGAATGAGAATAGACCTGAGTCCAACCCATTGGGTATAAATATATATTAATGAAAGAAAAAAAACAGTAACCAATTGCTGTTCTGGTGGTTAGACCGATTGTTTTTAACCCAGAGAACCTAGTTTTTTTAAAAAAAATCATTTTCACTTAATAATATATATAATATAATATATATTACAAATAATATATATATAGTTGGGCCGAATCCGATCTATTTTTTTCGAGTTTACGCTCGGACCAAAAATTGAATAAGCCTTGGTAATCAGGCTCGGTTTGGACCTATGGGCTAAAAGAGCTGGCCCGAGCCTTGAAATTTTTCAAGCTGGCCCATATCCACCCCTATGTACAGGTATGATGCATGGCTTTAGCCCGTATCGGGCTTCTTGTTGGTCCACGAGCTATACTGGCGTGATGACCCATAACGAGTTGGCACACGTGCGAGGTATGGCACAACCGTGTTGGACCAGTATAACACATGATAGTCAGATTTAGCTTACCATGCCATTTTTCCAAAAGAGCCCCATGCAACGTCTATTTTTGAAGTATTTTGGACTATCTAAAAAACTCTTTGCTCTTTTAAATTATCAAAAATAGTTAATTTTCAAAGATATTCTCATCTATTGCTTAAAAAGATTCATTTGTCCTTCTTAATAGCCATAAATAGTTAGGTTTTAAGGTTATTTAAAATATTTGAAGGCATTCTAATCCCTATAAATACCTTCCAACTCTTCTTCTTCACCCTATACCAAATTTTAAGACTTTCTAAGATCTTCTAAACCCTCTTAATCTTTAGGCTTTTCTTATTTTTTATAAGTTTTTTTAATTTCTCTAGTCTTTACAAAATCTAGTGCTAGTAGCTCTTGCTAACCCTATAAGATCTTTGAGTTTGAAACCGGCATGGAGTTCCCTTATTATGGGGGCAGTCTTAGCACACCATAGTCATAGGCCAGTATCGTGACCCTACTACTACTACTACTACTACTGGTGCTTGTATTTCAAGCATCAAATCTAAAGCTAGACATAAGACCTTTGATATCTGGAAGTATTTCACCATCAAGAAAATCTTCAACAAGAGGATTTGAACTATATGTACCCTCTATAAGAAGGATTATAGTTGTGACACTTCAAAGAAAATCGACCACCTAGCTCGGTACTGGAAAAGGCATAAAAATGCTAATGATTTCATTTAGACCTAACTTAAATTCGTTGCAAGAGGTGAGTTGATAAAATTTTCTTATTTATAGGAGGTAAATAGAAAAGGATTATCAAAATTCACTGTATATATTGAAATGCCTTTTTTTTTCTTTTGATAAAAACACATATTTTGAAAAAATATATAAAAACTATCTTAAATCTTGCAAATAAAAAATATTAAAATATCGTTAAATCTAATGCTTTTAAAATTTTTTCTAAATATAAGCAATATATGATTTCTTATTTTTCAAATTTTGATGGTAAGATAGCATTTACCTTGATATCTCGAGTGGCAATCAATGGTAAGATAGCATTTACCTTGATATTTGGAGTGGCAATCAATGGTAAGATAGCATTTACCTTGATATCTGGAGTGTCAATTTTGAATTATCTTAAATTTATGTCGCTATGCATTTTATTGATTACAATTGGACTATGAAAAATTGAATTATTAGTTCTAAATTATTTGAATTTTTACACCATGCCACCAATATTTCTAGTTTACCGACACACAGTATGTGAATATCAGATGTATTATAATTTTTTTTCAATTAGTTTAGATAATTACTCAAACATCACTTATGCCTTATCTTCAATGAGAAATTATTTCGTATAATATGTAAATGTCACATCTCAAATTTAATTATAAAAGAAACTTTAAAAATTTATGTATTACTCATGATAAAAAATCTAAACAATTTTTATTAAATTTAAAACATAGATGGAATTCTATATATTTAATATTGTAATTATATTTTGAATATAAAAATATTATTACTAATTTTATAATAACTAGTTCTTCAGAATCTCTATTAGATTTTAACTAGATTGCTTGTAATATTACTCTAAAATTTTTAGGATATTTTTATAATGCTATTAATATTTTATCTAGTACTTATTATCTCACATCTTTCCTAATCTTACAATAAATTTATAATATTATTGACTGTTTTAAAACTTATAGAAATGTGGAAGGTTTTGAAAATATAATTGAACCAATAGAATTAAAATTTAATAAGTATTGACAAGAATTTTATATTTCATAATTATAGATCCTTTATTTAAATTAGATGATGTATTAACAATATTAGAAGAAATTTATATTAATATGATGCATGGCATTGGTAAATTAAAGATGAAATTATTAAATTATTAAATTATATATATATATATATATATTATAATAAAAAAATAAAGGTAAAAGGTCCTCTACTTCAAGGCCAGCCCCAGTAGTAATAATAGAGACAATAAAGTTGATAAAATATTAAATATTATTATTAAGAAAATACCAAAATATTCAACTTCATTATCCAATATTATCTTTTTTTTTTATTTTAAATGATGATGTTACAAATTTCTTAATTAAGGAAGAGTTTTATTTTGTCCCGATGGCGAATGCATGAAAACAATTATTTTATGCTTATTGCCATAACTTGTGATCTATTAATTTTTAGTGTAGGAAGTCAAGCACTTGACAGCGAAAATTAACAACAGAAAAAGTTAATTGAAGGTTTGCATGATAGAGATGTTAATATGCCTAAAATACTAATATAATATAATACAATATGAACGATGAAACGTAAGATCAGATAAAGAATGGAGATTAAGACTAATGGAGATTAAGCCTTTTCTTTGAATGAATAGAAGAGTAGAAAATCAGAGATGAAAGATAATGCAATCCAAGAATGAAGATTAAGACTAATGGAGATTAAGCCTTTTCTTTGAATGAATAGAAGAGTAGAAAATCAGAGATGAAAGATAATGCAATCCATCACGATCCTAGGATTGACCATAACAGGTCGCACCAATGGCAAGCCCCTAAAATGATATATATATTTAATTCATTTTATCTAATTTTTATAAAATTAATTTTAAAATTTTAAAATAATAAAAATAAAAAATTATTCGTCAAGTTGGTTTACCAAATTCAATAATTTGAGGGTTGAACCATACCAAATAAAAGAAAAAGATGATGAATTCTATCCAAACGACTGAAAGATAAAAAGGAAAAGTCTAACAAAGTGATGAGAAAGTATGGCTACGATGACAAATTACTTATCCACCAACAAACAAAGTTATATATATATATAATTTTATTGCAATGACAAAATTACTTAACCCATTGTGGTGATTAAAAACTATTAAAAAATAGTTAGACTGTGTTAGGAAGCCAGCATGCAAGACTGTGCTGTGCCAGACAGCCTTTCGGCTCTGCACGCCATGCCGACACAGTGCATAACAGAAGCCATGCCATGCCAGGTTAGAACAGCAGAGAGGCCGTCGCCTTCGTAAGCGGGAACAATCCGGCCTATTTAACCCCTCTAACATCGCTTCCATGTCACCAATGTTTGGCGTTGGGGCCATGCAACCATCCTGCTGCCAAGGGATTTCGTAACCACTTTCTATCATACTCCCCTCTCATGATGCATATAAAAAGAGCGTGGACTGGGAGAACGGCTTGCAAGCGCCCCGCTTGCATCGTTGAATTATGATTGATCATTGCGTTGCCATTAAAATCTGGACGTTATTATAATTGAGAACTTAATCATTAGATAAACGTACGATTCGAAATCACTACATAAAGGTACATGATAATGCCTTCATCCAAACCTCAAGCAGATTATGGATGCTGATGCTGTGATCTAAAGCCTACCCAGATTACCAGTGCTGCATCTTCGCTCCGCTGTTAAGACGAAATTATCGCCCGGGCCAGTCTTGAGGAAAATTTGGTCCACAGTATACTCAGACAGACCGCAGGATCCCCCATTTTTATTCTATGACTTTTCTAAGAAAAAATAGCAGATAGAACAACATAGATTAATACCGTCACCGCAATATAACAGATGCTGAAATAAAATGATTAAATACCTGATTACTCGGTTTTCGATTTCCTTTCAGTAACGCCTTTACAAAACGAGAGAGGAAGAGAGGTAAGGGGCTATGATAACGCAATTCAAAATAAAATTATTCTTATACGCACTGATGATGGCTAGTTCAAATACAAGAAAAAGAGACAAGCATGCAAACCCCTGGTACCGCAGACAGTGGGGAAAGAGAAACGGCCTTTCACTCGGACTCATTGCCTGAATCTACGTTTATTGTAGGACCGCCACTCTTATAGCCAGCCATGGCCTCCTTGTAACGTTTGGAATCCGCCCGTGCCATTGCCTCGAATGGTTCCTTCTCCTCAGCTACACACAAGATAAAACAACAATAAAATTAAGTTACTGATTACAACTCCATGCATTCAAACATATTTTCATATTTACCGTCCACCCTAACATGATGGGGAACGCAATTATCTTACAGGAGCCATACTTAAGCACATGAAACAAGAGAAAATATATGCGTAGCAGAAACTTGGTAGAGAACACCTATGACTAAAGTCTCACACTAATAGGTCAGGGGTTGAGGTTAAAACGGTCTGAATAGACGTTTGATGACCAGCATGGGGCAGCCTGCCATTGCAAGTACGTCTTTGCCCAACAGGATTAATGATGTAGGATTAATGATGTCAAATATCCCAGAGAGAAAGATTTGACAGGAATCATAATATCCACAAGACTATAGCATAGTGCAGTGCAAAGCACTGGGCGGGCAGACTGCGTATCCTGTAAGGCTAAAGACCATGGTAAAAGTCCTGTCATCCCAGAATTTACAGGGTACCATTAGTAGCAGAAGTTCTGCAGTGCAATTATCCCATTACATAGCTCAGGTTGAAGGCACCAAGGGCAAAAAATTTGAACACAACTTAGGAACACAACTCAAACCCAACACAAAATAAATAGATTCAAATCGACTTTAAATGAATTCGTATCGACATAATTATGATATAAAATAATCATATTATATTGCAGATTGATCCACCAACCTGAAATGACCTATTTAGTTAATGATATATTAAATAGGTCATGTTAAGCAGTTGAATCATGTTTACTCATATTGAACGAGTTGTGTCATAACGATTCAATACAATTTGTTTATTAGATGGGTTATGTGTATTGTGTCATGTTATCAATGTAATAATTGTATCGTGTTCATGTTATAAATTATTCATATATATTAATAATTTTTTAATAATATGCCTACTCTTGTTCGTGTTGGCCCATATATTGTCATGATAGGACATGAAAAGACATGAAGGATCTCATACAGCCAATTTTCAATCAGTATTAATTGCATCATGTTTTCCTTGTGAACAACCCCCCATATCCAAAACAAATGAACTAACCTGAAAACAGCAAAGCACAGAGATGTTTCAAAACACAATTGGTTTTTTTTGTGCCTGCACATGCAACATGCATTACTGATAATTCAACAATGCACAAGTGCATTTGAAGAGAAGCATGAGTTGTAGGAGCCTGAGAACATGCCCTGGTCTCCACTATAGATGTCTGGCAGCATGCTCACAAGAAGCATTTCTTCACAGTTAATATTTTCACCTTATTTTCCAGAGATTGTTGGACAATAATTAAAAGGATCAGCTGTTCCCAGAAAGAGAGAGAAAAAAAAAAAAAACATACCTGACATCTTTTTCCACCTTTCCCCAAGAGCCCTCCCAACATCTGTAAATGACATCCCGGGATTCCTTTTCCTGATATTCTGCACATATACGAGTACAAGGAATCACCTCATAAATATTCCATAATTGATTTATTAAAAAAACTTAACGGCAAAGAATACTGTCAAGGAATCCAACAACCCTGATAGAAAGCTGCTTATATATCAAAGATTAATTTACACCCTGTGAGATTCAGGTTTCCAATTTCTAAATATGTTTCAGTAAGTTTTAGGTTTTGGATGGATGAAAAGCAAACAAAATAGAAAATACTTTTGAGTCAAGCAAGACAAGAATTAACCCAATTAAGTCAGTGTCTGGCGTCAGCCAGTTCAGACGAAGATAATGTCTTGAATGGCTGTTTCTGAAAGAACAAAGGCGTGTTTAGTTTGAAGCAGGACAATAAATCTGAGGCTCGAAATACCAAAATTTTCACTGCATGATTTGCAAGTAAATGATGCCAACTGCAACTTCAAGAGATATTTTCCAAAGCCATATTACTTGCATACCAACAAAACAAAAATTCGAGAATTTATTGTACTTATCAGAGGGAAACAAAAACTTTTTTGATGAGAATCAAGTAGGAATCAGAGTAATAATAGGCTGGACAGCTCATTATCCAATGAAAGGTCGTACCTCTGGGAGAAGGAAGCCAGTGAGGAGGTAGGGTAATCATCCTAGAAGACTCATGATCATTTTTGAACAATATGACAGATATCAAGCAAGTTCAGTATTAGAACTCGAATTCATTTTATCGAAGAGGGAAAAATACAAAAAAAAATTTGGTGAAAACGGCAAGAGTCAGATTCAACGTAATAGGATGACCAGCTCATTAAAGGATCATGCCACTAGAAAAAGGCATTCACAAGGAGCTAGTTTAATCATGCAAAGGACTTCACGATCAAAGCAACTGGATGAAGAAAGTATTAGTGCATCAAAGAGTTGGACTCTAGAGAAAAGAAATTCTGTGAAGAGCTAGCAGAATATAAAACAATAACCCACACAAATAAGCTGCAATAAATTCATCAGCATTTAGCAGATAAAACTTGATTCAGGGAGGATCACTAAAGACTATCTCTTTGAAAGTAAAACTCAAGGATGAAGTGAATCAGCAATATTGATGTGTGGCCCAGGCCAAACCATTACCAGATACCATTTTATGAATTGCAAGAGACAGAATACCTTAATCATATCAGACTACAGATGGCATGTCAATTTTAGTTGACCAACAAATAAGGGTACACAACTAGGTTGATTAAACACTATAAATCTATACTAAAGATAACTTGTGCACCAATTGTGAAAAGAATAGCAATATTTCTGCAGGACATGCGACTTACATCTCTTTCAGCATTTGAAAAGAACATAAACCCTGACATTGCCCTTTTTGGTGCATTAGGATCTTTTTTCTTCTTCTGCCTTCTCTTCTTTGAGCCTTCTTCATCCCCATCCTTCGATTTCCTCTTAGTAGATGATGCCTTAGTACCAACAGCTTCCTTTTTCAAATCCTTCACAACAGATTTCTGGATTGGCAAATATAAGCAACTTCAGTTTTAGCAGTATATATCATCTGTCACAAATCAAATTTCAAGAAGAAGATGATTCTTTGTAAAGAGAACAATAACAAAGTAATGCTTTTCTCTTGTACTTCTTTGTCACCATCGGTTTCACTAGCATCAGACTCCTCTTCTCCAGAATCATCAGTAGGAGACCCACCATCATCCTTATCAACAACAAAATCCTCATCCTTCATTAACAGGGGGAAAAAAGATCAGAAGTGACATGATTCATCTGTAATGAAAATAAAACTGGTGAACTAAGTGACAGTAGAGGCTACCTCTTCATCACTTTCCTCGCCACCAGCCTCATTCTTTATTCGTTCTAGATGTGGATCAACAGCATCATCATCAGTATTCTGAAGAACAGCTGCAACACCATTCGTACTTTGCACATCTCCAAGGTTCATAATCTTCAAATCCTTTCCACTTCATAAAGCCAGAGAAGGTAGGAGTTAGGCATCGGACGGTATCCGAAAGGAAAGTGAAAAATGAAGGCATCTTACCTAATGAAGTCAAAAAGGCTATGATATTCACTCCTCTGGATATTTCTAAACAGGTGTTCTTGATCATTTTTTAGCTTTACAAGGAGATCAAAATAGTGAGATGACACACTTGAGCCACCAGCACCATGCCTTTCAAATTCAACATACACAATCTGCACCAGTGTTTAAGAGTACAGCCACTCACCACAATGAGCCAATACCTCACAGAAAAGTAGTGTCTGTTGCTCCATAACTATACGTCCCACAAACTGTTACCTCATCATGAAGAATGAGCGTTGGAGGTTTTGGTAGAAAGAAGAATCCCTTCTCAAGAGGATATAACAATCCATCTTCTGCTTTCAATGATGACTTGACTGCATATCCACCTTGACAACTGCGGAATGAACCTACTCTGGTCACTTTGGCACCAGATAAACCACGCAAGATCTTAGTGAAGACTTCACTAGTTAGACCCTGCAGATGTAAAAACAATTTTAATTATAGTAATCCAAAAAAAAACCACAGACCGACGTGAAAATATATAAAAAAAAGGCCCACGAAACCCTGAAACTGCTGATATTAAGAGAAGCATTTGTCTTCTGTGTTAATATAAGTCAGGTTATACGATTCTCTCAGCTACCATCTACATATAGGAGTCCCAATATCATCAAAACAATATTTGAGCTTGAAATTTGTACACGAAACAATCATTCTTAAGATTCTGCAGGTGAGAACAGCAATAAGCTTTAAATTCCATGCATTAGACTTTCCACCAGGAGCAGCTAGAGACATAAGAAGCTTAAGTATGACAGAACAAATTTATTACCCATCCCCCCCCCCACCCCCCCCCCCCGAGCCCCAAAAACACACACATAATGCGCGCGCGCGCACACATCTATGTACAGGTGACGAGCACATGCATGCACGTATACATATACATACAAATGCTACATACATAAAGGAAGGTTGTGCCATGTTGACGGCCAGCATGAATTTTCTAAGAAACCTAAGGTGTCGGCTTAATCAACACACACACACACACACACACACACACACACATATATATATATATATATATATATATATATATAGACTTGGTTACATTCGAATGTAGTCAAGTCTAGATCCGATATCTCCCTTACCCTTGAATTCATACAGTTTACGAATCTCAAAGATGAAAAAGTGAAAAGTTGGGGTGACTTCGGAATCCATACGATCCAAGGATGGGGAAGGTGACCAAATTTAGTTTTAGCTACATTCGAATGTAACCAGATCTCTCTCTCTCTTTCTATATATATATAAAAGGTCTCAAGCCAATGAAAAAAAAAATCAATTTGATCCTATAATTGACCTAGAACCAAACCAAGCATGTCAGTTTGGTTCCAAGTTAGGTCCAAAATTCGCTAATGTGCATTGAATTCAATCTTAGAATAAAAGGGCATCCGAGTGCACAAGAATCTTGCCACTATGGGGTCATCTTGCCACTGTGGGGTATAGGGAGAGTTAAACGTATGCAACAATTTTAACCTTGCCAACAGAGAGAATGTTTCCATATTTTAATCCGTGAAACTCAGTCACAATGAAGCAACCTTACTATCATGCCAAGGCCCACCCTCATTGAATTCAATTTTAACATGCAGAGATGCAATACAATGGATGTGATTATAACATAGGAACTAGCAAGTTCTTAATCATAACTTGTTTGACTAGTCCTAACAAAAGTAAGTTCTCCTTGCTCCAGCATCACTTAAAACTCTCCGTCACTCGACGATAACTACTTAAAGGAAAAAGTAAAGTTTCCAAACATTTGGGTACTCAAGGAATTGCATTTCAGCAGAAAACAAATTAAGCCAAGATGATGAGAAGTGATAGTCCATTCTCGAGTTATGAATATCTACTTCACCTTATATGATGGATCGAGTTTGTCCTTGTATTTTGTAGCTAAGAGCTCCTCACTTAAAGACAACTGCCTTTCAACTATGGCTTCAGCTTCAAACTTATGAAAACAAATAGCATTTCATAATCGAAGTGGAGGGAAAATCAAATTCAAATTGTACGCAATCAAGGATTTACAGAAAGAGAAATACCTGAATAACAATATGTGGGTATAAAGTTTGTCCTTTGTGAATTGGTGGGTCAAGTGTGATTATGACAAAAGTATGAGTTTGATTGGACTGCACAAAAACACAATATAACATTGTCATTACACTGCTCAAGGAAGAACACGCTGTGCTCATACAATATTAAAGCAGAAATATTTAATATTAAAGCACAAAGCAAGCCATTAATTATGGGATTCTTTTAAAACCACAATAGTAGAGAGAAACTACTTGGTAAAATAAGCAGAAATGCAACAACATTTACACAAGGAGGAGCCCAACCTTTGGCAACAGGAAAAGCCGAACAACACTACCATATTGAATCTTAAAATCATTAGCCTGTCCTTGGAGTCGCAAGAAAGATAGATGAAGCTCAACACCATACCTCCCTCTGCAGATACAAAATTTTTATAAGCTTTTAAAGAGAAATGGATATAAAGAAAAACAAAATACACAACCCCAAACACCGTGCATGCCCACCAAAAAAAAATGAGAGAACCACCCAAGCACAAGCATGCAGATAAATTGATTACCTAAATATACAGTCAGCTGGTTCACGTACCTAGGTGTAAGAATTGCAATTCCTTCAAATGTGACAACAGCTTCTTCTGAGGAACCAACATCCGCCAGTGACATGATTTTTTCTCGTAAAACCTAAAAAATTAAAGGAAAAAATTTCTTGTGGGCTTACCATAGCAAAATCCAGCATTCAACCAGATATTGATTTTATATACCTGAGCTGGAGGACGATTTTCATCACCAACAAATTGAGTATTGGAAGTGGGCACATGAAAACTTAAATCCATCAAAGAATCTTTCTATGAACAGAAAAAGGAAGCAATCAGAAAAGTACAGTAGAAAAGCACCAAAATGTCATCCAAACATATCAATGTAACAGAAGCAACATTATTCAGGAAAATGAAAATCATAAATTGGTGCAAGCATTGGAAAAATTCTACTCACACATTCAATAAAGCAACAAAAATTTTCTATAGAAAGTCCCAGTATGTTAAATAAAAAAATCTACAGAGTACAGAGAAGATGAATTATATCAACGAAAATATCATGCTACAAGAGTCTGTCAGCCACCTCACATTCTCATGCCTCTTGCTTTCCATCTTTCACAAGTTAATTATCTTTTCACCCACCTCACCAGTATTGGATTGATATGGCCACAACTCATGGTTGAGAGAAGCACAGCAAATAGAATAGAGAGATGTTTTTGAAAGAATGATTCTGTTAAGTTCAATTTCGTTCACTTCATATGGAACTGAATTCAAACCATTAAATATAAGTTAAATAGTAATATACTATTCCATCATTTAGCTGTTTAAGCCACTGGTGCAAAGATCCAGTGCATGTTTTTAATCAAACTGATCTGCAAAACATTTTTTGACATGTAAAAACCATACCACAATAACACTTCATATTTTAAAGGATCAAAATGACAATGAACAAGATAGTAGTTAGAGAAATCAAAAGGCAACAATACAAAAGTTAAAAAAAAGGCATTAAACTAAACCTAATTCTTCAATCTAAAAAGCCTTCTTTCTGCATCAGTGGGCTGGCATAAACTAAACTAGACTCTGTGGTGTCCAAGGTGTGAAGAAATTGAGGCCCTAGAAGACCAGTTGGTATTACCTTTATGCTTGACAAACTGGATGTAAAGGAATTCCAGGATTTTCCTTGGGAGAAAACTTAATGCTTGTTCTCTTTTTCAGACAGCATTGGCACTCTTTGAATACTGGTCATCTCTCCCCAAGCATAAAACAAATATATATACCAGTCCACTTGGTACAAGGTATCATCCATTGCGGTTTAACCTTTGATATTTTGGTTGAGAATCTCTTGATTTTTTTCTCCTTCTATCAGATCTAATATCTTTTGTTCTTATTTTCTTTTGTAATTTTTTATTTTATCTATGTTAATAGATGCATGGGATTACCCTGCCTTTCTTTTTTTTTTTAAAAAAAAAAAAAGAATTAATAAGATGCTATTGACTCCCAGCGTAGAACTGAAGTCAACCAGCACTACCATGAATCCAAGACAATGGCTTCCAATCTAGAACTCTTTATTTGTAAACATATAACATACAATTATAAGCTAGTGTTCTTTTAAGGTGCAGCAGCCTATATAACCAAAACCATCACCCCAAAACCATGCATCCTACCTGACACATGACAGCATGCACAATACTATTCTTTTTCAGTATAAAATGTATATAGCTTCAGCTGCATGATATGTCAGGCATTACTCCTGGCAAAATATTCACTGAAATGTTTCATGCCAGGATTCAACATAAATATAGCGATATCCAATTAGAATAATAAGAGGCAGGCTATTAAAACCAACCTTCTATCTCTGAACAAAATACTAGAAGGCATCATGTTTATATACAATCAAGATCGATAAACTGTATTATGAAACAAAGAAAAGCAGAGATTTTCTAACATAAAAAGCATCACATTTAATTCATAAAATCAAAACACATTTTTATGATTTATTGCAGATTCCAAATGTGAATTACTGGCAGCATGAACTTGAAGCACCACCTTAATTTCACATGAACAGTAACAGAACATAGACATCATTCAATCTCCTTGATAAGTTGCAGTAGACCCAGAAGAGGTACAAGAAAATGATAGGGCCGTAGGAGCTAGGACTGGGAGCAGAGAAAGGATCCTAATTAAATTCCAGAAAACAAGAGGATAGATTCAAAGTGGTACAGGAAACAAGAACAAAGGAGTGCAAACATGTCTAAGGATATTCTCAGTATCATAAACCAGCAATCCCTTCTCATAGAGAATAGATTACCATCAAATAAATTCTAGAAGAGACTTATGGCATAAATCTATGTCATCATATACCATCAACACGTTAAAGCAAGCAATACAAAAATGAGGAACTGATAACGAAAGGAATAACAAATTTGTGTCCACTGAGTAAGACAATCCTGGAAATGCACTTGGATGGTTGTTTCCTGACCAAACCAATAGAAAGGTTGAAATCTATAGTCATGATGTTAATCCTGGATAATAATATGTTGACCAACCATGATTTCTCGACATACAACAGTCTGTCATCAGATGGCAACAGACAGAAATTAGCAGTCAGCAACATCATGATGAATGAGCTTTCCCAAAGCCACTGCATCAATTCCAGGATGCTATTTTGACTGATTCGCATATACGCCAGAGTCTTCCATTTCAATTGTAATGGATGGTGATGTGTGGTTAGCAAAAAAAAAATAGCCCCAGTAATAGTATACTTGGGAATTTCTCCAAAACGAATGACCTATAAGCCTGAATCAAAATTGTTAGAAGTATCAATATCTACCTCATTAGCCCCAGTAGTATCATCGACATGGAACTCCAAATAAACATCTGTTTTTCCTTGCAGTTGGGTTTGTGCAACATCAGCCAGTGAAACCTCAAATGCCTGCTTTGAACCTACCAAGAAGGTAAGCAAGTTTCCTGCAGAGCAAGTTAAAATGAAGTTCACAATCAAGTAATTTGAGTAACATGATGAAAGGGGAAGAAAAAGATCATTTATATTCTGATCAGTCAATAGAAGCCTACAATCACCCTTGTTCACACCTTGTTGCCTTATGATTTACTTTTTTACAAAGCATTTACTTCAATTCTTTTATAGGAAATAAGCAATGTCTTCTGATTCATGGCAGCATGCTCCATGTATAGGTAACCACAACTCTTGCTCACAGGTAATGATACTGGGAAATGGCTGTCATTGTCATGTCTGTTGACTATGAAAGAGGGCTTATATATATATATATATATATAAATGGAGTATTTTCCCCCAATTCTTGGTCTATGCCTCTCCCAGCCCTCAAGAAGGCCTTTTTTTTGCCTAACAGTCCTGTTTCTCCCAAACTTGAACTCCTCAGGTCTCTTAGTCTCACATTCTAACAGAAATTAGATCTAGAAATAAATCAAAACTGAAAGTTTGAAACTCTGATTTAACTACTTCTCCTTCTTAGTCTTTTTTTTTTTTTTTTTCCATTCTTTCTTCTTTAAACAGCAAAATGATGACTCTATAAAAAAAAAAAGAATGTGCAAGATGCCTACTAGTTATTATTGTCAAATAAATACAATTTACAGTTTATTGAATTACATGAGCAGAATTACAGGCAGATACTTATAAATGTTAAATATTTCAGTTTAGAGTTGTTTATAAATCACGGATGCATCTTTTCTTACTTTTTTTCACCCAGCCATCATTACCACATAAATTCTTTTTTAAAGTACCTAGCATCTTGGCAGGTAATTTGCGTTGCTTTAGGTTTTTGATTATCTTTCAGCACTTTTCAGATAACAATTTACATATTATGGCTCACGACAGCAGGCGGAATTATATCAACATGACTAATCCACTTGATTTGCATGATCATCATTTCGATTTTCTTTGCCTTCAACATTTAAGAGAGACAGAATAATTGTTCCTTAACTTCCAACTAGCATAATTCATTGTATACATCAACAATCATATATTTCTTTTCCAAATTTAGAAGATGATATCAGATGAAGATGTTAAAAAGAACCAAAAAAAATACAATTTGGGCATAAAATCAAGACAACACAGTAACATGATCGGTTTGCATGAAAAAAATCACTGATTCTATTCTAATAAAGTATACTAATAGCACAATTTCAATATATCAACTTCACAAATGCAAAAAGTGCTATTGAGAGACTAAGGGGGAAACATTGACGAGTGAAGCTAGAGCATGTTCAACAATAATTGTAATAACCAAAGTGGCATTGATAAAAATACCAACCATTGATATCAACACCTCCCCAATTATGGCCACTGATGGAAAGCTGCTTCTCTTCTGGTGTTATTCCAAAAGATTTTTGAATAAAATTTGTCAAGTTAGTTACATCCTACAGGATACAATTAAGACAACCATTATCTTAGCCATCAGAACGTATTCACAACCCATTCTGTGAATGTTTAGTATAAAATGCTAAAATGATAATCAACCCATGTAAAAGCACTCATCTAATCAGGAACTATACAACATAATATCATAACCACAGAACCAAGATACTCTCAACTTCTTCCATGAGAAAAACATCCATGACATATCCAACTCAGCATTTATAAAAGTTTGATTTAAATTTGACTTATTTATAACACACCAAATAAAAAATGCAGTAAAAAATGTCCAGCAGTCTAAGGGAGAGGATTTCTCCCTTGCTGTATGGCGTTAGTCTGCAACCTATAAGGTATGCATCTCTAACCACCAACTAGTCTTCTAAGCTCTGGGTTTCCTTGGAAGCCCCACTGTCCAGCATCTAGGACCTTCTCTTAAAGGATTAGCATCATTGAGAGCAAGGCATGCCATACTAACCCGAATTATACTGGTATGATACTCAAGTTTGATTCAGTATGAACTGAATTGAACCAAACCAAACAAAACCATCCTGTACCACTCAGTACCAACCCATACTCTCCAGTTTCAAGTGGTATTATGGTTAAGAGTAAGAAAAGCATCAGTATCCTATTTTGATACAACATGCATGCCATAGTTACGAAACCGTATGTACCGAACCTGTAATATACTGGTACAATTCTCAGTACTAATTTTGTCGACCTTGATGGAGAAATTTTCATTGTCCCAACTAAAACAATTATATCTTAAGTCATTCATATCAACTCTACCCTTTGCTCCCCATATACTTCCATTACTTTCGGCCTATCGCCTTATAAACCTATCATATTAATGATATTAAAGATATACCTTTCAATTCTACATAAGAAAAATAATAAATAGTAAGTTCCAAAATATAAAAAGGAGAAGATCAGAAAAGAATGAAATAAGTGCTTCCAAAATATTTTCAAAGTTGACAAATGTACCCTGTAGGATTTGTAGAAGCCCTTGAGAGTCCTCGAATAAGGAGAAAACTTCAAAGTTATTTCACCGAGGATAATCCCCATAGAGATGGATCATCCACAGAGAGAGGTGCGGTCAAGTTGTTTCACCACTTACAAGCTTCAAGTGAGCAACACCAAACTCTCTTCTCTATTTCGTATAGCCTTTGGAGGTGTTTGTCTGAATTTCCGAGAACAACCCTCACCAACAAAGGTTAGGCCAAGATACTCTAAAGTAGAGAATTCATTATTTCTTTTCTTTGCTTTTCCTTTAAGGACATCTTAAAGAATTGACATGTATCTTTTAAGTCAAGGAAAAACCGATCACCTACCCTTTTAGTTGTTCTCGAGGACTCATGTAATGAACCCCATAATATATGTGCTTGTAATTCCACAATAAAATGATTCTATTCTAGGATAGTGTAAGCAGCTCTCTTAGACTAGCAATCGAGCATATACAATGCACACGTGATGGAAAAATATAAAAACAAAGTTATAAATTACATTATACACAAACTATAAAATAATACTAAAAAATATTTTAAAAATGTCCTTCGAAACTAAGATATTCAAAATCTACTCATACAAAGAGATGCCTACCTCACTGCAAATCAACATAGATAGAAACAAAATCGAAGGGAGAGAGAAGTTTCTTTTTTTCTTTTTTCTTTTTTTTTTGATAACAGGAACCAATGGTTTGGATTCAAAAAATTCTTACAAAATAACATTAATTTTGATAACCCAAGACCAACGTTTGCGGAACTGCGAACCGGTGCCGACCGGTACTGGACCAATTCAGTTCGGTTCAATACTGAATTGAATCGATCCGATATTTAAGGCTTTGATCCTTCCGTGAGCTCACGTCCTCTCTTCTCTCTCTTATAAATATCATTCTTTCTTCCTTTTTTTGTTATATTTACTTAAGATTTTTCATGAAAATAAACGAATACTTTCTATTTGAATTCAACAAAAATATCAGAAAAATCAAATTCCTTAAGATTAAAAAATCAACTCTTCCTCTTAAGAACAAATTCGAAGAATTTTAGGAAATAATGCTTTAATAAGCATCAAGTCACGATATTTCCACTCCGAATAAAAATCTCATAAAATCAATTTAACTTAAAAATGATGATACCGAAAAAAATTATCTTAAAATACAATTTGTAAGGCTTTAGTCAATACTTGATCAAACTTATAAGGTTTTCGGATTTAGATAGGATCATGATAACAGTGAACCTCATACTAACCTAATGTCGACTTGATCCATAACTTATCAAAATAATAAAATTAAACTTATCATAAAATCCTAAGGTTAAAATGTATTTCTTAGGGTCTATACTATGACGTGTCACTAGATCGAAGGTTCTCTCATTAAGAAAAACACCCCTACCCTCAGTCAAGCAACACATCATTAGTTAGACTCTAAGAAATATGTTTTAACCTTACAATTTTAATGGCAAGTTTAATTTTATTATTTTGATAAGTTGTAAATTAAGTCCGCATAAATCAGTATGAGATTCACTATCATCATGATTTTATTTAAGTCTAAAAACACTGTAAGTATGGCCAAGCATTGATTAAAGACTTACAAATTATATTTTAGGATAATTTTTTTCAGTACCTTTTTTTTCTTATCATTTCTAAGTTAAATTAATTTTCTGAGATTTTTATGAGTACCCCAACTTAATGCTTACTAAAGTACTATTTCTTGAAATTCTCCAAATTTATTTTTGAGATGGAGAGTTGACTTTTTACTCTTAAAGAATTTAATTTTTTTTGATATTTTTGTTGAATTCAAACGAGAATATCCCCTTATTTTCATGAGAAATATTAAGTAAATTAATATTTACTTAAATCATTTTGAATGAAATAAGAGAGAAAAGAGGATGTAAGCTCACAAGAGGCTCTAAGTTTCACATACCACATAAAAATAAAAAAAAAACATGAAAAATAAAAAATTGTAAAAAGGGCTAAACCGAATCAAAACGGTAAATTGAACCAGTTCAGTTTAGCAATCCTTGCTCAAGACCAATTTGGACATTGTTGACAGATTTCTCTAGGTGGGAAAATTTCCATTCCTTTTTAACTACCAGAATCATCCAATTTATTTAGCAAAAACCAATCCAAACTATTTATATTCCTTTTCTTATAATGAGACACCTGCATATCTTAATTTTTACCTTTGTTGATAGATAAATGATAACTAAGATTTAGAAAATCTTTCCAAAAATCAGTAGTTCCTAGAAAATGCAGACTGATTCCAGAATGAAATCTACAAATATGGAAAAGTGGACAACTGATTGAAGCAATTTACAAATTCTATAAAAACAGGAGGGCATTTTCATACAGAAAAATAACAGAAAGAGCTACGAGAAATATTTCCATATTTTGAAATTCATATTTTGATAAAGTAGAGATTAAGAGCAATGAATGTTGGAATGTTCCATCAAGATCAAGGTTTTACAAACTAGTCATTAGGCTAGTGAGATAAACATATGCAGAATGTATGCGCATATGCAAGCACATATGCACTAGGTATTTTAGAAATATCTTGAAATAAATATATTTTGAAAATAGGTAAAATAATTTAAAATCAGAAATAAATAAGTAAAAATAAGAAAACGAATAAGTTAAAAAAAAAAATGAAACTTTAAGTATACACTCTGAGATTTATTTGAGAGCTTACTTAGTATGGTATAAAATGTTAACCTTTAAAAAATTATCTATGAATTATGCAAGAAGTCATGTAATGCAGCAAATAAATTTACGAATAGAAAAGTAATGGAAACAAGCAACAATGATGAATAACTTACAACTGAATTTAAAGTACCTTGCTAAAGCAAAACATGTAGTATTTAAGCTGTATTTAAGCTACTAGTTTTTTAAAAAGACACTCAAAATATTGATCTTCTTCAATAATTGACTGCCTCATCAATCATCATCACAATCTATATGATGCAGCATATATCAACCGCGTGGCCTACATAGACGCTTGATGGCTCATGATGTGTCCCAAACCCATTACAATGTGGTCACCTCGCCATATCCACATATGCAGCCACATGAACTGCATTTTAAAACACTGGTTCATTTTTTCAGCAAAATACTAAGAAACCACGTTCACTGCTTTGTCAAATATCTCCCTCACATACAACCTCTATCTTTACATCCTACCCAATCCACCAAAACTGTGAGCAAATCTCCTTTGCCCAGCCTCTCTTTAAATAAATATTTGCTTCTAGAGTGATATAAAGTGGACATAACATCAATATAAATTCTCTCCTTAATTGAGAGACAGATCCATAAGACAATTGGTGAAAGTGGTAAGTTGCCATTGTACATTCCAATGTTTAATAATACAAAAATAACAACGGAGCCTGACCCTATCATCAAAAGTTTCCCTTACATTGTAGGATGCAACATGACACCAGGGGTTTTGGTGATTTATACCACCAGACCCAAGAATGGTAATGTAGCCTCTCAAAGTGGCCTGTCAATTGCGAAGGGAAAACCTTTGATACAATGATGGACCCCATAGCATTACTAAATGACAACATATAAACCAATAGTTGGAATGGTACATAAACCATATAAATAAAGATTACATTAGAACCCCATCTTATCGCAAAATTTAGTCAGCAGTGGCATTCTATCATGCCATTCCGATCCAAACACCATCCCATGCCTATCCTCTACACACGCACAAGAACAAACTACCTAAAGGAAAAGTAAGCCACATAAATTGTTATCCCATTGAAAGATCTCATATTATTATGGATACAATAGCAGCAGCAACAACATTAAAGCCTTAATCTTAAACTAGTTGAGATCAGTTACATCAAAATTCGTGATCATAGTACTGGATCCTGTACTGATACCACACTGATACAATGTCAGTACCAGTATGCTAGTCAGTTTAGTGTACTATAAATCGGTATGCATCTTGTAGAGTCTCAATTTAGTACCAGCATGGTACATTATATTTGGTACAAGACAATACACACTAGTTTGGCATACTCTGGGTTACATAAATCTTTTTTCTCCATTTTGCTTGATTTTAGGCCATACTTTCTATAAGAAGTAAAGATATCAATTCTTTCTTTAATGCTGCCATGTGATTCTCAGTTTACTACTATTCCTCTTTCTTTCTGCATATATTAAATCACATCATTGGGTCTATAGTGTACTCACCTAGACCATCTAAGTCTTCATTCTCTCAATTTTTACTCAATTAATACTATCTTCATCTTTTTATGAATGATCCCCTTTCTTATTCTATTTTTTTTCTTGTACCATCATGCATCCATTTTAACGTTTACCTTTTTGCCGCACTCATCTCGTATTATTATGAATACATGATTATATTTTTTCCATTGCAATACAAGACCTTTTTCCTTGCATGTGCATTGCATTTCTCTTTGCTGGCACACAAGAAAAATCATTCATATAATAAATGAACACCAGAGGTCAATAGAAGCACCTATTCTTTCTTCTCTTGTCTCCAAAAAACTATTGATGCTACCTTAAACTCCTAACAATGGTCCAAAATTAATATTGAGTGATAATTCACTAACCATGTCATGTTGTAAGCCTTTAGTTATGCTTTTCTTGTTTGATATTTATTTTTTATTAAACACCTAAACTCCCTCAAAACTAAAGAATAACCCTTTGGTGTTGTTTGGTTGCTTCCAAGTTTATATGAAACAAATAATAATACAAAAGATGATTTTATGTTGAATAAGTTTATAAAAAATGATGAAATATTAATTTCCATAAAAACACATTTTTTAAGGTTTTATGACTTATTACTTGTAATACCCCAATCCAATGCACATTAGTTAAAAAAGAAGCTTCACTAGAGCTAATATAATTAAAGTTTTTCAAGTAAATCTACTTTTATAATGTCTGGCATTGAATTAGCTTTGCAATACATCTTGAATCACCCAAAACGAAAGTCAGATGAAGAAGCTAATGTCAATTTAATGAAGATGTATCAGTTTTGACAATTTTTCTTGAATCAACCAAAATGAAAATCACAAAAGTGTCATTTTGTGGCCTATAAATTAAGGACAATTTTTCTTGCATTTCCATCCAAATATTTATACTTTTTCTCAGAAACTTACATTAGATGAGTTAAAAGTCTAGTAAGAACTAGAAATTTATTTTTAGATATCTATTTAATATTTATTTCTTTAGTTTTATTTAAGAAATTGATATCTTACTAGAAGTAGGAAAGCTATTTGTTTTAAGCATACTAATTTCTTTGAGAAATAGGAAAATGTATTAGGTTCAAGAGAACTCTCTATAAAAAGATCCTAGTTGAAATCTTTTGATATGAAAAATTCATCTATGAAGTTCTTAAAGATCCTCTTCAATTCCTAGCTTTGAAAGATTCCTTATCGTAATGCAAGACCATAATACTATGAGAGAAGATCAATGCAAAGCCAATAATTATCTCTTTCATTCAGACTTGTCTGCATCAATATAGATTTAATGTTGTCATTCCTCTTGAGAGAAATCCACATTAATTTAGATTTTATGCTCACATGTAGAATTAGTTGGATTTATCTAATAGTCGTGCCCAAGTGATGACTCATCTTTCCTGGATTTTTCATATATTATTTTTTTACACATATTGTTATCAAAAAAATTATAATTTATTAAATATGCAATATGTGGATTTTATAAATTTCTGTTTTTAATTACAAAAGTAAAATTACAAATTAATATGACATTTTAGTTGTTGGATATCATGCCTATATGTTATGATTCTGATATTGTTCATGCTTATTTGTCTATGATTTTATATACATATGAACTGCGAAGAAATATGATATATTTTAATTTGAAAAATTTCAAGCCGGCTATGTCAAATATCTAGTTCTCAATAGGGGATATATATAATGGTGAACACAGATACTAATGGGGGACATGTATTGATCAATACCCAATTACTAATGGAGGACATACATTGGTCAATATCCAATAACCAGAGAGGGTTATCAATTAATCAATATAAAGTTAGCATTGGGTGTTTTATCAAGTGAGCATTGGTTAATACCTAGGCTAGAGGATATAGATTGGCCGATAACTAGTGACCAATGAGGGCTATACATTTATTAATACCTCAAGACCAATGGAGATAAAACGATACCAAGTGGTCAACAAGGATTGGCATTCAATCGATTTTGAGCTCATGATTGAAGACACAATCAAACTGACTTGTTGAGATGAATTGAGATAAATCTAAATATTATTATAAATATGAACTGAATATCTACAAATTACGGATACTATTGCAATTTTCTTAATTAAATATATTGAATGACTAATGTTTTTAGCTTTATTTGAGAAATATATTTAAGTTATTATTTTAATCATCTGGTACTAGTGTTCATCACTTATTGGGCTGTTGAGCTCATTATTTTATTTTTTCTTCCTTTCAAATCCAGAAAATTAGAAGTTGAAGAGCAGTAAGTGATCAGTCATGACAGATGAACCTTCACCTTGAATTAGGATTAACATTTGATTACGTTTTCTCTTTATTTAGTATTGAAGAACATTTGAAATTAGTAATATAAACAAAATTTTGGAGTTTTATTTTGGATATATTAATCGTTAAGTTTAAATTTTAGTTACTTATATTCCATTGCTTGGTTTATTATTTTAAGATCATAATGAAGTCCATGCATACTTATGAAGTAATGCTTTATGCGTATGAGGTGATTACTACGGCTTGAGATTTCAGATTGAGGGTGTGACACTACCATTAGCAAAACCAATATGTAAAAAAGCAAACAACAAACATAATATAGCGACTAGGGCTTTTTATAGCCAAAAATGGATAGCAGGTGATATAACACATTCTATACACCCAAAGCAGGCTGCTAAAATATATAAATATCTTCCTTACGAAGTATCAAAAATTAATATTTTACATTCACGCAGAATAATAATAAAAATTTAAGGGCAAAGCTGTAAAACATCATCCACCTAATATCATAATATCATGTCAACATTTGTGCAGTATAAAAGGAGACAATCTAATGACAAATATCATTATCCACTAAGCATAATAACAAAACTTAAAAGATAAAAATGACCACAATCATATAATGTCAAACATAAAATAAAGATGTCCACAATCATATAATATAATTCACCAAACAAATTATCCTATCAATAGATAATAAACTCTTCTAGACAAAAAATAAAAGGGACAAGTGCCATATAGTGCCGCTATGATACTTTGCATGGCTGTTTCTGGCCAAAACTACTATAACAGGCTACAGCTATTGCAGCAGCCAATTTTAAAACAATAGGCAAGACTTGTTAGATAGAAAACAACCAAACATGTTCTTTTGTATAATGATTCATTATTGGGGTTTGTATGAGGTCATTTCAGTAAAATTTGTCAACCAAACAACATTATTAAGTACCTACCCTAACTCTTTCATATGATCTTGGATCACCTTATTTATGACCACCTTACTAATACATCTTAATAAGAACAATGCATCTAGCTCTAATTCGTAGTTCAGAATTCTTCTATAAATCTAAATTAACTAATATACCATCCCAGCAGAAGCTCCTCCACCATATAATTCAAGATCAGCAACCCAACCATTTGCCAAAGCATGGGTATCAAACTTACTTCATGTATTGGTGGCATGATCTGTTTGATTATAATTTTTGCATAATGAACATTTAAAAACTTTACCAGGTTCATTTTGTTTTTTTAATAAACTTCCGTTGACATTTAATGCCTATCAATTAGTTCGGGAAATTTACAGTAATTTTTATTTTTCATATCTTCTGAATATTTTAGGTTTTCTCAAAACATAATTAGCAATATCTATTACTTCAAATATAATAAAAAGGTTTTAGAGAATCACCTGTTCACGAAAGCCAATGAACTTGTAAAACAAGCCATCCTTGATCCTCACCCCAAGCTTATACGCTCTAGGGACTTTCATCCAAGTCAAAGAAGCAATATCGGCTTTGTCTACTTCGATAATTTTTCCACCACCTTGCTTCCTCCATGCAATCCCTCCTGCATGCACCTTCAACTGCCCTGGGTTCTGCATTCACCCATATGAAAACAAGCAGAACTCCAACATCATAAAAGGTCAGTGTAATATACTGGAAAATTAGTCTAAAACTCAGTCCTATAATTCTTAATTTCCAAGAGCACAAAACATAGCAATATTTGTAGAGATTAACAGAACCTTTCCATGAAAAGCTTTTAGATTGCACAAATATAAACTACAAAAACAATGAAAAGCTGATACACTTAAGCAAGACGATAGAACTAAAGATTTGTTTAATGACCGAACAAAATGTCAAAGATTTTTTGCAAATATTTTACATTACTGGCACATCAAATAACGTAAAAAAGTTCCTAGGCTTATCAAGGTGGTTTTTTCCATAAGAACCAGTGTCATAGAAATCACCTGCAACAAGTGACAATTGAATTTCAGCGACCCATAATTTATTGAAGGAAAAAAATGAAATTTCCAAAACTGGTAAAACAACATAGAAAAAAAAAAAAAAAAAATCCGAAGTATCATTTTTCTTCTGGAATTGCAAAATCTTTAACACCACATATCCCATCATTATATTGATGGAAGACATGGAAAGAGACGGTGAGAAACAAAATTCCACGGTAACACACATAACAAAAGGGGGAAAATATAAAATATTGTGAAACAAAATTCCCCGGTAACACACATAACAAAAGGGGGAAAAATATAAAATATTGTGAAACAAAATTCCACCGTAACACACATAACAAATGGGGAAAAAAATAAAATATTGTGAAAATATTAGCACCAGCAGATCCAAGAGCCGCCTTTGTTTTCTCCCCAATTTAATCCAAGTCCCAAAAAAAAAAAAAAAGTCCGACAAGAACAACTGGTGAAAGTGACGAAATATTTGTTTAACGGAGAAAAAACTTTAAAATTCAACTATCCACACACATGGAAAACCTGAAAGGAAGCAACATCATTGGTCACAATCAAGCACTATTATAATAGAAAACCCTAAGAAGATTTCCAACGACTTCAAAGAAACCCTATGTTCAAACTCCCCTAATCAACTAAAGCGACACCTCGAAACCCTAGAAACGCAAAGTGCACCCGATTTCCCCTGATATAGATATACATACGGAGATAGAAAGAGAATCGAACGAGAGCCAAACAGCAGCGACAGAAAGAGAGAGAGAAGGGCATTACAGTTCCGCCGCGGCCTCCGAGGAGGATGTTGTTGAAGAGATGGCCGTCCGTCATCGCTGATGGAGGCAAGGGAAGATTTTTTTGTTCTTTTGCCCCCTCCTCCACGCCTTTCTAGGAGCTCTCGCTCGCGCGAGGGTTTTACCTTCTTCCCGGCTTCGCCAACAACGCAGCACCCCTGCGACAAACCGGCCCTCGACCCTCCTGGGTATTTATGGAGGCGGTGGGTTGGCGGCTCGTGTAATGAAGTCGGCTAAGGACACACTTCGCCGCCGAGTCACCCATATATCCAGGCGATGCCGACTTTTATCGTTGGCCGCATAGATTTACTTGGTGAACTAACACTTAGATATTAATAATTTTTTTAAAGTCTTAATAAATAAGAAATTTTTTTTTTTTTGAAAACTCAAAACATAAAAAGAAATTAAGAATGAACACCTAAATAGTATCGATAGCTGAATATTATAGCCACTGATTTTTAGCATATAAAAACCTTCTAAATTATTCAAATTGCAAGAGAGCTTGGTTACATTTTATTTTTGAGAGAAGATAAGTTAAGCCATCAAATTTATTTATAAGAAATAATTAAAGGAAATACTTGGCCAAGAATGCCTTCAAACATTAATGATGTACGGATAAAGATTTTTTTAAAAAAAAAAATTCAACAAAGTTATAAGACTTAAATATAAGTTCAATGAAGATAATGTGAAATGAATGATTAATATAAATATCATATTTTGACAGCTAATATACATCAAAATGTATGAAAAATCATCAATTTTATATATGGCACAAATAAAAATAATATGAAATGAATGATCACATGCATCAATAATATTAACCAACATATCTTGACAAAAAATACAAGTGAACCTTGAAAGTCACACCCCTCCTCTCCCCTGGAGATCTTTCCATATCTATTTCCAAAAAGTCACAGTAAAGTAAAATAAAATAAGAGAAGAAGGAGAAAAAGAAATTAAAAAAAAAAAAAAAACAACAAGACATAAATGGTAGATAAATCAAACAACTAATATGTACACATCAATGCATCGGCAGTAAGACCTCCATAGAAACGTTGCTAATGACCATAAACATGTAGGCAGCATAACTTTTGCATAACTATTTAATTCGTTGATTGACTGAACAATATGATACAGAAAAATGTCCTCTGGTCGGGCTTTGGAGCTCTCAAGTGGCTATACCGAGAGACTAGGGTTCAAAGCTAATCTCGTTAGACATATTTAGGTCTAATCCATTACCCTTCAGACAATTAAAAAATAGAAATGGTTCAGTCCCAAACTTGAAAAATTTAGACTTTTTAAAGTAGATGCTAAAATTGGAAAAAAAAAGAAAAAGAAAAAGAAAAAAGGAATTAATCAATTCACATGTTGTACACTCATTGTCTTATATTTTTTTATATTTTCGAACCACCAAGAGACTGCTCTAGGCTTGACGCTCTTGTTCCCAATCTCTGTGAGTTCCTCTCATTTAATGAATTTACCAATAATCAATATTTTATACTAAATGGACCAAATCAACAGCATATGATGCTCGATTCGGTATGTACGCTTGCTGCTTCTACTAAATCCGGGTTTAACCTAAAATACCCATGACAAAGGGATAGAACAGTGAAAATATGAAATCTGATATATTTAAAAAATACCCATGACACATATAGATAGAACAATGAAAATATGGAATGGTGCATCCTACATGGGCAATCCCCCCTTCTTCACATGGTTCATCCAATTTTCAATCACTCCATTATAAAATCATATTGTTCTTTCAGTTCTCATCACCCATCATAGAAATAAAACAACACCAGGCGGCGATCCAGGTGCGCGAAACCATCCTGAACTGTCCAAAAACTAAAATTATTTTGAGCCGATGCTGAACCACATCGCCTACACCATCCTGCACCGTCCCAAAGCAATGGTAAGCATCATACCGTGCTGAGCCGGTACTGAAATGATTGGTGATGAAAGTGACATATATTCTTCCTTGTTGTTAAGAGTTGGAAATTCAACACATTCAGCACAACGAGTTGTCAATAACAACCGGCCCAATCTTTCACTTCAAACGGTAGTTTTGGGATGAAGAGTTTCTATTTTCATAGCATGTGCACGAGAAGTAAATTTTATCTCCAAAAAAATGTTATGACGTCTTTGTGTCCCAGATAAAAACAACAAAATAAAAATGATGTTCAAGCACTTGGGCAATATTACAATTGGCTACAAATATCAACTCCCTTCTGCGGTATATGACCAAACTTCCTAACTCATTTAATATTCAACAAACGCATGTACCGGTGATTAAAATAAAGGTAAGCCAAGGCCAACACTCTCAAATGCCAGCTGAGCCTCATAACCTTCATAATAAATGCCGATTGCGGACGCTAACTTTCCATACCATTGTTACCCCTTGGATCACTATTTGGAATCAATTCAGCCAAAACACACTTGAATAAAATATGAAAAAACAACAGACAGCAAATGGCGGGTGGAATTTTCTTTCCCCATCAAAAATGAAAACACTTCCTTTGCATCATTTTGAGCCCATTATGCTTTCCCCTTTGGATGGGGTGTCCTGCCTCCGTGACCAGTAAGAGATCAGCAGCATGATCATGGGAAACCAGATGAGAAGGATCATACTGGCCTCAACATAGGTAGCACACAGGAACACTGCTACTCATCCTCAACATCATAAAGCCCCCCAATGCGTTGCCGCCTTCTGTCAAAAACTGCCTTGAAGGACTCCCGTTCTGCACGAAGTTGTTCATGGAATCTCCTCTTGGACTCGTTGATGTTGCTCCTCCCAGTAGTCTCTACAGCATCTTCTTCACCGACAAATGGGTTGGAATCCTGAATGGGTGCAATATCCTTTTTAAAAAACAGCAAAGGCTGAGAACAGAAAAGAAAAACTATGAAGCAACTCCCATTTGTTCTGCATGCATGCCTGTTAATTTTAACGAAAATTTATAAAATAGCAATAAGGCCTACAATAAAAAATGAGTATAGTGGAATTGCAGGAATTACTATTAGAATTGTACAGATTTATGGCAAAGTGAAGGAGAATCAATTCAGATGGTATATGGCTGCAATAATGACAATTGAAGGTGGCTCTAATAAAGAGATGTACTTTAATATATATGGAAGGAAGGATGCCAGAGAAGAGGAAGACCTACATGGAAGGAAGCATGCAAGAGAAGGGGAATACCTAAAGTAAGATGGATATGGAAGCTGAGTTATGAGACAACCATACAAAAAGACTTCAAATAACATTAGAAGTGGCTTTTCAGAGGTTAGCCTAAATAAGACTGCTTAGTCAGCATGGATCCACAAAGCCAAATGCAAACAGCTCAGTCACAGCTAGGTGGTTATGGTTATGATTATGCTTGCACACATGCATGCTCACTAGTATTTGAAATGTGTGATGCACATGATGAAAAAAAGAAAAATATGCTGGATTTCTGTGACATCAACTGATAAAATGTGTATCAAGAAATTTTAAGCAAGTTACCTTGATGTGCTTTGTACTCTTTTTTTTTTATTGAACAAAGACACTTGAGGAGGGCATAACTAATAAAAGGTGAGTGCATTTATGGAGGTGCACCTCATAGCTTCGCATAGAAATGTCCATTCATGCTTTTAAGGAAGTGCATCTCATGGTTTCACACATAAATGTCCATTTCTGCTGGGTCAGTTACATTATACATATATGAAAATATAGTCACCATAAAGCTTGTTTCTTCAATTTGAATTTACGTAAAGTTGCTTTTTAAAATAAAATAGAACCATATGGTCATCCATCACACAAATATAACATCAGTAATTTTCTGGTGAGATTTTTTTCTTTGAAGGGAAAAGGGCCAAAGATAGTTTTAATTTTTAAATAAACAATGATAACATATGAGACGTGAAAACCTTATTTAAACATAAAATTATTTGATCACTAATTAAATCCTAAATTGGCCTACTGAAAATAAAAGGAGGTAGACAAGCTTATATAGAAATGGATCACAAACCAAATTGTAACCAGAGCCTGGACCGATTATTAATGATGAGGTTGCTCGTTTCTTGGCAGCAGCAATAGAAAATCCACTCTTATCAGCCTGAAAACAAGTAAATATCAGCAATGCCAAAAGTCATCACAAGTTCATAATAATATGTGGTCCTCAATAAACAAGTATGTGCATTAATATTAAGGTGTAAAGAAAAACACCCATTTACTCTTTTCCAGAAGGTTAAAGGACTCCTTTTTTGCAACCAAAAAAAAATAAAAAAAACCGAAGGAAAGCTCCTCACTCAGAAAACATATTGTGAAAGGGTCAGATATGAGAGAGACAAGTAGACAGATAATATGAAAAGAATGGACAAACAACGAGAATGATCACAAATGATAGTGAGGGAAGGAAAATAGATCCCAAATTACCTTGTAACAGTCTTCTCAGACCAGCAATAAGTGATAAAGCAAAAAAATTGGAAAGATTACACTAATGAGTTGACAGCACTATATATATATATATATATATATATATATATGTACACACACACACATATATATATATAGAGAGAGAGAGAGAGAGAAAGAAAGGTAGACTTGGCCACATTCGAATGTAGTCAAGCCTAAATCTGATCACCTCCCTCACCCTTAGATCCACACAGTTCACGAATCACAAAGATAGAAAAAGCAAAAAAAAATGGGATGACTTTGGAATCCGTGTGTATCCAACGGTGGGAAAGGTGACCGAATCCTATACTTCGCTACATTCGAATATAGCCAAGTCTATCACTCATGCACATACACACCTACATACATACATATGTATGTATGTATGAGTTTGAAGCATGGGTGGTGCACATGCAAGAAAGGAAAAATGGAGGCAGATATTGGAATGGCAGAACACATATTGAGAAAATATCTAGAGGCTTCAAAAGTATGTTTTAGAATTTCAGTTGCAACACCCATGAAAATTTTAGGACGTATTTAGTTGTGGAAGTCAATTTTTCATTCTCCATCTCATCTCTATTTCTAATTTTCCTTCTCCATAGAAAATCTGAAAAATGTGTTCATTTGTTGAAAATGAGAAATCATTTTTCAATTTGAAAAATTAAAAACAAGTATGTCATGGAAGTTGGTTGGTAGTGAAGGTATGATGGTGAGTAATAGACAGGGGGTGGTGGTGGTAGTCATGGCGCTAGTGGTAGGTGGTGGAAGTATGGTAGTAGTGAGTAATAAATACTATTTCATTTTGAAAGAAAAACAATGAAAAACGATTCAAAGATGTTTTCCAAACCTAGTGCAGATAGAAAAAACTGAAAAACACAGTTTTTCAGTTTTCTATTTAGAAAATATTAGATTTGAATACAAAATTCAGTTTTCCATGGAAAAAAATTTCAGAGAACACCCCGAGTTTTCCACAACTAAGCAGGCCCTTATAGTTTTCGCTGTCCCAAGCTAAGTGAGTTGCTGAATAACTACTATAGACCAGCAAGCTGGAAACATAAAAAGTAAACAGTGGCAAGGACTGTAGAGCAGAATAGTTGAGAAATAGGACATTATTCACTGCCAGGATATTTTAATTTTTTGTAAGTAATGAGGAATTAGTATTGATCACCGTTCAATATTTATGCACATACTGTCATAGAGAATTTTTATATAGGATATCTACGATCAACAACAGTTATGAGCTGTCGACCAACTGCTACTTGCATCCTGATGGAAAAGAAAAAGGTTGAAATCTGGTGATTCTGTAACTACACTCCAGCAGTTCCGAAAAGTGGTAATACAGCTCCAAGTTTTCCCCCTAATTTTACTGTACTTAGAACCATAACGATACGTCTGATAGAGTAACATTTTATTGCTCATGCAATTTTGTGGGGTAGTGGCAGACTTCCGTTTGAAGGATTACAAGGACAGTCAGTCACAATTTTAAGTCCACAAAACAAATAGGGACTCGTCCAGGGAAAGGACCTACATGCAAGCACTGGGATGAAAGGTGGACAATGTGGTCGGGCATCTTCACTAGCAGATTTAGACCTGTAATCAGGTTTGCTTTGGTTAAGCAAGACACAGAATTGTCCATCATAGTTAAACTATGCAGGGTCACGTGACTCTAAAACCAGGTCAGTTATAATTGTTTAGATATTTTATTAGGTTTAAGGATATTTGGAAGGACCAAAAAAACAAGGCCCAAGGTTTGACAGTTACAATTATGGTCATTTTCAAAAAAGACAATATGGTTATGGTGGGCAAGGGTTATTTGCAAGTGGTTTCTTAAAAACTGAAAACCATGTGTACATACTGACAATAATCTGATTTTTTTTTTTTTTTTTGAGAGAGAGAGAGAGAGAGAGAGAGATCTGACAACACATATTCACCCATAAAGGAAAAAAAACAACATATATCTAACTGAATTTGGATGCATGGAAAGTAGCAAGCTTTTCCATCCAGGTCAATATGAATACCAAGCGCACAGAAAGAAATTGATGCATACACATAACTTCTATGCTATAGAATTCTGTCTACCTTTATATAGACAATATCTTTAACTTAATGCATGTTCACTTGCATAGCTATTCCAACCAAAAAACCTAAACCATCAATACCAACCTACTAAGAAATTTATCTCAAATTACAATACATCAAGCCACATAAACACATGAACTAATACAAAATAGATAGTGAGATGTTAGGTGCAGGTTCCAAAATACATGCTCGACCATATAAATTGATATCTCGCACTAATAATTATAATTTTAACTACATTCAACATGCTAAATTGAAAATTTAAATGTCACAGGACAACAACTGATATCCCTATTCATTTTGTATCATATACCGTTAAACATACCATGCCAAAAGGTATAAGCACAATACAAGGTAAATGGAACTAACACTACCAATTGAAAGCTTTTCATCTGGCTTGAGGCAGAGGAAGTGAATACGAAAGATTAGAGAAGTTACTGATAGCATATTCGCAAGATTTTCAGGACAAAGCAGAGCACCTTTTTATGGTTTATGATATGACACATATAGACGACAGTCCAGCTCCACCTCAAATACTAAACTAGCAACCTCTCCAATATATTAGCCAACTTATCTCTCCAGCCAACATATGGATGTCTCTCAGATAACAGAGTAGGGCATCCATATAGTTAATGTCAATAAAACAGCACCAAATAAATAAAGATTGAAAAAATATAACTCAGCAGTACTTAATTGGTAAAACAACAATGTTTTTGATGAAAGATGTAAAAAATTCAATGTCAAAGAACATCTAATCAAGAAAAGAATTTGCCAGCAGTAAATACACAGATCATCTTTCAGTCTTGACATGTGCCTATATCAGTACCCATTATTGGGATGAATGAATATATTTGTCTCCCCTCAGTTTCCATTGTATGTTACTTTGTTTCCAGTAAATTACTATTTTCTGTGTTAATAAGATTTGATTGAGTTTTTAGTTTAAAATATCCATTCCTCAATGTTGATAAGACGACAGAAAATAAAGAATGTAAAAGATCTACTTTGGTACCAAAGCACAAGAAACTTGTACTGACAAGACACCACGAGCACAAACTAATTGCTGCAAATAAAATGCAAGGCATACCTGATCTCCCCAATGAACAGATTTTTCACTCTTGCTGTATGCTTGAATCAGCCCAGAAAGAGCATTTGAATTTTTTTCAGCACCATCTGACTTTTCAACATCCTCATCCAAATCTATTGACCATTTACTCTTTCCTAGTTCTTTAACTCCTACTGGCTCTTCTTCTTCTTCTTCAGAGTCCCATCTCTCTCCAACTTTTGATAAACCTAAACAAAACAAGATATTATGACTGCAGATCATGAAAAATCATATTGTGTGAATGTGAAAGTTCAGCATACCTGTGCAAATATAGATGCATTTCTAGGAACGATTATAAGTTTATCATACAGGTCATATGTCTAATGGTAAAAGAGATGCCAGTCCAACCATTCTTATCGCTCTCATACTTGGGCCATGGCATGGTGCCTAATTGCCAACTCAAGAAGGATACTAAAGTTTCACTAAAAAGAAAGAAATAAGGATCTTCAAATTCCATAAAAAGATTGGGTACATACATTGAACTGTAAATGATCCTCAGGTTTCTAAAGTGAACAGATTGCATGAAAATAAATCGAGGCCAGCCATAATCAAATGTGTTAATGTATATAAGAGAATGAAAAATATAATCTTTTCTTAGTGACACAAATCAAAATAAAACACATTGAGCACTAAAACTATTGTGCACAACATAAAGATCAATCCTTAGCAAACCTGTGCACCATTGTCATCCAAGTATAGTGGCACTGGTCTATTGTAAATGTACAGATTGGCCATTGTCTTCACTAATATGGGTATTCATAATAAATGCATTAGACCTACTCGCTACATGCTCTTCCCTGTACAACTGCATCATCTGGAGATGCAAATCCTCACCCATTACAAAAATAAATATCATCAAAATCTATAATTGTAAAATGAAATTGTGAAAATAAGACCTGTCAAAATCTATAATTGCTTAAAGGTTTATCAAATGTTAATGGAGGACTTAATAACAACAGTATCTGATCACCAAAACTAAATTAAGCCTAGTGATTTGTCTGGATATCATCATCTGCCCATCTTATACTATCAAAATTACAAACCTCAATACCATGGAAGCTGCAGTTAGCCTGAAACTTTCTGTGTTGAAAATGAAAATAAGAGGCAATATTTTGCCTACTTATCTCAGATGTGCCACAGGCTTGACTCTCCCCGAGCAATCATACCAACACTCCAAGTAGAATAGTATTGCTGGGAACTACTATCCTCTTGAAAAGTAACATCTCTTCTTAGCTGTGCCAGTCTAGGCACTAATACTCTACTACGTCAAAGTTAACCAGCAAATATGACTCTATGCATGCTCATGTTGCCTCCTTTTAAACAATTACACTCTTGGCTGCTTATGGATTTGCAATAGTTTGATTTCTTCAAGAGAAAGCATCAAATTTTCATCTGATTTTATTAAATTTGTTCCTGGGTGCCACAATAAGCATTGCAACTATCTCTGTCTGCATCTTATTAGGCATCTACTTCAGCATTCCAAAGATGATACCTTGCTTGTGTGAGTACTCAACAGTTACAAATTGCAGATTAACTTGTCATTATATTCTACTTGTTGGCAATGTCTCTTTACTCCATCATCTAGATAAATCATTGACTGCTTTGTCTCTTCTACAAGTTACAATGTTCTTTAAATGCCCCAGCTCAAACAATCAGGCACTCTCTTAACATTGAGTCTTTATGAGCTGTAGCTCTCTTCTTCTCTTCCATTCCCATGCCTCCATTGTTTCCTAAAAAGACATGGGTTTGGAAACTTCAAGATCACGCTGCCACCAAACTATGCCCTATCTTTGCCATCTAATGTGAGAATACCATCAGATCATTTGGGGCACATGTTGAGAGACCCATGCCACTAGCCGCTCCCCAAGCCTACATGGTGGTCTGAAAAATTCATGACTTTCAACATCACACCATTAGCTAAAATGACTGACTAAGTTGCTTTGTTTCCTTATTTACAACATACTAAGCAAATTTGTCTCTAAAACTATTCATGCATATCAAGAGCAGGAATCCTAGTAAAGTCAAGGTTAGCAAAAAGAACTTTAGGTTCTCAAGCAAACCAAATCATGGGATCTTGTTTCATTCCCAGATGGCAGGGTTTTCATTAACTATAATAAATTAATTTAACCCTTCATGATTGTCATGTTAGATTATGGAAGGAGTTGCAAGTTGCTCACGTGTTAATATAGAAGCATGGCGTGAACATTGATGAAGTGTATGATTGTGGCCATAAATGACTTGGCATAAGCTCATGCATGCTATTATGGCTAGCCTCTCCATCACGTGGATCTAAAGAACCTCCTCCAACACAACCATAGTGAATTCATAGATAACCTCCTCATGACCTGCAGCAACCTCCTAGCATACAACACATTTCCACCACACCAACTAAAATCTCAAACTGCAGAAGCTTATGTAAAAATTTGGTCATGAGAGAGGTGGAGTGATACTCTTAAGGAAAAAGTTGGAAGCACCACCATAAATTTCTACTTTGTGAGTTTTTTAATGAATTTGTAGTATCAAAGTAGAAGCACTACGACAAAAACTAAACTACCATTAATCTAAAAAAATAAGGTTTAGAGAGGACAACAACACTACTAATAAAGAAAAAATAAAACAAGAGTTGGCACTGAATGCATTACAAAGGGACTAGGAATGAATTTCCAAGAAAGATTCTTTGACAATACCAAGTAGCACATTTTGTGCTATTAAGTCTTCTCATATAGCCTTAGGTGTTAAAGTGTCCTTATCACATTATTCTTAATACCAAGTTCAACGGAAACTTCCAAAACTATTGCTTACATATGGTTTCATGATTGAGCCATCTCCTCCTATTTAGTGAATAATAATTGTCAATGAATTAGATTCGTAATATGTTGAATCTAAATAATTTGTATATTAGATGGATATATGATAATAGAAGAAAAGATAGAATAAGAAATAAAGTCATTCATAAAAAGTTGAAAATAATACCAATTAAGGACAAATTAAGAGAAGAACAATTTAAATAGTTTGAATATTTGCAACGTAAACTTAGAGATGCACTGATGCGAATAAGTGATTTAATACACAGAAAAAAAAATGAGATAGACGTGGATCAGAAATTATATTGAAGAAAGTGATAATGAAAGATTTGAAATCTTTGCATACTGAAAATATGAGTCAAAACCAAGCAGAATAGAGAAAAAAGATTTATGTAGCCGATCCCAACTAGTGTGAGATTAAGAATTTGTTGTTCTTATTATTGTTATGAATTACTTAGATGATAGTTTTCTACAAAGCAACATTAACAGCAAGGTAAGGGCCACAAATCTATTTTTGAGCTGTATTGGTCGAAACAATGGTGTTCTCTAATCACATGATGTATTTCACAAAGCAAAAAACAGTATATAGCAATTGATTTTGTCCAAAGTACATGATACACACATTAAAACACAATTTTAATCCAGCTTCTCATTTCCCTCCCTGATATTGCATTTTTTATGCACATTGTCAGATGATTTGCCAGAATTCCACATCATGCTCATTATTCATCTCCTTTCTACTTCCTTCTGTGACTATTTGTTGCCATATGTCACTCCCCATAAATTTTGTCTTCCTCCTCTTTGGAACGAGGTGCTTAAACCAATGTCAACTATATGAAGACCATACAAACCAACACTCAGTCACTGGCTATTAAAGTTTTTTGCAGTTAATTAAGATTAGTTAGTAAAAGAATAAGTGTACTGTCTCCTGCAGCTGACTTTTGTGTTATGTCAAAATCTTCCAATATCATTTGGCCTAAGCATCATATTGGGCTTTGGAAGTATATATACTAGGCTTCTTACCCTAAAAGATGATGTCTGACATTCACACCTACTCTTTTTTCCCCATGTTAATCCCACAGAACTGATAAAAGAACAAGATATAGCTTAAACAATAAGGTCATCAACATCATATCTGGGGCAAGATAACCATGTGCCCGTGTTACACATGTTCAGAAAAATGATGCAAATGAAGATCTAAATGATGGAAGCATATCACACCCACTAAAATTATCAGATGCAATTTAAGACATACCATCAGCAGGTGCATTATCCAATGAGTTTAGTTCTGCTGGCTTAAGATCTTCCTTATCCTGCAATTTGGGTGCTTCATCATCACAGTCTGAAACATCCATATCCATGTCCACCTGCCAAAAACAAGAGAGAAGTATTATAATTTTCTGACATAGTTCATGCCAGAATTCTTGACAGTAACTTCCTGTTTAATATGTGTTATTTTGTCGGGAGGGGGAGGACCATTTACAAATACAACAAGATGTCAACAAAGATGAATCAAAATGCAGAGAGCAAGCTAAAGAGAGGCAAGATATTTTTTTTAACAAAAAAAATGACAATAATTTTGCAAAAAGCTATTGAAAGAATTTCTCATGCCATCCATAGCACCAAGGTTAAGTGCTATGCTGGCCCGGTATTGGCAGAGTAGGTGTTCAGCACACACTGGCAGGCACAGGCATGCATCGACATGGAGCCATGCCACATGCTATTCCAGGCCTCAGAGAAAACTTGCCAGTCAATGATGACAGGCACTTTCAGCACTTTAAATCCTGGCAAAGCAATAGCTGAGAGATATACTATACAAACACATCAACGGTCTAAGATAATCTTGTACATCCAAATAAGTGCACATCAATGTTAAGCCACTTACAAGATTTTAATAATTCTGATATCATCAGATAATGGATCCAACTTCAATAGGGGATTACATTAATTCATATGCTTAGTTCATGTTAATTGAAGAGACCATGCGAGATACATCCTCATTAAAAGAGGCATAGTTTCTCTTAGAAGAACTTCAGAAAAAATAGATAAAGAGCTTGAAAAAAATATATGCACAATAGGTTTTGGAAAATTGAGACTGAAAACTGACCCACAAACCATTCTACCAAACAAACCATAGATACCTCATAGGCAGTGACAAGACATAGCTAAAACAATGATGCACATATTACATTATATTACCTCTTGTATAGAGTGCTCATTCAGATCATCCCCATGGAATAATGACTGCAAAGTCCATAAAAGTGCATTAGGAGGTGAGAAATGTACCAGACAACATATGAAAAGATGATTACATTGAAAAATCACCATCGCTGATTGGTTAACGTTGACCACCAGAGAAACTAAGGACAGACCTGAATGTCCAATTGCAGGTATAATGGTGGAGCTTCTTCCCATTGCCCTGCCATCTTTTGTATGTCATCTACATTGAAACCATGCACATTCCTAGCAGCACAACCCTGTCTTTTCCATAGAGAATTCAAAACATGCTAAAATTCTAAAAAAGAGCAAGATTTAAATATATATACCTGGTATATAATATCAACAGGAATAAAGAAATTGAATATCATCTAATCGTCAACTATCACCCATCAAGCCCTTGTCCCAACTATCTCTGTTTAGCTTTACGAGTCCTCATTTGGTAATTTATCCTATTAAGGGTCACCTGGTTGCCTTTAGGAGTCCTTATGTGACAATTCGTTCAATTAAGAGTCACCACTGATGTTATTGCAAGTTTTCCCAAATCCTTTTTCACAACTTTCACGAGCGTTGCTTGAGGTCTTCCCATCATAACGAAGATTCAAGTACTTGGATTTTCCATTGTACATGCCTGTACAGCTGTATCATCTTAATTGATTTACCAACAATTTTTCCCCATTGTATTGTTCCTAATTTTACAATCCATACATCTTAACATTCTCATTTCTGTTTCTTTCAACTAATTTTTCTTGGACCCCTTGTCCATGTTATGACAGATAATTACAGACAATTAGAATGAATTATTGTATTTTATTGTTTTTAGTTTCCTGTCCCTGTGCATTTACATGAGCAAGTGGTAGTAGTTTTGGACCAACCAGTCAGCCAGTCTACAAAACTGCACTTATAATGAAATACGCTTAACTAAAATCAAATGTATTAGACCTCCGTAAAACATATCAAACTAATTATTAAAAAACTGATTCGAACTGTTTCAAAGACCCATCATGTGCTTTGTCATATTCAAGGTCAAAAATATGTAGCCTACATTTAATTATTAAAGCCTACATTTAATTATTAAAAACTATGTTTAATTATTATAATTGCATCCACTAAGAAATCGTTTCATTTCCCAGAACTAATATAAACTAAAATAACACTAAAAAGTCCTTAAATCATAATTCAAGGATCCATAAACTTTAAAATAATATTATAAACCAAAAAAAATTAAAATTAAAAATATGGCCAAAAAACAGTGAATTGGCATTGAACTGATACACTTCTGCGTACCGAGTGTTGGTACAATTCGAGTTGTACCATACCATACTGGCACCTGACTGGAATTGTCCTCAATACCAAGATTGCAAACATAGATTTTACCATTAAGAAAAAAACAAAAATTATATATGACTCAAAACAAAGCTGAATGAAGAAAAAGGATTCATGTAACCGACCCCAGCTAGTTTGAGATTAAAACTTTATTATTGTTGCTGTTGTAAAGTTTGTAAACTCACCGTTGGATCTTTGTACGGAGCTTCCAGCAAGTAAACTTCATAACCCGACCTCTGGTTTAAAAAAATAAAATAGATAAAGAAATATGCATAACCATTACCAAATAAATGAGGACAATTCAATAACTTAACAACAACAAACATGAGGAAAAAATATATAAATATTTAAAAACAATTAAATTTGGCATACATGCAATTTCCCTAGAACCAAGGCACAAATCCATGACAAACCTACAACAAAGATTACATATTCTATTTACAATACATTGTAAATATTAAATTGCCCACACACAATAGTCATACAGCTTTTTCTTTTATGTGGTCTAAGATTAAGCAGATGAAAAGACGAGAAAAATGTTTATGTATTAAATTTAAGATTTGTAAGACAAAAATAAAGTGGAAAAAAAAAAAAATATTAACTTGCAACCTTTTTCCAAAACAACAGCTAGCAAGAAAAAACTGACTAATTATAGCCAGTTAGCCACTACCAGTAAAGACCAAAGGAGTAAAGCTAGTCTCCTCCACAGAAGGGACCTGATTAGAACGACTAAACCTTTACCTGCTTGCAAATACACTTGAAAGCAAGAAAACAGACTCAGCCCCCAAATTTTATTTGAAAAAGGAGCCATCAATCTCCAATATATTCATTTTCTCTTTCTTTCTTCTCCACAGATCTTTAAAAAACCAAAAAAAGACCTCAATAGCATTATTGCATTTGGTTGGATTAAAGGGACTTTAAAATTCACATGATACTATGCATCGGGATTTTAGACATAAAACATAGTAAAACATGAAAAATAGAATATTGACGTACCAATGCCCCTGAAGCTCCAACATGCATTGTCATTTATATGTTAGGTATTATCATTACATTCATAGAATTCTGCGTGTCAGTAAACATCAAACAAGAAAGTGCCAACTAGCTCAGTTTGTAAAGTCACTGGGTTTTGATACCAGTGACCTGTGTTTGAACTTTGAATCCTGCCCTCACCCAATTCTTCCACCCATCCTAGTTATGCAAAAAAGGAAAACCAAACACCAACTTGAATACCACCAATTTTTTTTTCAACTCTAGAACCTAATAATGATGGAATCAGTGGACTACACTTGGCTTGAAAGTATCTAATGAATCAAATCAAAAGCATTGCAAAGAGCAACAAGATAATAAATAACTGCAAGAGTTGCCACAAATTGGCCAACTTTATGATATTGCATGCAAATTCAGATCATGGAGAAAACCAAATAATATGGGCTTGGGCTTGTGTCCATTTAAGGTGAGACAGTAACTTACATCTAATCTTTGTTTAAAGGTAGTAATGACTATTCTATTGTACATTAACAACAAAGCCTTAATCCCAAACTAGTTGGAATGACTATTCTATTATAAATATCAAAAAAAAGAAAGCTTGACAAGGTGCCATGACAAAGGCTAAATGAGAAAAAAGACCCATGATTTGACTTTGCCACTTTAGCACATGCAGGTATGTTTTGCCAGTTCTTGTGTCCAAGCTAGGGGCACGAAAATGTGTCTTCAGAAAGAATATGAACTATAACTCTTGTAAAACAACTTTCTGAATTTTGGTTGTATTACATTGGCATTTAAAAAATAAATTGAGGTTCAAAGGTATTGGAGAGTCAGTAACATCTCAAGAAAATAAAATTAAATTTCAAAGCTCATACACCTATAATCAATGTATTACTTTTGAGAAGATCAAACAATAAAATTCCATATATAAAAACAACTATGAGCAGCTATCCAGCCAACTCAGCTTAGTCTTCCAGATACACATAACTGGTTTATAATTGGTCTTGCAGATGCTACATAATACATTGCAGAATCTAAGCAAACCAACATCAGAGAACAGGAAAACAAAAGAAATACTGGATCTTTATCCAATGTAAAGCAGCCAGACAAATCATGCTGCACTTGACAAGATTATAGAAAAGGGAGAAGGAATGATGACTAATCTATTGGCACCAAGCAGGTATAATAAATATGTTCTAAAATAGGTAACTTTCCCTTTCACTCCCCAATAACTGTAAATAACTAGCAAATGATGGCACTCCAAATAGCTTTGCAAGTCCTTTAATGTGTTGATCAGATTATCAACATTTAATAAAACTATATTAGGAATTCAAATATAATAAGATTTTGCTAAAATGATAAGTTCACCTTACAACTGAGTATCTGCTATTATATGCTTGAAAAGTTGATGTAGTTTTAGGACTTAATTATAATCACCCACGGTACATGCCAATTTCCCCTTAGACATGAACACATGAAAAGATAAAGAAAGAAAGAGAAGAAAGAGGGAAAATCAACTGCGTGAGCATTCTTTTGAAAAATAGCAACTAGAACCCTTACTTCATCCAGAGTTGGAGCTGCATCCTCTGCCTTCTATCTTATATATTCTTTAAAAAAATAGAAACTGGATCCCTTATTTCACCCAGAGCAGGGGTTGCATCCTCCGCCTTCTGTCTTATATATTCTTTGGAAAAATAGCAGCCAGATCCCTTATTTTACTACACCTTTCTTATATATTCTTTGGAAAAATGCCTTCTATCTTGCCTCACCTTTCTAAAGCCCTATACTCTCGCACACAGTCATCCCTTCTAGACTTCAGCTACATTGCAGCCATTTATCTTGGTCATGCAAGCAACCAGTTTATAACATCAGGCTTAGCAAACAGCTCTGGTAAATAAATCCTAAAATATCAATGAACTTCCCGAGAGGCAAAACATAATTTTTAACAAATACAAGAACCAAAAACTCTTCTTGTTATTTAGCAAGCAATTGGTAGATTTCAACAACAGAGTCTGGCATCATTTTTAATAGGTCATTCAACATTATATAAATAATGCAACTCAAGATGAGTTACAAATTAATAACACCAGCTATCATCTTCATAAGAGCCACCTGGTTGCTGAAAGCTCAGGCAAAAATAATAGTAATACCTGCATCAGATCTCATTGTATCTGACCTGCTGTATGATAAATGGATCCTTAGGTTTGCAGATAAGAAACATGATTAATGAAAATAATTAGCACGAAGGATTCTTGTGTCAATGGTAATAAAAGGATTTCGTCCTAAGATAAGCAAGAGGCTTATATAGACTCAGAATGGTGGGATACAGGTTTTCTCCCTAATGGAAACCACAGACGGTCTTTTGACATTAAGTATGTTGGTGCTAACAAATGGTAGGACAGAGGATTCTCGGTGCCCTCAGTGCAAGGAATTCCATTTTAGTGCATAGAAAAATTCATACCTCAGACAGTGGTTAAGCCAAGTCATGATATCCTAGCCTTTCCAAGACATCATTTAGAACCCCAGATTAAATTTTTACAAATGATCACACATTCTCAACCCCAACAAAAGGATTTATTTCTATAGCTAGAAAAAGTCATGTCTGCATGGTCATAGGGGGAAAGCAAGAAAGCAAATTTCACAAATATCATATACCTCCACATTTACAAAATGAACCTTTCGACATTCTTGTTGTGAAAACTAGATAAGCCTTCTAAATTCAAAGTATGTTCTATGCATTGCAACACAACCAAAACCAAAAGAACTGAATCATAAATACTCAAAGGTCACAAAAAAGAGATTGAGAGTATACCTTTGCAATTGCCCAAAATTGAGCAAAATCAGCTACCCGCAGATTGCGGTCATCCACTAAAATGAGGCAAACATACCAGCAACAAATGAGTCAGTTGCCGAACAATGCTGCATTAGTTGTTAGTGAATATGAAGGCAGCGCACACTGCAAAGGCACTGCATCTGACCACTTCATCTAGAACCATACTAAAACATTGAATTTTTTGAACAGTAAAAACCCCGGACAGTGGGCCGGGCCTCCCAATCACCTTCTATGTGCTACTAAGTTATTACTACATTTTAGGACAGCAAATCATTCAGCTTCCATATAACAAATGTGCACATGAAACAAATACATGTAAGAGAAGTTTAAGTCAAAGAATGGTGACTGAATATGATGTGATACCAAAAGGAGGAGATTCATTATTCATAAATTACATCAAGACATGGCATCAAGTGTGATTCTTTCACATGGATAACAAACACCAAGTTCACAATTTTAAAAAAAATAACCATTATCATAAAAAAGATAAAAATGTTGATAATGGCAGGAGATAATGCAGTGGAATTCAAGAAAAATCAAAAATCAAACCATGTGGACTCCATGAAAGTAAAGAGAGAATAAAAAAGCAGCATTCCAAACCTCATACCAATTACAAAGGTGAAAATCCCTTCATCAAGGGTCTTCTTAAAAGCCTTCAACATGCTTGACCGATATGTCTGCCCAAAATTTTAAAAGAAAAAAAACATTTCAAAGGTTCAATAATTCAACCAATCATAATCATGGTAAAAACAAATTAAAACAAGGTTAAGAATTTAAAAAATAAAATAATAGTGATAAAGACTAGCCCAGAAGCACAAGTATAGCATGCCAAGTTTGAAGCCAAGGAAAATTTCTCCAAACATCTGCACTCTTTGGTCTTAATATCACAATCATGCATAGTGACATAATTGGTGTTTATAACATGAAATTCCAATAGGACATTTCATAGTAATGTCAGGACAAGACAGTCCCTCCGTTGTCCTAGCATCCCAATCAATGCTGCTTAAGACATCCCCCATCCCTTCTGTTAGGACAAACCAAGATCGCAGCGCATCCCATTCCATAACAAAACCGAAATAGCCCCATCCTATGGAATTTAAAACCTTGGTTTATAAGTTTTCTTTAAATCCACCGTCAAACTATATGGCAGCTATCACATACATCAAAAATTTAGGTTGTTCAACAATTGTCTAAATTGATTAAGCAAAATCTAATTCGTTGACAACTGATTGTTCGTCAGGAGAATGCTTGTAAGGAGAATGCCACATCCCATGAAAAAACTTCAGCAGAAATGGTTGCCCTCAGCTAACTGGACTTTCTCAAAATCTTTTCCTCCACAAATACTATGTCCAAGAGTAATCGACTAGTTAGATTTATCATATCATGATAGAATTCTTTTGGATGTAGCATTGCCAACATGCCATATAATGGTTCGTAAACAAGGAAGGAAAATAAGCAAGAATAGTGAGCTTTCTCCATTTGAGAGTGAAACAACATAATTTTCTCTTGGAGGAAAAAAAGCATAGAAGAGAAACAAACAAGCACAAATGGCATCACCTCCTCCATTTCAGGCTCATAACAATACTCGATAGCTTTCTTGGTTATCTGTTTCTTGCCTCTATGTGAATTAGAGGATTTAGAGGCTTCATGGTCTTCAACCTTCTACAGAACAAGGTAAAATTAGGTATTTTATCATCAATAATATGTTACAAAAAAATAATCAATCAAATATAATCATATGCAATTTGTGCAAATCATTGATCGCAGAAGAAATCAAAGCTAATGTGATGGTCAGTTACGGCCAAGACCAAGGAGGTATATTCTCACCTTTTCAACTTCAATCATGAAATAATCATCCATTGCATGAATTCTTGGTGCATTCCCTCCATTTTCGACTTCAAGATCACGTAATGCCTTTGCCAAGTAGCTCTTTCCACTACCTGCATGTATAAAGAATTAGTTTGAACATCAGACTTTATTACCCAAAAAAAAAAAAAGAAGAGTTGAAAGTCAAACTAATAATGAATGGTGAAACAGGAAAAGAATCCACATTTTGAGCAACCTAGAACACGAAAATATTGATGAGAACAAATATTCATTATATTTGATGTTTTCAACAGCTTGACTAAAATGTACACATAACAAGTCAAGGATATCATAAGATCGATTTTGATGGTTGGCTGCATCACTTTAAACAGAATAAAACAATCATATGATGAACAGCAATTTCATTAATCCTCAACTTAAAGAACACTAGCATTGCCGAATATTCAATTAGCCCTTGCCAGCATCTTATCATATTCTGCACCTGCTTTTCCCTTAAATTAAGATCATGATTCCTTTCAGAATGGCTTCACCAAACAAGACAAAAACAGCCCTAGAATCATCACGTCAAATCCAATTTCACAGATATAGTGATGAAAACATGTTTAGCAGTGAAATAACCCACATCTGGGATTGAAGGGCCACATGCTTGGCAACAAGCCCTTCCTATGGGCAACGTGGTTCACCCAAATATTTGCAGAATGCTTGAATAGCATTCCTCAGATTCATAGCTCCTAATCTACTCTATACTTCTTTCCTATTTTCCTTTTATTCAAACTTTTGACCTTACAAGTTACAATAACTTTACAAGTCAAAGATGGCAACCAGAGGCCTTTTTTTCTCCATTTTATTCTAAAATTACAAGAGATTGATGAAAAAATATCCAAGTCCTCTAAAAGGTTTTCAAGACCATCTGGTAAGCAACAACAAAGGCAATTTCCAACTGCACATTGCCCAAGAAACAATTGTATGTGCTTGCATGCCCCAGGATCATTCACCCGTCAAGCTAAGATAACTTCATACTTTTTAGCAACATCAAAAGTAACAATTTATCCCCAAAATAGATTATGGACTATGAAGCACTAATAAAGATATGAGATAGAGATATGACATGATACAAATAAACCAATACAACAAAATTTGAAAAAGTAGGATACAATATGGCTAAAATAAATTAACACACACACATATGAGATACACAAAGACATATATGAGATGGACTATACTCCATTTGAGAGGAGAGTCTATTCACTTTTCTCGACTCCCCTCCCAAAAAAATACTAATAATAAGGGATGTAAATCAAAAATTCACAACATTAACCATGATCTATACAATTACAAATGCCTAGAAGTCAAAAATCACATACTTTGGTGGTCTCCAAATGATGCATCATGTGGACACAAAAATAGAGGTTTTATTATGATAAAATCATGATGAAGTATTTAAATTGAAAATCCACCTTATTGATTATGATCTACATATGAATAGATCTACATGCTTAGATCATAGTAGAACATGATCTCATCTCATTTCAAACATTCATATCTGCATCCACTTCATGGTTAAGTTAGAAACCATTAAAACACGTGATTTTTTCTAGGCATTTTTAATATTATAAAGCATGAACAATAATGTGGATCTTTGATTTGGATGCTCCATTATTAATTTTGAATTTGAGGGGAGTATATACCCTCTCCTTTTGAGAGGTGCATAGTCCATCTATATACATATATACATGTGTGTGTATCTATATATGAATGGATGTATATAGACACATATATGCATATCCATATACAAATACATACATACATACATACATACATACACACGACATATATAGTTACATATACATATATATTCACACGCATTCAAACCCCCCCTACACACACATGTATGTATACGCGCGCGCGCGTGTGCATGTGTGTGTCTAAGAGAGCATGAACGTAAATCAAATTCTTTTTCTGAATATATTTCTTTTCTACAAATATGATTTTCATGTTAATAGGTTGATCCACCAGCTAATAGATTTGCTGATTAAATGTCAACGGTAGTCAGCAAAGTAAAATTATCTAATTAGTTCGCAGAAGAATGGACATATCGTACCATTGCATTTATGTATGTGTAGATGTGTTTAACATAGGATGTTAGATAAAAAAGAACCAATGAGGGAAAGGTAGTAAGTAAAATTTTAGGCCTGATTAATAATTAATTCAAAATTTTAATTTTGAAAACCATCAGGTCTTAAAGATACCAAATAAAATGTCAGGATAAAGTGGGACAATGTGGTGTTTTAACCAAAAAAATTCCATCAGTTCCATATATGAAACAAATTCGAAAAAACGTATTTGTCACCAAAAACATAAGCAGATAGTCAAGAATATGTTAAGATAAACTCAATCCATCTATTCAAATTATCAAAATTATAACATAGGAAAATCACAGCATAATTCAATTAGGGGGAAGAAGCAACCTGGAAGCCCTCGAAGGATAACAACAATATGATCAGGACGAGATGCACGATGTGGCTGCTTAAACAAGCGACAAGCATCAATAACTGTTGGTTTATCCTTCTTAAGAGAATTGTTCAATGAAAATGCTTGCCCTCCTTCCAGATATTGCTTTGATGGTGCTTGATGGATGAATGGTAGTCCCTGCATTGTTATATTTGAATTCATTCATCACAATTTTATGTTATACAACTTGGCACACAAGAAAAATGTATAAAAGATGGAATTACAGCCAAATTAGACACCCATGAGCATGATTATATGGTAAATTTTCAACGTCTCTGCCACCAAAACTGCCAATAAAAAGCCAAAGAATGGCAGTCATATTACACATCCATTGTCCTATGATAACTTTGGCAATGCAAGCAAATGAAAATGGCCAGTTACAGATAGAATACGGTTGAACTGAACAGTTTCAAAACATCAACCAGTAGAATAATTCAAGCTGATTAGCCAGCCTGATCATCAAGGAAAGGCTCCCCTCCACTAAAAGCGGCCTGACACAAGAATCTGACGCAAATTCACAAATATATTAGCCATACAGACTCTTTATAAGTCCTCAGTTATTGGCTTGGCAATTTCTGGTAGAATGTTGAAATCCACAGATAAGAAACATTGGCACAAGCTTCTCCGATGCTAATAACGAAGCAGGGATTTAAGGTTATGAGAGAAAAGTAAAGAAAGATGATATCAGTAGTGAAGATGGGAAAACTGGAAACTTCCACTAAGGGTAAGCACATAATGATCGCCAAATAAGACAAGTTAATCAAAGAGCATCAATAAACTTCTTCAAGATGGCAACATTGTCACAAATATAGGAATTTTTACTGCAACCTAAGAACATGTTAAAATAAGATGCAACATAGATTAAATCAGAACTAAAACTAGGATTTTTTGCACAAAGCTACCTAACCATATCTTAATATGACTTGAATTAATATCTAATATCACTTGTGTGCAACCATCCAGCTAGTTTTATAATGCTAATAATTACTCAACTAGGACTAACATATAGCTAGAAATCTAAGACCCTAATTTAGATTTTGCACCCAAATGTCTTAAACTCACAGGTCCAAATTGAGTTATGCCACAGCGACACTTTAGACTAAGAAAATTTAGAATTTGCAGATTTGATCTTAAATTACACTTAAGATTGGTAATGTCAGGATAGAAGTTGAAACCAAACACACAAAGTTTAACATAAACATCTGCATTTAGGCAAGTAACCCCACTTGTTTGGTTATGACATTGGTTAAAGTTAGGTTTCTTCTTTCTTTCTTTCCCCTTTTATGGTGGATCAGGGTCCAAAGTCAAACAAATCCAGTTGCACTACTAGGACCTGATTAATCTTTGAAGTATGAACATCTAGAGTATGCATGATGTACGGTTACTCAACCTTTTCTAGGAATAAAAACATCAAATATGCCGAGTTAAACCCATAAAAGCAGACAAAAACAATCCAAGAAAACAATGGCATGTCCATCTCTTGGCATGCTAGCAAACCAGGCTGCACACTGCACCATGAAGTTAAACTGAATGATATGGCAAGATTGCATGATAATATCACAATAAAAGAGGAGGGGAAGAGTAAGGCAAAATGTAACAGTTTAAACATAAATTGAAAGATGAATTGACTGATATGGGGAAGAGTGGGGATATAAGGGTAAAAATCAATAAAGCTTTGAATAAAGTAGCAATCATACCTCAGAAGTAAACTCAGTAGAATTATGAACAGGTGGCTCATTGTAGCGGCTGGATTGTGGCAAAGGATGATGTTCAGAAAAAGCTCGAGTATTGGGGCTAAAAGATGTGGTAGCTGGGGTACTAGTCAAGACAGGAAACAGTGCAGAAGGCATTGTTGATGGTGACGAAGAAGTTGCTTGAGTATGTACTCCTGGAGGAGGTGGTGGTGGCAGAGAAGGAAACAATTGAGAATCATGTACTTGACCAAGCATTTCTCCAGTCATGCTACCACTGTTGCTTTTACCTGGCAAGGGCGGATAACCCCTTTGGCTGCCACCACCTGGACCATCTTGTCCTGCCAAGGCGAAAGCTTCAGGTTCAAATGGCCTGCGAACATCCTCCGGAACTGGAGGCTTAAGTTCAGAAGGGGCTTGCATCACATCAGCATACTGGCTGTGGAATTCATATTTGCCTTCGGCAGGGCGTCGCATTATGTATGGTAGATGGGAGCTTCCCTGTTCCAGCTGATAGTTACCCGTTTCAGAATATTGAGGATGCTTTGGAAATGCATGATCGTTAGCATAATATTTCCCATGCGGCGGGCCCTCCGATGCATAATCAGGTGGCTGCCGAGAATCATAAAAGGCTCGCCGTTCCTCCGCAATATGAACTACATGATTTTCTGAATCCACTCTGGAATCACCTTGTCTGTAACTTTGGGGTGGTTGAAAAGAAGCATCAGGGTGGATGCTACTTGCATCCACAAATTCTCCAACTTGAGGGTTATAAGCACCAACTCTTCCAAAATCCTTGCTTTCGGGAGGTGCAAACCGGTCGATGCTCTGAGGATTCACGGCCCCCGAGAAATTCCGGTATTCCTCGTTTGCATTTGCTTGTAGACGGTAATTTTGCTGGCTAAAAACATGTTCTTGAGGCAACAACTGACCATTCCTAGCAACGGAGCCAGTCCCTAGACCAGGAAAGCCATAATCGGCTCCAACGCTCGGGAAATGGTTCTGCATGCCAGCATGACCAAACCTATCCGTTCTGTATTCGCCATTCAATATCTGCGGCCCTTCCCTACAATTCTGGCGCCCGTGATCTCGAATCAAACTCAATCTTCGTTCATCATCTGCTGAGATCCTGCCAGCGGCATAATCGTACCGATTGTAGGGCTGCAGAGCAGGAGGCGGAGGATTACCTATCGCAAGATCTTCTACTCGCATCCTCTTCCGGGAGTTCTCTCTTTCCAAAAACTCTTCTTGAACGAACCGCTGCTGCGATGAATGGAAACCAGGACGAAGAGGGTGCTCTCTCTCCAAGGCGACGTTCCCGACCCAAGGGTCCGGGCCTCTTGCGAACGGCATCGGCAGAGCAGCCCGAGGGTCCCGAAACGGCGGGTCGTAGAGGGGCCGAGGGAACGAGGGTTCCTGTGGGAAGGGCGGGTGGATCTCGGAAGGGAAGCGGCCGATGGGTTCGCCGGTGTACCGGTTCCGATCGAACGCGGGGGGCGGCGGGCAGAAAGGGAAGTGAACGGTGGAGCAGACGGGGCAAAGGTGGCCTTGGATCGGCCGGAATCGCCATGGATCGTCCATCGCGAGCTCGATCTTGAGAGCTAGCGTTTGGGAGGAGGATCTAGGGTTCCAGGGGTGAGGGTGGAGTCTAGGGCTTGTGAGAGTTCTAGAACTTTGATCCTATCTAGGCTTCGAGAAGAGAAGAGGTCCCTCGCCCTTCTACAAAGAACGGAAGAGGGAGGACTGAACGGCGGTATGGAATCAAGAGAGGTCGCGAATCTTTAAGAGGCGTCGGCGTTGTATGGCCGGCGCCTAGGGCTTTATTTTAATCCGGTCTAGTTTTTATTACAGCGGTTCGTTTGGCTCCCGGTCCGGTCCATGCAGATTCGGGTTTCACCAAGATTTCGATTAACGCCACCATCCTTCTACTCCGACTTCCGCCGCAGTAGCGGCCGTTATGTTCCCACCCCAGATTCATTAGATTTTCTTTGAATAAAATTATACATAAAATGATAGTTTTACAGTGCATAACTATTCTCTATCTAAACAAATAATAATTATATTTTAAAAAATTTAAATTGTTATTTTAAAAATGAAATAAAAATATAAATGAAACTCAATCTTTTTAAGGATAATAACACAAGAAAAAAAAAAAAAAACGAAATATGCATCATTATTTTCTTTAAAATTATATATAACATAATCTAAAATTTTATATTTATTTAGTTTATATTTATTATTCCATCTAAGATGTCAATTGCAACCATCTAATGGTGGTTCATGCTAGTATTATTGTGATAGATATATAGATAACATTTAAAATCAGCTATCCTTGTAAAAGATAACTAAATGATAGCTTATAAATTTTTAGTTTTATCTTTTGTCGTCACATTAAGGTTTTAAATGAGCTTAGGATGGCTAAGAGAACTCAAATTGGACTAGCTTTAAGCTAGACTTTCATGCGCTTGAATTGGATACATGACATGGCATGGCCTTGCATACCCCTTTTTTTTTATTTTTTTATTTTTTTGTCATACTGAAGGAATACATAGTTATGCTTGAATTGAGCCTTAATCAAAGCCATACCGAAAGCTGAATAGATTCCGTAATATCTCAAAAATAATTTTATATCGGATAAAAAAAAAATATGTTATATATTTATAATGAGCTAATTAACTTTCACTTAAATTTTTAAATTATTTATTAACGAATTAATTAGAGCAGCATATGCACTTAAGACATTAACAAATTCTTTTGCATTTGTTTGTCATCGTTGCAGACCAAACATGCAACTTAAAAACGTTTCCACTAGGATGATCCATGAAAAGATCACAACATGCTACCAGAAAAGACCCTGCATAAAATATAGCCAGCACTTCTGCAAGCCTGCAAAAGACATCACAAATGATATAACTGTAAACTCCATTGAATCGTGGATCAAATATACACCTCCTTACGAAAAGAAACACTGTGCATAATGGAGAAAACACCATGCATAGGTAAAATACAAGGAGGTTTTATGCTCTTTATGCCACAATGCAAGGACTAAACATATTTTCTTTGATACTGTTTCCATTTCGCACGAGAAAGCCTAGCGTCTTGGACAACATCATGACATAAACGCATTACAAACAGCCAAACAACATTGCAATGGATATGTTCTTAAACCAGTTTTCAATTCTTTCCAATCATGATGCTCCTTTCATTAAGGCCCAAGCACCAAGGACAGGCCAACTTTGGAGCTCTTCTCAATTGCCTTGGTATCAACCTCCCCAGAAATTGTAAGGAATGAATTAGGCCTCCACTCATGCTGGATAAGAGCATTAGCTTTACCATAATTGTTGATGCGAGCCTTAACCAGGGTCAGAGGGTCCACTGCATGTTGGGTTCCAAATGTGAAAGTGTTCTTGTTGCTTGAGAAGCTGTGGGTAAGCTCAGCCCCAACTGCTGTCCTTGATAGTGGACTGACCAAGTGATAATAGGAAGCAGTCAAGCTATCTCCCTTGTCATTCCTGCATGCAAATTTCAGACTGATGCATCAGACAGAATAATCTAGCACTTATGTTCAAAAATTAGTTGGGTGTTTCAATTAAAAAAAAAAAAAAAAATCATTTTAACAGAAAATTTCCTTTTAATTTTATGTTTCCTTCCTCAAACAAACTAAAAATAGACAATTCACTATAGAGATACTCACACAGTCAGCGAGGCAATCAGATCAGCATTGGTAATGCTCAACCCAACATTGTAATCATTGAAGTCTCCCATTGCAGTATCAAATGATGCATCAGCACCAACAGCTACAGCATTAGTTCCAACTACACCAGAAAGGCTCACAATGGGATTGGCAGTCAATTCAACACCAGCAGTAACCCCTCCATAATCATGCAGGTATTGCAGTTCAACCTGAAACCACAGTCAAAAAGTGCACATAACTCGGACAACTTTTACTTCATGCATGTGTATGCATTCAAGGCTTAAAAAGAATAATCTGATGCAACATAAAATAAATAGATAATTATCTACCTTCCCAGATCCGTAATCTGGCAATATAAAGCTGAAAATTCCCTTCAACCCAGAAGTGGCAAGTTCATCAACCGTAACTGCTGTTGAGAGCTGGTAGAGGGGGAGATGAAACACAGATGGAAGTTATCATCTCATAGTCTTCACTTTCAAAAGCATAGAAGATTAGAATCATGACCATGCTACTTAAAAGTAATACAGTCTTCTTCTATATAAGTTTATTAACTAAGCATGCAACCACATAAATGAGTTCCTAATGAATTCTAATTACAAATGATAATGATACTTCTTCAAGATAAAACATGCAAAATTTAAAAGCATATACAAAACATAAAAAAGAATAAATCCACTCCATACACAGCTTACCTTAGAGTCTGAATTTGCCTCGACATCAACGGTGAAATTCTTGTTCTTCAACTGAGACCAGATCTCACCAAAAATCAGCCCATTTTTCTTTGTACCAGATGCTGTAATGGGCTGCAATGTAAAACAGAGTATGCATTTGAATTGATGAAGTCAGATAGACACACTTCATGCCAAATCAAAAAGAAACATGGAATGCATCTTGAAAAACCTTTGCCATGATTAACAGCCAACCTAGAAACCTCAGTTGCTAAAGAAGATTCACTCTAAAATTAACGACATGAAGCCATATATCAGAAGTTCATTAAGTATTGAATGCCTGTTCAACAAATGTAATGTCTATGTGTTACCAAGCATTCATGCATAAATGATGCCAATAATCAGCTTAACAAGCAGAGATAGCACATCCTGCCGGCCCCTCCACCCAAATACAGAAGGCATGGTTGTCAATATACATACATATGTGCACAGAGGTGTGCATACATACTTTTTTCTTTCTTTTACTTTAGATTGCATAAATTGATCATCAATTTAAGTGTTGCAAAAGAACATTTATTTACTTTTCAACTTTGACAAACTAGCATGGTCCTAGATGCATGACCCTGAAAAATCTGGGTTACCACCAAAAGACTGTTGCCCATAGGGGATCTGCTACCCATGCATGTGACTCTTAAACCCCCCTAAACAGGTGCAAAACCTGATTTTTTTGGGGTTATTCATCTGGCATCATGTCAGTTTAGCAACCTTTTCCCCTTTTGATTTGCTAGCTTCCTATCAAGCATCACAATTAACGTAGATACCAAAGAGAAAACACTTTTTAAACCTATGTATACTCTCAAATATTTTCAAATATCAGGAGTTGGCCTTTCTGCAAAGATCAAAACAAATGCCAGAGCATCTGACCTCCGAAAATTTTAACAAAGGATGCATCAGATATTCAATTATTAACGATGTAAAGGTGTACAGAGTCATGATTAACTATACCAAAGATATGATCAATCATGTTGTTCCTTCTTATAAGATTTGCAATTATGTAAGTATATTCATTGCACTATTAACTAGACAAGCACAGACACAGGCATCCACATAACTATGTCTATGGCTCTCATTTATGACCTACATAATACCAAACAGCCCACGTAAATACCAACCAAAATATGACAATCAGAAAAAGAATCAAGACCATGCAACAATAAATCACTCAATTATTCTTATGAGAAACAATAAAGCTGAAAATAACAAACATTTATTGGTGAGAAATGTAATTCTGATTTAACTATGAATGAGTTGTAATGGATAGTCCATGGACAGCAATAAGTATGTGGATTTTAGAAAGGTTTGCTATGGTGTAAAAATCCATTTATGCAGGAATATATATCTGCTATATGGATCAAACCAAGATAAAAATGACCCAAGACAAATCAACCTGACAACATGTGCTAATATTTGCCAAAATTGTCAGCTCAACAGCATCATGATGGTGGTTTTAGACAATCAAATTTTCATGCATTATGGCACAGACAGCAGAATAATATGAAATATTAGACATTGTTTACTGATCTTCATAATGTCAATTAGAGAAGCATATTTAAGACGATATCCGGCACATGTATCATAAAAAAACACTCCAACAAGGTGCATCTAAAAATTCCAAATCACTGGCATACTTATAGAAATTTTTGAAGTGCTAGAATTCAAATAAACATGACACATAAAAGCCACAATTATCACATTATGTATACAAATGATAAATATATGAACAAATTTGCAAACAATACAACGTTCAATAGCTTGACATGATAAACATGTTCATATATACACTTTGGCACTCAATATCATAATAAATATTAACAATATAGACATGAACTATGCACCTTCAAGAACAAAACAAGACATACCACATATTGTCATATACATCAAAGGATGATGTTCATCACAAACTATTGCACTCTTATCTAACCTCTAACTTCTATCACTTTCTATATAAAATAAGAATAGGCACACAGTTAATATTAAAGCATATTGATAGTGCAAGTAAGGTGCAAATAACATAAATTTCAAAAAGTTATTTCCTGATCAATTCTCTGAAAATGCTAAAATTTGCAATCACTATTCATATCTTTACACCGAGCCTTAAATCGTTTCTTTAAAATCAAAGTGATCATTCCCTTGAGGAAAAAAATTTATAAATCAGAAATCAAAAGAAAAGTCAAATAACATAAGTTGTATGTGATGACAGTGAATCAAGAAAACAAGAAACAACATTAAGCAATCAAGCGTCAAACAACTAATGCAGCAGGAAGAAAAATCATTCAAACGAGAGGCCAAAAAAAAAAGATAAGATAAGATAAAATAAAACGCTCACAACTCCATTTGCGGTGTAGGTGGTGACAGTGAACTTTTGGTCCGTCCGGTAGTCCTTGTAAAGAAGATCTGCACCCAAATAATTTTTTTTAAAAAAAAATATGGAGAACTTTAAAAAATTTCGATCAATTAATTTGTCTTATATATATAGATATATATATATATATATAATAACGGAATACCTCTGGCCTTTCCGCCAATTTCGGAATAGAAGCCCAGACCCATATTTCCTCGCGTGAAATTTCATGGAGAAAGATAGAGCTTGGAGAGCAATTTTATGGGAAACGAGAGAAGGCGAATCCTTTATTTCTTCACCGAGAGGAAAGGAAGAAGGCCACCGGATAAATCATAGCTGTTTCTTCTTTCTTTGGATTTGCCTTTTCACCTGGTTTTTCCTTGGAAAGCAAACAAGGAACGTACTTTGTTTATAAAAAAAAAAAAGCGTACTGCTTAACTGGTCATTCTTGTGGAGTTTCTTCATGGAGTGATTCTTATCGTCCGATCTGCGAGTTCCTGATAGCTATGTAAGGTATCTGTTGGCCAATAGCCGAAGGCAATGACTGCCTTTCAGTTTAATCCAACATCCTATAAGAATCGAGTTCCCACAAAACCAAGTCCCAATATGGCATTTGATTCAATAACTTGGTGGCATCTTCAAACCTCTTGTTCTTCGCATAAATTAAGATCACCACATTACAACATACTGAACTCTTTTCTCCAGGCGTTCAATAAAAAAAGGCATCTCTTTCTTCTCCAACTTCTCATTTCAGGTGTAAAAAGAAATAATCAAAGTCCAGAAAAACCCGTCTCTTTTGGGCATTCTTTCAAACAAATCAGAGGCTTCACGACTGACCAACGACGACCATGGCGTCCCACAATACCAAGCTCTGGAAGAAGGGCATCTGGTTAAAGGTTTTAGCTATTCTACCACTGTTGGCCGGACAGAGCAACGGAGCCAAGGAGAAGCCACCAAGAGGAGCAAAAGGCCATGAAGAATGAAGAGGGAGAGGGTGAGCAGCTTTGATGGGATGTTTCAACACGTTTCAAACACCATAACGTATGCTTTAAGAGTTCTATTGTATTTATCGCACCACCAGGAACAAATAAGCATTAGATTTTCGTTAAATAAAATTCTATGGCTCCAACGTCTCACTTTTGGCTTAACAAAAATCACTGTAGCAAATCCGATCAGATAATACCACTCTCTTAGCATAACATCAACGGACATGTGATTTCTAAAATTTAAATATATATAAAATATTTATATTTAATTTATACAGCAATCTAATTACAAATTATTAGGTATTTATATTTAAATGATAAGTTAGATTATCATAACTTCAAATGTTAAAATTTTAAAAATTATGTAATATTTTTAAATATAATAATTATATTATTATAAAAAAAATTATCATAACTTAATTTTCTATTCATTCATTAATTGATTTGATGGTACATAAAGACTTGTTTGTAAAGCAAATCTGTTATAAAACTCATAATTAAATTAGAATCAAAATATTTTTAAAAATAAAAGACCAGCAGTATTGATTAATTTAATATTGATAAAAGTAATAAGGCTTATAGAAAGATTATGATAAAAGTAAGTTTTTTAGAAGCATTATGATACAAATAAGGTTTATAAGGTGACTCATGATAAAATTTTAAGTTAGAACTTTTTTTATTCTGGGCCTTTTTTGTGCTACATCGCTGTGGTCATCTAATCTTGTATAAGGCATTGAGAGGCCGAAGCCGGAGGACAAGCGGGGGATCCATCCACCGCCCACAGGCATCAGCAGATCGAAGGCGTTTAGCCGTCTGATCCAAGTTAGATAAAACTATATCCCACACGTGCGCTTGGTTTACCTCATCCACTATCCTCGGTCGGGAGGAATCGAGGGGAGAAAGAGAGAGAGAGAGAGAGAGAGAGGTGAAGCCATGGCGGACTACCACTTCGTGTACAAGGATGTGGAGGGGGCGAGCACCCAGTGGGATGACATCCAGCGGAAGCTCGGCAACCTACCCCCCAAGCCCGAGCCCTTCAAACCCCCTCCCTTCGTCCCCGCCGAGGACCCCGATGTCCAGCCCAAATCCAAGGCCTGGATCGACGGCTGCACCATTGAAGAGCTTGAGGACGATCTTGATCTCGATGATGACCGATTCCTGGAGGAGTACAGGTAGTCTCCTCTTATCGTAGGGTTATTTCGTCTCCATGTCGATCCTTTCTTTCAATGAATTCTAGGGTTTCTTTTGTTCGGCTGCGGTGAAGGAAGAGGAGGCTAGCAGAGATGCGAGAGGCGGCGAGGATTTCTCGGTTCGGGTCGGTGATCCCGATCTCCGGATCGGATTTCGTTCGGGAGGTCTCGCAGGCGCCGCCCGACGTCTGGGTCGTTGTGTTCCTCTACAAGGATGGGTAATTTAGCTCTTCTCTTCTGTCTTTTTGTTCAAAAATTTTATTTTTTTGCGAGATTTCATGCTTTCTTTGTTTGCTGATTGCCTCTCGTTGATGAACTCTTGATCTAAAAGCCAAGCCATTTATTTCCTCTATTGTATTGAATTTTAGCATCGTCACCCTGTAAATTTTCATCCCAATTCAAATTGTCAAGAGTCCTCGAGCTGACACTACTCGATGAGATGAGACTTTCTTTGCTTATATTTCAAACAAAGCTTAACAAAGAAGGATACCTGCTTTAGTAATCTGGGGTGTGGGCAGTTTTTCACAAAAATCCACTAGCCAAATCAATGAAGTAGGTCGCAAATGAGGCAATGGTATAGTGCACCTTTAGTACTTTATTTGCCTCCACGTAAGTTTTCCTTAAAAACAAATTAGGTGATACAAGAAATAACTTACAAACACCATTGGAATTTGTTAACAAATGTCTGAGTTATCTTTTAATTAATGAAACACTATAACATGGCATTTTTTACTCATAAAAGCCATGCATGACAACCTGCTCAATGTAAATATGGTAAACACAACTCTATGAAATAATAAAAATCCAATAGTTCAAAGTCTGTCAATTAATCAAGTGGATGCAACATAACGCAACAGAAATGGAGTTCAAATTTAATTATCTGACATTTTTTTATTCATCAGTGGATAAAAAATAGTGAGGATATCTAACTTGATCACCCAACCAGAAATACAATGGATCTTCTACACTTCATAGAAAAATAGCAAGTTATTAGTTTTCAATATAGATCATCCACTCACTCTTGATGCCAAAAATAGAAGGGCCTAGCATAAAAGAAAAGTTACATGTCTCAATATATAAGTTTCTTCTATAAGCATTATGTTCTTTTCTGAATTGACAGGGAAGAATTGTTATCAGTATAAACAAAACAAAGAGAGTCATCTAGTGCTACCATACTAATATTTAGTGAATCCATTATCTGCTAACACAAAAGAAAACCTAAGTAATGATATTAAAACTTTTTCAACAACTGCTGGCATGCATCCATCACAATAAGAAATTGTTATCGAGAAAAGTAGCATGCCTCTTAACTAAATTTTAGGTGGGGTAAATGGATAGAATTCTCCTTTATCATCTTTCCATTAGAATCAGCAAGATTTTGAGGCATCAACATAAGCAACGTGGTGCCATAAATAATTGAAAAAGGTAAAAGATGGTGGCATATATTGGCAACAGCTGGGACAGTATAACTCTTATGGTGATTTAAGACATAACCAATGGCATGGAAATACAGCAATCTTATTTGGAGCCATTAGATCTATAAATTATGCTTATGCATCTCCTCTAGCCAAATACCAAGACTGTGTCTATAAAGACTAATAAGCGATTTACATTTCTCAAGGAGATGCAAATATACCAAAGGGCACTTGGACAATAACTTATTTTTCAAATGTTTAGGCTCCAAGAGACAATGCAAAGCACCATACATACATACATATAGTGAGATTATAAAAGGCTTGAGCAGATTATGTGATAGAAAATACCTGAACATTTTCAAGATAAATAATATTAGTAGGAAACCGGAGGCAACTACTTCTTCAACACTTAGCATAGACATTCACATAAAAAATCAGTATATGCACAGCACTTGCCAAGTTTAAATTGTTTTTTTTGTCTTAAAGAATTTGAAAATGCTTATGTAACATAGCTTGCTAATTCATTAATGCCCCTGATAAGTCAAGCTGATATCATGCATTTGTTTGATTTGTGAGCAAGTCTTATTTTCCTTGGTGCTGGGCCAGCGAATATTATTTCCCTTGCCTATCAAGACTATCTATTTGACAAGTATTCTTATGTTTCACAAGTTTGAAAACATTGGTTCTGTAATGAGAATATTCCCTTGTGGTGTTTACTTTTGTTGGATTGGTTCTTTTATTTGGATGGCAGAATCCCAGATTGTGGGATACTCTCACGTTGCTTGGAAGAACTGGCTACCAGATATACAGCAACAAAGTTTGTAAAGATAATCTCCACGGATTGCATTGCGAACTACCCCGACCGTAACCTTCCAACTGTTTTGGTCTATAATAATGGTGCAGTTAAAGGAACTTATGTAGGATTGCATCAGTTTGGTGCTCAAAGATGCACACCTGAAGGTAACCTGCACAACTGTTGTATGAATTGTGATTTTTTCAGTTATGCGAACTTTGCATCTCAAGGGTGTCGATATATTTTTGTTGCATTTATGCTTATAATAGCTGTTTGATTTAGGACATTTGTTTACCATGGCTAACTTCATATCGTATACTTGTGTTGGATTTTTTTTTTAAAAAAAAAATTATCAGGAATTGTCTTTATATTAAGTTCGAACTATTTAAGTACTAATAACTTAGCAATCTGATTGGACAGCTATACTGATGAATGAAGATACTGCTTTTTCTCAGTCAAGATGGGAATCTGAACAACTCTTAAACAACCAAGAGATCGAGATTTTATCAACCAACATAAGAGGATAGAGATATCAGCTGATACAGAAAAAACATTATTAACCATCATTTTACACATCAATCTTAATACTCAGTGACTGGAAACCCATTATGAGGCAGAAAGAAGGGACGATATAATCTTGGCTGATATATTAAAAGGTTTCCATAATGTAACAAAGTGATGAAAGCTATCTTATTCTAATGAATTTTTTATTTTCTTTAGACTTCTATGTGGTGAGTGAAGTTTTCATCAAATCATAATAATGCCCAGTGCAAAGCTAAGAGGAATCATCCCTGTTACAAGAAGATTCCAATTGTCCCATTTTAGAGTGTAGAGTTCATGTATACATTATAGGTTCTCACCTGCATTGATTATTTGATGACCACCTAGTGTTATCTTGCAATGTGCTTTTTCAGTGAATATATTTCTTTATTTCATGCAAAAGGATATAACTTTGTCAATAATATAATCTCATTTATGTATTGCAATAGCTGATAATTGACAAACAAGTTAAAAGAATCCACACTATAATGTAACTGTGGGAAGAACCATGAGAAAGCTAAAATCCTACTAATTTTAATAAAGTAATTACATGCATACTATCCATTAAGAAGTGTATATAAATAAGAATTTAAGTCCCAACAGGATGGGAGGTGTCCTAGCTATCCTGTGGGAAAATGAGGCTAAGACATTGATGAGACACTGAAACCCAACCATCTAGGAAAAGAAGGAGAAAGAGGAAGGACAGAAAGAAAGAAAGGAAGAAAAGGAGAAAGGGAAAAGTAGGAAATAGGAAAATGAGAGAAACGAAGGGAGAAGAGAGAGAAAAGAAGGAAAGAAGGGACAAGGGAAATAAAGAAGAAGAGAAGGAAAGAACGAAAAGAAATGACAGAAAAAAAACTGAGAGAGAGGAGGTATCAGGATGCTCTATCGAGGCAGCCATCAAGACGAGCGAGATAATGAGACATCTCGTTCCATGGAAAATAATCTTGTACGTAATTGAATATAAGTATCCTTGAAACTAATGTGCTGTTTTTAGAGGCAAGCCTATAAATGTAGAAAGGGACTCATTGTTTAAGTTCTTATCGATGCAATCTAAATATGTGCTGCAGTGCTTGGACTTGAATCTTCAAGTCAGATTAATTTAAGTTCCTCAGTCTAATATTACCTAGCCATTACCACAAGGTCTTATACCATATCACTGGACCTCTGCATTTTTCAATTGTTACATCTTCCATTGAGTGGGAATTTGCCTAGTTTTTATTATTAAAAGCATGTTGCTGATCCAAAAATTTGTGCATCTGAAGTTTTCATGATCCAATGATTTATTATACTATGTTCTTTCTTTTTCCCCTCCAGCTGTTGCCTTGACCCTTTGCCAGTCTGATCCTGTGCTCAATGATGGTCGAAGTGGGAGTGATCCGTCAAGGAAGGCTGTCATGGAAGGAGTTCGAAAGAAGTTCATTGAGAAAGTTCTCACAGAGCATGAAGATAAAGAGGATGGGTACTCTAGTGATGAGTGATTAGTCCTCAGTCCGCTTGTTACATTGTTCCTTTGCAATGCTTTTTAATGTCTGGTTTGCAATCCAAGAGCTTCCCGTGTTTTTTGTACAATATTGTCTGACCATCGGACATGTAGTTTTCTCCTATTTATATAAATTGAGTTATTCAGTTTTGTCAATTTCTGGTGAGATTGAGTGGAACCTGTAGACAGAGAAGCAACACAATCAATGGACATTACAGACCGCATATATGATCACAACAGAAGGTGAAAATGTGGTTCCCTAAGCTTTGAATTTTAATATGGGCTGTAAGAAACTTAATTGTCAGCTATACCTGTTCTCAGGGTGCACCATTCAAAGGGGCTCTTTGATCTTTGCTTTGGTAAGGCTCCTTGCCCCGGTACTTCTACATTTTTGGTCAGTTTTTTGAAAATGCACGACGTTGTTCCAGGCCATGTGCCAGAGAAACTTTTTCAAATACTTGTTTGTATGCAGATCCTTCGACTGCATACTTGGTTTCAGATGATGGGGTTGTGGGCTATCATGGTAGGCCATTCTTTTGCTGTTAACTTCATAACTTAAATCTGGGAGACCAGAGGTCCACAGCATCCGTCTGGGCGACTTACTGTAAACATTAACCTGATTCTGCTCTAGGTGTGGGAATGTCTGTATACAAGAAGCTTATTTAATTGGTGGAATCCTTTCAGGCCACGGATGCTATGCCATGCTAGCATTAACACACCGCCTCTGCCTGAAAATGGTCATCGCTGGTGAAGTTGTTCATGGCTCCCAGGATCCATCGCTGGTGAAGTTGTTCATGGCTCCCAGGATCCAACAATAGATTATGCCTGCAATTTCATGCTTGGCACTTACAATATGGTTGCGCTTAGTCACAAAGGCAGGCTGCGGTTGCTCACGAACTGCCAGTGGTAAGCCCAGCATCACATCTTTGGTTTGTCCATATATCAGCCATGCCTGTTTATACTTTCTGTGATTTTATAATCTACCTGCTCATAAATTTTAACTAAGCCCCTGATGGGTGGAGAGTGAATAAACCATATCTCAACAGTTAACCACCACATTTTCAGGAGAGTCAGGTCTAACATTGTTTCCAATGCCCACTGCTAATTGTTTGTTGGCTTGTACCTTCTGAAGTGAAACTGTGACCCCTAATCAAGTTAATCTTACCAGAGCCAATACTTGATCCGTCCGTGCAGCAGAGCACATACATGGGTTGTTCCTTTTAGTGGGACTGATAAGTCATAAAAACTGAGAACCATTCGGGCAGCCGGCCTCATGGCGAGTGGGCGACATCCTGATGCAGTGATTCCAATCGCCATGACCAACACATTTTATCAATAAGAAATGCATCCAGGTTAGTAACAGGATATTAGCGACAGCTATCACAAATACCAGTAATTAAATATTAAAATAAATAACGGCTATTCCATGCATAATGATTGTTTTATAAATAATCCTATCATTCTTACCAAATCATCTAGCCCATGGGAACTAATGAGTAACTAGAGAATATTTTTGTAACCTAAAGAATACCATGCCCACAAGAGATATAGGGGTGCCAAACATGAGCTCGGTATCAAGAAAAATATGGCAACTATAAGGTAACATGGTGAACTATAATTGCTTCTTAAACTGATATCAAGTGTTCACTCAGTAATAGCATCATGGCTACAATGTAAGCTATTAGGTTCACTTATTTCACCAGAATATTCAGAGCTACCAGCAAGATATCCACACGTTTATGCCATTAAATATGTCATGCCATTAAATAGCCCTCGTGCTATTGTATCTATCTCTGCACTGAGAGCAAAGACAAGTAATTCTGCATCATTTCAATTGTGTTCATGGAGCCATTCAACTTATGACCTGTAAAACAAAATTGTTCCTCTACTACACCAAGTTTAATTTCATTACAAATGAAAAATAAAGAAAATAGAAACCTTTTCTTCCCCTGGGATCTCCAAGTAGGAATGATTAAGACTTCTGCTTCACAACAAAAGCTGATAACCCTGTCACATGTCTTTCAAATGAATTTACCTATATCAAACATCTGGTAATTCCTTGAATACGAGAAACAGGAATCAATTATAATTATCTTTAATTTATAACCAACAGAAAGTGCCCCAATATCCACATGTTGCCAGTTAAACCTCATCGTTGCATGTCCACCAGCATCAACACAATCCTGCAGACCTGATGCCCATTTTAGCTTTAAATTCATCTGGGGAGATGACAGTTGGAAATGAGTGAAATCGTGGCTGATTGACATTGATTTTTGACGGTTGATATTGGAAAAGCAATCATGCTGTTCAAAAGGTTTCTCATGGCTTGCAGCCCATTTCTGGGGAACTTTGTTTCTTCAAGCCATTCTGGGCATTTGGTTTACTGCTACAGGCAGATGAACTGGTCCTGTCTTTAAGGTTGAGTAGTAATTCCAGGGCTTCCACCACCTCGCTCATTAGCGGTCTGGCTTTTGGATGCTGACTGAGGCAGCGGCATGACAGCTCAGCTGCCTTCTGTGCTCCTTTGGCACTGAAGCGGCCATGCAGGCGAGGGTCGATGAGCCTGTAAAAGCACTGGCTTTCTTCAAGATGGGGACGTGCCCATTTAACCAGGTTTTGTTGGCCAATTGGTTGGCCCTTGTCCATAGACTTTCTCCCTGTTAGAATTTCAAGTAGGACAACCCCAAAGCTGTAAACATCGCTCTTTGGTGACAGATGCCCTTGTATGAAAAAGAACAGACACAAATCAGAAGACAAAATATCACAGTGAACTCAAAAGCCAAAATATCAAACCACTTTGGAATTTCAGATTTGATAAAACTAAAACCTGGAAAGCATATGCACATTTGCTAGGGGATACAGTTCATATCTGTGCTGTTTAATAAATGGTGAAATATGCAAAATGATAAACTATCTGAATTGGCTTACAGCACAATCTAAGGATGATCAATTTAGTCATTTCAGACTTGCATCATGAAAGCCAATTTTGAAAGCATTACATGCATTTAATTTATCAAGCCTCTCCCTTATTATCTCCATGTTCCGGTCTTCTGTTTGTTTTTCATATTAAAAAAAACTGAACATATGCAGAGCTTTCTTTAGGGGTGTCATAGGTTCATATGATATGATTCAAGAAGAATTGCTCAAGAGAATATCCACGCCTCTTGATTGGGTGCACACACATGAGAGGATGCGGTGGGCACAATACATTTGCACTTATAAATTAATGTAACTCTCTGACAAATTGCTAGGAAGATTTGAGATTGAGTCAATGAATACTATGAATGTTAACGTAGCCTGTGGGGACACCTGGTGTTTGGACAGTCAATTCTCAGACAAGGTTGGTTGGTGAACTTCCATTGGCATAATGACAAATCGAGGTCCACTAGCATTGCGAGCCTAGTAGAGTAGAAATGATTGGTAAAGCTATGGGGGTGTTTGATAACTCCAAATAGGATCACCACAATGATCTTAGATCAATAATGATCCTTATCCCGAAGAGATATGATCTCTCATGATCTAAAATCACTATATATAGTATGCTATATAATTAAAGATCTCCGGATATCCATGATTAATTGGTTTAATTATGACATAGGAATCTAAAATCATTAACCTTATAATACCAAAACTACCCTTGATATATTTTATAACTACCAAGATACTTTGACATTATTTTATATTATTTATTATGATATTTAAATTAAATTATAATACATAAATTATAGATCAAGAATAATTTATATTACATTATATTAATATGAAAATAATACAATAATACTACATTATAATATTATTTATTATTATATTAATTATAATATAATATTTTTAATAATACAATTATATTGTAATATATTATTGTTGTTTGTTACTATATTATAATATAATACATGATGAGAGACATAAGATGCAAGGCACCAAGGTTATGCGCTTCTTATATCCTAAGGTGCGCCTAAAGCATAAGGCATGTTTAAAACAGATTAAGCTCTTCTTATACTTTAGTTGAGGCGTCTTTATCTTGGCGCATATAAGGAGAAAAAATGTACACTTTTAATCTGATTTAAATCATAAGCTATATTTGTAATATTTTTTAAATCTATTATATTTATTAGACTATATTGACTTTATGATGTACCATCGCATACACAATTGTCTTTCTTATCCTATAAAAAAGCTAATAATTGAAAGGTAAAGAGATGGAACATAAAAAATTATACTATCATCTAAGAAAGAGAAGAAAAAACATTAAGGAACTATAAATTTCAGTTGAGAAAGAGAAAGTTGAGTTAATAGGCTAAATATATTATTATTATGATTTTTTTAAGCTTGTTTCTATTATGTATCATAAATCTTGCATATATAAATTATTTTATTTATTTTAAAAATATGTGCCTCATTTGGCTCTGGTGCACGCCTGTATTTTGCGCTTTGCGCCTTGCGCTTAGGTTTTAAGAGCCCTTTACGTTTAGTTGCGCCTAGTGCTTTTAATAATACTGTTTTGATCCCTTTGTCTTAATCCAAGATTATTATCTTAGGATCACGTTGGATACCTATCCCTAAGGATAGGTTTAGAATCATTGGGTCAGACAGTGATTTTAGAAGTAGGATGATTTGGGATCATAGTTGCATAAGATCATTAAAGTACAACCAAATGCGATGATTTCATCACCTTCACCTAAATCATCGATGATTCTAAACAAATCACTTCTTACCAAATGCCCTCCTATAATTTAAAAGACTTTCGTAGTACTTGTGCTCCTTTTAAAGATCCAATGAAAGTAAATCACTGATATCTTGGCCACACAGTAGAATACTAAAAGTGTCAAACTTAATTGCAAGGATGATATGGATACTCATGAAGATAGCACCAAATAATTAGAATTATGCATGTTAAATGTATATTATATTGTTCTAACCATGAGTTCCTCTTGTATAATGCTTTATAGGTTCCTTTTCAAGTCCAATTGCGGTTACATTTCTTAAGTACACATAATCAACCAATTCAGAATATTGTATAAGAAACATACAGCCAAATGATGCACCCATTAGAAGAATAGCAAGCCTAAATGTGGCAATTTTAGATATGACTTGAACCTGACACAAAGTTAACAGGTTTAGATTGAGCAAAATCAGGTTTGAATCAAAATCGGGTTAATATGTTAGACACGATTAATAAATAAGTCAAATCTTAGATTGATCTGTTAACTTGAAATTGACCTAATTATTAAACGGATCAATTCATATAACACGATATAACATGACATAACAAACCTATTTATTCAAGTTCATATCATTTTTTAATTAATTATTATTTTATGATGATGATTATATGCGTATGTAAGGATTTTATGTTTATCTCTCTTTGTTTCTCTTAAATAAAAAATTTTTTGTTTGTACTTTAGTTATGATTTTGAATATATAATTTCTTTATGAGTGAATTGCCAATAAACATGTTACACAGGTTATATGGGTTACATAGGTCACATGGGTCATATATTCTTGTCAACTCGAACATGATTTAATTATTAAATAGATCGGGTTCGGATTTAGATTTCTGACCTAGTTAATAAATGAATCGGGCTCGGGTTAACCCATTTGCACTTATACTTTGAAGTTGATCCAACACATTGATGACCTGTTAACACAATTTGCCACCCCTAAATGAGCCATAATTACTTATTAGCAAAAATATAGAAGAAAAAATCTTAGCATAATTAGCAAAATATTTCCTTTAATTTGGTCATCTTGCTTCAATTTTTAAACAAACACAGCAATGTGAAACAATTAGTCAGCTCTGATGCCAAGTCTGCATGCAAAGTATTGTCAAAATTTAGAACTACATATGCTGGATCTGCATAACCATTTGTTCCTAGCACTCTTGTGGACACATGAGACTCATCTCCCTTGGGGCCATCTTTAGCAAGTCCAAAATCAGAAAGCTTAGCATTGTAATTCTGGAAAAGCACATGGTCAGATGGCAGGACAAGAAAGAATTGAGGAAAAGATGGGAGAAAAAGGCAAGTTTCTAGCTAGTAAGTTCAGTTTCGTACTCCATCCACGTCTTAAAATCACGATATATAACTGTTCTTTCTGCTTCTTCGTGAAGAAAGGCAAGACCTTTTGCAGCTCCTAGTGCAATTTTCAGTCTAACAGACCATGGCAGTACAAGAGATCCTGTTGCACAGCATAGATGTTAACAGAGCACTTCAACGTTAAAACATCTTTCAAGGTTGATAATATATGCGAAAACCAAGGAGGGGCGGAGAGTGTTCTCCCTAAATTAGCTCGTTGGCACCACTGTCCACAATGGACACAATCTTCTCAATATATGAGAAAAACAGTAGTAGAAATTACGGAAAAGGACCATTAGAGTAAATATAAAAGTTGATATTACAGTTAAGGCATGGCTAGAAAATAAAACAGAAGAACAAAAACATGAAAAAGAGTGGACAAATATCTAAAATTTAACATCCTATGAATAATTACGTCAGTCTTAGAAATTTTATATTGTCATATCCTATATTCCTATGTTAAATTTCACGTAACTAGTTATGGTACAAAAATTGACATCCCCGAATTGATGCATAGTGCCTTTGGCAAAACACATAAACACCTTACCAGAAGGGTGATAGTTCTTTAAATTTGAAGTTTGAAGAACAAGGATGATTACGGATTGCCATAATTATTATTGTATAAGAAAGTTGTAAGATTGTGATTCTCCATTCATGAACAACTATCTTTAGTTTTACAAGTAATGATTGTGATCAGATAAAATTTGAAAGAAACCAGTATGTTCCTGGCAAGATTCCAAATACTTTTCCTAATGGAAAAAAAGGGAGGGTGAATTAAATAGTGCCTGAACCATTATGCTAGATAATGTGGTGTGATTGAGCTGAGTTTGATTGAGCTTCGGGCTAATCAAGCTTGCTTTGAAAATTAATTTCAAACATGAACTCTAAGATCAACCTTGATTTGTTTACCATTATTTTGATCTCAATTCATGTTTAATTTTGAATCAAGCTAAACAGGAACAAAATTGAGGATTGATAATCCTAAACTAAGCTGAAATACATTCAAGCTTGAATCAAGCATGGTACAAGCTTGAATTAAATCTTGATGCACACTTGATTCAAGCCTGTTGTGACATTTAACTGACTCGAAGAATATATATGTAGACAAACACACTAATCAAAGGCATGATCCAATGGTCCATTATCTAATATAATTAAATATATTTGAGCCTTCTTGAGCCAAGCCTGATCATGCTAGTTCAATTTTGGGCTCAGCTTGAAATTAATTCCAAGCTTGTTTTGCTGATTCAAGCTTGGTTTGTTTAATTCCAAACCAAGCTTGATTCAAGCTTTTCTAGAGCTCCTCAGTTTGTCAGACAGCCCTATAGATAACTGGCTTAAACAAGCATGTGTCATTTGTTGTTAGCACTGTCGTTTGAATGAGATTTACAGCATTTAATATCAACTTGAAGTATAGTAACAGTTATAAAGATGTCCCCTATCAGATATGCATGTCTGATGTTCCAAAAAGGGTGATATATTTAATATAATATAAATTGCAATATTTTCAGGCACTGAACGAGGTAGACAAAAATTTCAGAGACGATAATGTATGGGAAATAGAAAAACTTGCTAGCATCTACATGCTAGCATTTTTGGGTGGAAAATTTGGAAGCATAAAGCTTATATCATGAGCAAGAGCATAAAGTATGCAAAGCAACTGTTGGATGAGTGGTGCAATATAAAGTAATATGTACATAACTGGCCACATTTTGAGTACACATATCTAGGCAAATCCAGCAATTACTAAATTTCCGATACTACAGTCTTTTTGTCAGGAGGACATTAAAAAACACATTTGGATGGTTAAGTACAGTTCTTTGGATTAACAGGAATGCTCTGAAAACAGAAGTCGCAATAACTTTTATATGAAATTACTAATAATGTAAATCTGGGCAACCTCAATTTAAGAGGTAACAATATGTAAGCAATATATATTTCCAAAATTTATAAAAGCATACAATGTTGAAATCACCACTGAAGCTCCAGAAGAGCAAAACTTGAAAGAGAAGGATCAAGTCAAATTCATATTATCTTAATAAGAACACTGAACCTTAACGATAACCTGAAAGCCTTGTTATAGGATATAAGTCATCTTTAGGAACCCAGCCATTTTATTAATATTAAAGTATCTCCGCTAGTTCAGTTGAATGGAACAATCCAACAAGAGTTGCCTGTCGAGTCCCAATGCTTTAGATGTCAAAAGAAGAAATTTTGTCAGTTTTTAAGCCAAATTTGACTTATGAAACTAAACCCTCTACCATCCACTCAAATAATAGGCTCACACGGTAACTTAAAGAATTCGATGAAACTGTTTGCTCCTTATGTTTCCCTTGCAAACTGCAAAAAATCAAAGGGATATACTTCTGCATGCATCCTTTTTCATTTTCTAATTATGAAGAAGTTTAACGCCAGCCATTAATTTGTATCTGGGCAAAAAAGAAAACCCGGCGGTCTACTTTTCTAAGCAGTTGACATGAATTATTTTTTCAGATTTTTTTTCTCCAGTATTTACTCCAGTTTGTGTTTCCTCCCGAAGGAAATGGTCAGCAGTCTGGGGCTGGAGCACCACGCTCGGTGGACAGACCCCACTGTGGTGGGCTATGGTGGCTGTGTCAAAACATGAGCCATGGGAAGGTAGAGGCCCTTGGCTTGGTGGCTTAGAAGTGGGTTCTCCTCTACTATCTTCTAAAACCTTTTTCAGTTTTCTATCGCCGCTTCTTCTCTCTTGCTCTAATCTGTAGTGTTGCCCAGTAGAGAAACATGTCCAGCAGGAGAAGAGAGTTATCATTTTTTTTTTAAAAAAAAAAGGAAACACATTGGAACAGGCGGGTTAGTTGATCTGCTAAATTAAACTGTCTAATGAGAGAGATTATTAAGGGTTAAGCATAATGATTTGATTTTTGTTTAAGGCAATTGCACAATGATTTGAGATTAATGGAAGAAGTATGGTTTTTGTAGCTGCTAATTACCCCATCCCCGCCCTTCCCACCCACTTGCACGCAAAAACCTTCGTCCTAGGTCACCTCCTCCTATATGGCCCCACCACCTGCCCACTGCTTTCCACTTGCCTATGTACCCCCCAAAGAGGGATGTGGAGGGATGTTCATCTCAGAAGGAAAGGTTAGCGAGTAGCAGCACCGAGACTGGGAGCTAGAGCAGTGGTAGGGCTGTGGTTTATGGTAAGGCCCTGATTATATTCTTCCTTTCCTCCCTGCAAACAAACATCCTTGGTCTTAACTTTTAAGACATATTCTAAGTAATCCACTACCTATTAGGCATGGCCAATGGAAGCAAATTAAATCAATCTAAGTCCTCCGGTGGAAATTGATAACTTCCCAGAAAGATACAAGTGTACAGAAGCATCTTTATAAATCTACAAAGCTGGGATTCTACAGCTGAGTAACAAGTTCTGCACAAAAAAAAAGACAAAAATAGTAAACATAGCCTAGATTGTCTCCTAAAAGAGTTAAAGATTTTGGATTTAATTATTTTTGATGGGGAAGTGGCAGTGGAATTTGGAGGTGGAGGAGAGTACATATGTATGAAACAGAAAGTAATGGATACTAGAAGTAGATATTAGAAACAAATGAGAGAAGCATTTGGATAACGTGTCAAATTAAAGCATTCAGCTCAATGAGTTGCAATGCATTCTGAAAATTAAGAAGTGAAACAAGTCATACTGTCTCTTCATAAAACAAAAGAAGAAAGATCTAACAGCTCCCAAATGTTAGCCAGCAGATCTTAAGCACCACCAGTCATGGACCAACAACAGCATGATGATGGCATTGCTTCTAAAGAGTGGAATGCATTATGCATGACAAAGTCCATTTTTTCTTTTGAAAGGAAAGGAGCAAGAAAGAAAGAGCCGGTAAACTATATCAAACTCCAATGCAAGAACAGAAACGTCTAGTACTAAAAACTACAAAGGCCAACAAAGTAACCGTGTATTAAGCCTTTGGCCCTCCCATTGAAAATGTAATGAAAAAGCAATTAGATTTTTTGTAACTTAAGGCTTGTGAATTAGCTTTTGATTATTACGAAATCCAATCTTATATGACTTAGACGAATAACTGCATTCCAGCTTAAAACAACCCCATATTAGGTGTGAACAAGCATTATGAGCAAGCAAAAACAAAGATAGCACACATATTTGCCCCACCAATGATTACTTGTGAACTCAGGAAGCAGAAGTCAGCTACCATAAGAAACATATAGAGATTGTAAGCATTTACATGGCAAGATACCAAAAGAATGGAAAGAGATTCATGATATAGGCAGTTACATACTACTAAAAAGATGCTTCTCCAGACTCCCATGAGGCATGAACTCATACACCAGCAACCTCTGATCATTTTCTATGCAATAACCAATCAATTTAACTAAGTGTGGGTGCAGAAGTTCGCCAAGAAAATTAAGTTCTGCCTGCAAAAACATGTGTTCCAATATGTGAGAGAAACTTTAAATAAAAAGAAAAGCCAGTAAATTGTTTTGTGATGTTTTGAAATGAAAGGAATAAGCTACATACAAGCCACTCCCTGTGCCCTTGAAGACCATCATGTTTAAGCATTTTTACAGCAACAGTAAGTCCTGTACCAGGTTTCACAGGAGTGGTTCCATTCTCCTCAATCCATCCCCGGAAAACATAACCAAAGCCTCCTTCTCCAAGTAGTCTCTTTGGGCTAAAGTTTCTTGTGGCTAACTTGAGTTCACTGAAAGAGAAATTCTGCAGCTGAGATGCAACTTTGAGTTCGTCACCCATTGTAGGAGCAGATGCATTACTTTCTGCATCACTAGTGGCTGTAGGAACAGAGACAAATGAAACCGCAGATTGGCTCCTTCTACCAACACTGGGGGATTTTTCTCCTGGTTGTCCAGGCACAAAATAGTGATTCTTAAATCAATCAAAAGATACTGCTACTATGAAAGTCAACAAATGAGTTGTAAGGTAATACAAACAGAAATTATCAAAAGAGTGAGGTATTAAAGAACATCACGGAATAGAATGAGCACAGCATGCTTAATGTCAATCCATTTGATGCAATTATTATAGGATAGGGGAAATGACAACAAAAGGATACAGAAACTTATAGCTTTTTTCATGCATAATAAATTTTTATCCAAAAAAAGAGAAATGGCAGTATAATCATAGAAGGAAAGGAAAACAGCACATATCAACCAATACTTCAGAATAAATGAAAAATATAACAAAATGGATAGATATCAGGTTAACAAATCAAAAGGCAAGATTTGACCAGTCCTTAAAGACGCTAATACATGAATTTCAGAAGGGATATTCACTAGTAATGAGATCAAACTTGGGAAAAAACAATGATACAAAAAAAGGGCGTGGGCATGGATATGAGCGCTCCATGCAACATGTTCATTGCCAAGCATGTTAAGCATTCTGGATCAGTGATCGAAGTAGACTTAGAAATATTGAGCAAGTGGTGGTCAATGGTAGCTATATTTAATAATAGAATGTTGAGAGAATGGCCATATAGTAAAAGGCATGCATGTACTTGACCGCATATTCTATGTCCTTCAAGAATTGAATAATTTTTAATATACAAAGGCAGGCATGAACTTGAACAATTAATTTATGTTTTTCAGTAATTATACAAATTACTTTCCTTTGCTGCATGTGCATACATATATATCTTTAAATGCAGCATTTTCAATATTTATCATCCCAATTAAAATTAATTGACCGAAATAAACAGTGATGATACCTTTTGTCTTCTTTTTATATATTTATGTTATTTATTACTTAGATATATCGATTAACATTTAGGCAAGATATCAACACATCTCTTACAAACAAAAAGAAGTTTTAAGAAGAAATTTAAAGCCTTCTACTTTTCAAATTCATGAGACAAATTGGGATCAATGTTTAAAAAGTTGAAAACATAAGTTAAGGCATTTAGGCTCTCAAAAAGGCATGAGCCTTATGAAATTCCTGAATGGTGAATCCAAGGCAGGTACCATAGGACTGTAGCAGGCTAAACCGGTTCATGAGTGGATTTTTTTTTAAATATTTGATGAATATGGCATAACACCAAAGCACTATGACTTTCTCAACCCCACTCCTCACTGACAAACCTCTATTTTTAGAATTTTACTTTCTTCAGTAATTATGGTATAATGTTTTAAGTTATGACTCTATATGAAACACACTCAATTAATTTGACATAGATACTAAAATGTAATATAAATAATAGTTGTTCATATTTACTACTACTCATAGAATCTTAAATCAGATACATGAAATTCATGTGAGATATTGTCCATTAGATGTTAAGTAAGGTAAAATACTAATATCCTCAGCCAACCTTGCTCAAGTCATTCGCCATTTGTTGTGCAGCATGAGACCCCTCAACCACTATGTGCCCGCCAAGTTCTAACAAGGCCTCCATTGATAAGATTGATATTATTATTAGCATTCCCTCTTTGAATCTTGATATGCATTTCTTAGGAACCATGCTTGACTAAAATAATACTATAGTTTCTTGTATTACATAAATGGTCGTGAAAGGTACTTCTTTGGGAACCAACATGTTTAATATAATAGGTGTTTTGTCCAATAGTTTTATAATGATCAAAATATCTTGCAAGTTCCTGTGTTGTCATACCCATGTAATCACATAAACCCAACAGTTCTCGCAATTCCCATCAAATAGCTAAAGTGAAGCTTGCCTCACCTTTTCAAAAGAAAAGGTGTTCAAAACAACCATTCATAGACTACATCAAATATTAAACCATTCAATTTCAAAAATGAAAAAACTATAAGGCATGATATAGCTAAAACCAAGCTTATGACAAAAGAAATAACTCATCCTAATTAGTAAACCTACGTCTACTTGATTTGCCTCAATCTATATAACCCTAGTTAGCATTCCTATGGGCAGTTTGATCAAGATTTTAAATCTCATGGAATGGGGCTATTCCAGTTTTTTCATAAAACGAGATGCAGTGCTATTTCATCTTATCCCAATACTTGAGATAGATGATATCTTAAAACATGGCGATTGGGATACTAGAATGATGGTGGGATGGTTCCATCTTGACACTTGAGATGGCAACCTATTTCGATATCCCATGGGACGTCCTACTGAAACCTAAAATCTTGGGCTCTACCAAAATACTCGGGTGCTCCCACATAAAGCAATTGCCAAACCCACAATTTAGATGCCTGTTGCATTCACACATCACAAGCAGAAGAATCTTGAAATCAGGTGCTTAGGTGGCTACCTAGGTTCCCAATAACCATCTAATACTTGGGCCAACACCTTTACATATGCACCTATAAATTATAGCTGAACTAATAAGTGATGAAATAACAGCGACCATTTTAAGTTAATGCATATCTTTATCCTATAGATAATTATATTTGAATATATTAAAATTATTTTATCAAAAAAAAGAAGTAATTAAAACTTCACAATTGCAAAGAAGATTCCAAAATTATAGGAAAATAACTCAAATAGTTACAACAGCAGTATCACTTCTCAAACTCATGATGTTCTTTAATGAAATTTCTATTAACAAAACACATACGGACGATTCTATAAATTTATCTAAATATTAGTAAATATATTTATGGTATACTATTGTTATAAAATTCGGTAAATTATTAAATAATTCTAAGTCAAAACACCTGCGTTGCTATTTAGACATTTTCGATAGGCCATACTCAACATTATTGTCAACAATTCAAGCACACAACAAGGGAAACAACTAATTTGTCCATAGTTTTGATGTTTTAACTCTCTCTGATAAAATCAATGTGTCTCGCCCACCAAGTATACTCCATGAGCGTGTATATACACCAACTATTGGACCGGCATGATTTTATCCTTGCATTTATTCAACAAAAAAGGGTCCCCAACACTGGGATTTAAAACTTTTTATCTGAATAGATTATTGAAAAAAGGTCAGGTAGTACCACAATATCCCAAAGGAAACAGTAATATAAAACTTGCAACGGATGGCATTCTTCAACAAATACTATCTCATTTACTGAAGCAAAACAAGTGCCTTTAAGGAACGTTGCAGTTTCCCCCCCACATAATTTCCCATAGATCGTAAAGCAACTCCAATAATAATTAACAATAACTAATAAACGAAATATTTCATAAAAAAGTAAATTCAGAATACTAATAAACCATAAATTCAGGAAAATCATGGATCAAACAGTGAACAAGTTACCGCAAGGAGTGCCGGCGATGCTGTGAGCCGTGCCCACTTTTGGCCGCGAGATGCATCCCTCGATCCGTGGAAACTTCCACGATGAACACCATTTCTTCTTTCCCTTCTTGTTCTTGCTTCTGTTTCCTTCCGACTACCCATCATTCTCCCGGTCCGCTACCTTAACCGCCTTAGGCTCCCATTCCATCTCTCCCAGTATAAACAGCAAAACCCTCCAAATAACCAACCTCCGAAATTCCGACGAAAAGATCGGAACTGTTAAACCCGAAAAAGGGAATCCAACAAGACAAACCGATGCCGAGATCTTGAAATTTTCCTCTCGGAGCTGCCGGAACCCTGGCGGGCTCTCCCGTGCGGACAGCACGAAACCCTACAAGCCGACCTGCTCCGAGCACCTGGTCTCGGTCTCCGGCGATCAGAGCGCTGACCGGAGGAAGCCGGTGCCGGTGGGGGTTGGGAGAAGCGTAGAAGGGTTCCGCAATCCGGAGCCCGCGAAGATAGCCGCCGGCTCTGGGAGGACTAGCGGGAAGGAGGCTTTGGAGAGCGAAAGAACGAGAGAAGAGAAGGGAAGAGAGGGCGATGGCTCTCAAAATGGGATCAAGGGAGACGAAAGGGAGACGGGGGTGAAAGATCCAAGGAGCAGGCGATAGGCGGCGAAGGCGGGTAGAGCGCTCCGGCGGGGGAAACGTATTCAAAAATGGTGTCCGAGCGCAGGCACGGCCATCCATTGGTCACGTATTAACGTATTTAATCATCAATAAAATTTATTAATTAATATGTAATAAAAAATTTGACTATAGGTATTAGTGATTGCACGGAGAAATTACCGTAATAAAAATTTTTCAAAATTCTAGTTCAACATGTAACACAATTTTGATTTTTAAAATATTTATTACAATTTATTACATTATTGATTTTAAATAAAACATAATACATTAGTCTTAATACTATTATTAATGATATATGAGACAGTAATGCTAATAGCAATGGAGGAGATTTCTATCCAAAAATTTCATTTGTTTGAAACTTTCTACTACTAGCGTTAAAAGGAAGGATTTTTCTTATAAAGACCTAGTTTATTTAAAATGATAAATTTATCGATGAAAGGAATTTTAATTTGATCATTATTAAGATTAACAAAAAAACTATCAAAATTTTTATTTACTATGATATATTACAAAAATAATTTAAAAAATAAGTATTATTCAGCTATGGTAAGGCATAGAGAAAATCTTTTATACATTTAGCTAAATATTATTGTGTAAAAATAAATCTACCCTTGGATTTATATTTATTGTGCCAACAAATTCTTTGATGGCATGCATGCATAGAGTTTGTTCCAATATCATATCAAATAAATGGTCTTGATGGTTTATTTGGTATAGGAGTTGTATACCTTTGTTTCCTCCTTTACTTATCATATTTTTGTCTCACTATTTATTGTCCGTACCCCTTTCTCTTGACCTTTGTGTCTCAACCTACCATATTGAACCAAGAAGAAAAAGGGCAGGATATAAACTTTATACCATAGAGGATTACAATTCTCATTCAACATCTTCAATTTAATAAAAGTATAATAATAAGAGAGTAAAAAGGAAAGTATTGAGTAACCAAATAAATCAATAAAAAAAACTTAAGCTAATAGAAAAGTAGTCAACAATATATATTAGAGTCAGTACCTCCCTCGCTCGTAGCTTGAATCATGCACATGAAAACAATGATTTCATGCTATTAATTAATTACTCAAAAAACTTGAACTAACAGGAAAAGGATCAATGATGCATATTGGATTTCATAGAAATCATCATTTGTCCACGTTATTCTACTAACAAAATTATAATTTCTTAGCTCCTCGGTGTACCAAAATAAAGAAGTCTTCAAATAAGAATGAAAATAACATAAAGCATGAGGAACATGGTAATACAAATGATAATGCGAATGGTCTTGACATCCACTGATTGGTGATCCTTTTGACAGCAAATTTGCTTGAGGATATATTCTATATCACTTATAGTAAAAAAAAAAAAAAAGATAGATGTTCTATGTCCTTACATAGATGATGGCATTCCTATCATTATTTGGGCATGATGTGGTCTATGGTACCATAGCACACAATAATGATTGAATATCAAAATGTACTCACCTCTACAAGAAGGGAATGATGCTCTAATAGCAACTCATATTTGCATATATAAGAAAAAATTATTTTAATATATTTTCTCATATTCTAAAAGATTTTAACTAAAAGAATAAAGCAAAGAGCCTATGCAGTGCATATATATATATATATAATAAAATTGTATTCACATTTTAATCTTCAGTTGATCCATGCTTACTTATACACCTTTAGCTCACCAAGGAGTATTATACGTGATTCTAAGTAAATTTGATTCACCTGAATAATTTTTTCTTATCTAAACTAAGTAGTTGTAGGTAAATGAATGAAAAAGAACGTACCCATGCCACATTAGCTTTATCAACAATCATATTAGGACAGTGTATTGGCAAGGAAGATTTATAAATCCAGTTCTTATAAAAATTTGAAATTATAATCATGGGTAATGATATCTACCATTCCTTCATAAACACTTTTTTTTTTTTTAGATGTCTTCCCTTCTCCTTTTCTTTTCTTTCCTCTTTTGGATTAATATGAAAAATTCAAATGGTTGTTAACTAAAGATTATCAAACTTCTCTTTCTTTTTTTCTTTCTAATGTGTTGTTGCTTTATAAATTACTATGAAGAAATTACTAAAGGAAATTGGTCATGTTCCAAATCATAATTGGATTTTTTGTGCATGTGTTGTTTCCTTTCTTTTTTTCTTTTTTTTTCTTTTATTTTCCGTTTGTGGACTACCACAAAAAGTTCAACTTTCATTACACTATAAACAAAGACTTTTAAGAACTTAATAATCTAAGATATTTGATTAGGCTTTCATTCTCTCTAAAAGAGCATATATTTTATTAAGAAAAGTGATCGATAATTAATTTGAAATGAGAATCTAATAAACATGATATACCAAACCCATGTCTATTGATTTTCATCATTAAGCCATCTACTAAACTCTGGTCAGTTCTTTCAATTTTTCACCTCTGCTCCTTCTCTACAACTAGGTATTCAAGTCTCACAACTTTTCATTTCATACCAATTGTTTTCTTGTTTTCTTTTTTTTTTTTTTTTGTATTTACAAATTCAATCACCTCATCTTTCCTATTATTTACAACTAGGCATTTAGGTCTTGCAAGGTACTATCAATTCATTTACAGTTGTCTATTAATTTAGATTCCATAACTTTATCGGTGCTTCTTTTGTTGTTAGGTATATATTCATTTTTAAAAAAATATATATGCATGTTAATATGGTTTCAATATATGATACTATGTTTTCATGTAAGTGACATGATTTTAATTAATGTTTGAATTCCAATAAACTTACATAATTAATATAAGTCATTCTTGAGAACCACTAATCGTTTTGGCGATGCATAAATTATTTATATTTTTGAATCATATTTTAATTAATAGGATAAATTAATCAAATAATATGGGATACATTAGAAAATAATTTAGAAGGTATCCCTTTAAATAAGTAAGGTTGAGATCTGTTTATACTCATCTCAGAATGAAAAAAAAAAAAAAAAAGAGAAAGAAAAGAAATGGATTAAAAATGATGCACCTATTTGAGTTCCAAATTTCGCATCCATTTGCAGTGACAAAAAAAAAAATCTAATTAATATTTCTAACTCCAATTCTAATAGAGTCAATTCCTAATGATCTTGTCCATGACCTTTTCTGACCACCATCTTTTAAAGAAATCTATAAATATATATAAATATTATTAATAAAATTTATAATTATCATTTCAATGACCATCTTGCTTGGATCGATTTATTTATTTATTTTAACTTTTAAAATAAAAAAAATTTACTCTACCATATTTACTTTTAAATTATGATCTTAAAGTATGCACCCTATCTTTTCCTTGAAGGCCCATTAAAAGGGTTGGCACCATCCAAAAATTAAAAAAAAAAAAAAAAAATCTTCCTTCCTTTTTATCATCAAGTATGTTTACTTGGAATTGGCTTTGTGAACTCTCTACCTATGTTTAACCTCTTTGAAGTCCTTAGGCAAGATTTTTTTTTTAAAAAAAAAAAAAAATCCATCTTTCTTCCCTCTAGATATCAGATTTGTCTGCTTCTAATAGTATTGAATTTAAATTTCTTCTCTCTTAAAAAGACAATGGAGCCTCTGCGAGTGGCCAAATGGTTAGTTATCTTTTTGAGAATTGTGGCCAGTCCATCTTGATTCTTTCACAGCCACCCTGTCGTTGTGTCACACAATTCATGCATGCAATATTTAAGAGTATACAGATAAGCATCACGTAAAGCCTACTCCAATACAATCATCAAAGAAGTCCAAAGTGCACTGTTAATATTTTTGTCATAGCATCGATGAAAGTGCTGCTTTTATGTAAAATAAAAATAATGGCCATCCCATTAACCAGTTTTATTTAGGAACTGATAAATAGCATAATGAGATGCAACTTATGTTGACCATATAAATAAAAGGAAGTAGGAAGTGCTTCAGCAACACACAAATCCCATGCAAAGAAATTATGTAACCACTTTGTACATGACATGTTAACCACTCACATTAGTAGCTTGTAGCATCCTAACCATCAGCTAAAGGAGGGAGTTAATTACAGAGTTGCATATTAGTTGTATAATTATTTTATATATAAGGAATTTATCTACTGCCTTGCTGTTGCACGTAGTTAAGAACGCATGCGTTGGCGATGTTCTTTATTTCCAACGCTCCCTTCTCCCTCCATAAGAATGGCTAATTTTATTCTGATCTAGTAGAGACTTATTTCAATTCAAATGGAATCTTCAAGTTTTGATCAAATTTGAGGTAGGTTTCAGAAAAAACTAAAAATCTTATAATCAAGGTTAAGATGAAGCTAGTATATATACTCCTTACCTCGAAACATGCCTTGAATCTATATTATTTAAATATTTTAATTTTTTTAATATTTTAAAAATTAATATTTTTAAATGTACTTTTTAAAGATAATTATAAAAAAAGAGCAAAGGTAGAAGTAATAAGGTAAGGTTGGGAATCAGGACTGATATTATTATTCTAATGGTACTTAGGGAACGAATAAGATAAGGTACGAAAAGTTGAGGATAAAAATGAATGGAACAAAAATAAATTAAAACTCGTTTCGACATTCTTACTTTTCACTACTTGCCATGTTATCATGCCAATCCACTTTAGCAACACTTTTTTCAAATTTTTATTTCTTCTTTTAATGTGTTTATGGATTTTTAATAACATATGTGCCAATGAATGTTGAATTGAGAGAAAGAGGCAACTTTTCTTCTTGTTAAAGCAAAATCACAAATCAATATTGATAATTATGAATGGAACTTAATCTATAGCCAAACAAAAGAAATGTCTTGCACCGGACATAGTGTCACAAAAGCAGATCCATGCATCCCAAAGATCAAATCCGAAGATGATATATTGATTACGAGAAAGTTTATGCAGTGGCTCCCCTGAGCATACCATGAGTTATGAGCATGGAAAAGCAAGTGCTAGATTGTTTCCTTTCAATATCTCAAATATATAATCCACAATATCCCAAAAATATATACTTTATTTGTTTCCAGGCAATCCATCCACTGCAGGCGATGATCAATGACGTCGATTCTCGCATTAGAAGTTTTATGACAGATTTTTACGTGAAATATTTATGGCTAAATATATTCTAATATTATTCTGGTATACCCCCCCCTCTCTCTCTCTCTCTCTCTCTCTCTCGAACACACACGTATTTAAATCAGGCTTAAAGTTGAATGGATGTCTGATGGGCTGGGTACATCTCTCTTGAGGAAATTCAGGCGCCAGGTAATCCCCATCAGTCGGCATGGTACCTCAAATTTAATTTTATATTAAATAAAAAATATATATAATATACTTATAACTTAAATTTATTTGTTAGTTATTAATTTTTATTTAAATTTTTGAGGCATGAAGTTTCAATTCACTAACGGAGTTAACTAAACCAACAGATGAGTTTGAAACGTTGTAAGTGGTATTCGATCCGGACTATCCACAGGATAGTGGCATGGAGCCACCCTTATAACGCCAATGATCCGTTCGAGGATAGATTCTATTCAGCTCGTTCAAGGATAGATTCTATTCGGCTCGAAGATAGATTCTGATTAGCATGTAGCTTGCAGTTATCCGATTTGAGAGTAGATTTTATTCAGTTCAAAGATAAATTTTGTTAGCTTATTGCGTGCGATGAAAACATCGCTTTATAAAAAGAAAAGATTATGATATTCTAAATTTAGTTTCATATTAAACGAGGAAAAAAAATGTGTAATGTACTTATAATTCAAATTCATTTACTATCTATTAATTTTTATTAAAATTTTTAAATTATATAATTTTAATTTATTAAAAAAATTAATTAAACTAATAAATGAGCTTCAAACGTTGCGGTGAAGTCTATGCTTCGCTCCGATGGACACCGTCGAATGGGGAATGGACAAACTACCGGAAAAAAATATATAAATAAATGAACGGAGAATGGGTGAAGTCGAGGGGCAAGTGACACGAAGAAGCGCGTCGGGTGGTTGTGCTTGAGACCCAGAGAACTCCGTTAAATGTTATTTCAGGCAAGCAGAAAAAGCCGTTAGTTTGCGGGTTGGTAGTAGGAATACATATTTTTATCAAGGAAACAGGTATGCATGGAGAGGGACCACTGGCAGCAGCTGAAAACAGGCGGAAGTTCAGAACCATGAAGGAGGACTCCATGCTAAGAGTCCAAGTAACTCCATGCTAAGATTTCAAGTAGCCACTAACGACGCGTTGGAAATCATGCTAAATTGACATGGGATTGAATTACTAATCCAAACTCAATCCTATCGGCTTGTCAATTTTAAACCCATTCCGGCTTGGCAATCCATCTTTTATACAACTTTTTTTCTTCTTTTCTAATCCAAATTTGCTAATCCAAATCCAATCACATCAACTTTTCAATTTTAAGCCCCTCCTAACTTGGTAATCCAACTTTTTATACAATTTTCTTTTTTTCTCTTCCAAACGTGGTTTGGATTGAATTTAATCTGATGCAATCCAACAATCCAAACATAAGCTAAATTTAACCGATAGCTCGTGCCATACCATTGAATTATACTTTATAATTCATGTTGGGGCGGTCAAATCAAATGCATGATGAAGTCATATTCTTTATGAAAGTGGGATCCATCTAACTTAAGATATAAAAGATTTTTATGAATATAAGGTTTCTTTTCTTTTGATGTATGCATGATAGTTCTTTTTTATTTGGTTTGAGCCTTAAGAAAAAGAAAAACTTTTGAGGATTAATTGTATTCCCTTGTACCTAAGTTCTATAAAAGAAAAGGCGAAGATCTACATTCGTGGACATAAACATAATGCACCCTTGGATATAGGCATAATGCCGAACAATATAAATTGTTTGTATGCTTTCTCTTACTTTTATTTTTTATTTTTAATATTATTTTCTTATTTTTTTGTGCTCTTAATTTTTTATTTTTGTGAGAGAAATTTTAGCAGTTTCATTCCAGAAATAAACCATTAACCAAACTTGTTGGATGAGTTGAGAAGCCATGGCTTTCAATACTGACCACCCAACCCCTAATTGTCTCGGGGCTCTCAAGGAATTGGTTTTCCGAACACCATGCAGCGTGAAGGCAAGTTTCGAAAGGTTGGCCATGCCTTTATGTATGCAGCTAAAGAGTCCCAATCTTCGTAGAGAAAGGCAAAATTCTTGGTCCTAGAATCATTCCACTATTAGAATTTATTAAGTTACGTGGCTTTTGCATGATTGCACTAGATTATTTCATAAAGAGAGATTAAAAAAATAATTGAAAGATGATTCAACTTTACACTAATTATTGAAAGATCAAAAGATACAACCATAACAAAATAAAGATCATTACAGTTATTACGAAATTACGATGAGTTACATTGGTCTCTTCACTCCTTTAAAATATTAATATTAATACCAAATGTAACTCTTGTGACACTCGATGATCTTTAACGGTTGTAAAAACTTGATACTCGATGATCTTTAACGGTTGTAGGAACTAAATATTTTTTATGAGAAAATCTTTAATCCCCTAATTCTCTATAAAAGATTGGGGTCTCAAATCATAGAGAGATAAAGAAAAATCTTTATGTAATGATACACCACACAAGCACCGATCAATTTTAGAAGAAAAGTGGTTTAAAAATCTTGCCTAAAAGAAGTAGTGTGTTGATCCTTTTAATATACTTTAAAAATATAAAAAATTATTTTTAATATTTTATAATAAAAAAAGATAAGATCTATATACTTCTAAGTATTTATGTATCAAAATTAAATCTTAGAAAGAAAAGGACGAAGATAACATCCACACCATCGAAGGGATACAATAAAGGTGCCCTCAAACTCCACGACCATCGCCCAGAGGCCCACAAGGTCGCCACTGAGACTTTCTTACGGGCACAACCACGGGGGATCCCAAGATGGCCATCATTGGGAGGTCCGTTCCGTGCCGGCCCGGGCGGGCTCCGCGGTGGGCGCCAGGAAGCGACGCGGACTAGGTCGCTCCGCGACGAAACAAGAGAGAGAGGATGAATCGCCGCGCGGCGCGGCGCCGCGCGCTCCTTCCTTCCTCTGGATTCCGACCTCCATCCCCGGATAGCGACGATGCCGGATCGGACGGGATTCGTCCCTTCCTTCCACCTCGCCCCAGTCTTCCATTGGAAAGCCTACCACCCCCACCAATGGCTTTTATTGGACCAGAATACCCTTGTATATTTTCTTTTTTCTCTTCCGTTTCTTAAAATTATAAAAATCATGCCCATGTGATGCGCGCGCGATCATGCATCCATGCATCATAACTTTATGTTTGATCGTTGCTGCATCAAACGTATATGAATTAGGATTGCAAAAATGATGCATGATTCTGGTGCAGGCTTAAATCAATGTTCAGTTACAGTAATAATAACAATAATAAAATTTTAATTTTTAATTAAATTAGTATTAAATTATTGTGAATTAAAAATCAAAAATTATAAGCCAAATAAGGGTGTCGGACCTAAGTTTTATAACTTCACCAAGTTAAGCATTCAATTCAATTTTCATAAAAAAAAATTAAGTTAGGTATGCATTTTACTTTTTTCAAACAAGCCTACATATTCCAAACAAGTCTACATAATTCTTCATTGAACAAATGATATTTAATCTCAAGCCTAAAGTGCTTTGGGTTGTAAATTTTGCATTTATTTATGGCATGGTTATAAATTTTCTTGACCTTGACTTTTGTTTGGACTCGGCCTCTCCGTATCCCACCCCTCTCTCGTATCGACTAAAAATTTACTTCAGCAATTATGCATCATGAACATCTTATATATCTTTTTTTTTAAAAAAAATTAAAATTTGTTTCTATGCAAAACAAAAGCAAACTTCATGCTGCAAGCGTCCATATCGTCCGTGGAAGCGAATTTATCATAGGTTTAAATTTATTTTGACTCCTCTAGATTTTATTCACAATTACGCAAATCCTTCCTAATTTTATTTAGAATGATTTTACTCTCATAATTGGATATATATATGATCTTTTAATTATTTAATAAGATAAAAAGTTATTATATGAATAACAAATACCATTGCTGACATCAACATTTTACAAGTTTTATCTTTTTCTCTCTAAATTGATGCCTCTCTAAATTGATGCCTCTTTATTGCATCACTTTTAAATCCAAAAATCAAGATTAATAGTTGGTCAATGGTTCCATTAAAATGAGAAATTCCTGAATAAAATATATACAAGAGATACAAGAAAAAAATATTATCCATGTAACTTGAAGCTAAAAAATTAATGGATTTATGTTGGCATGCAATAATCATGCAATGACTTCTATTAGCAAAAAATAATAAAAGGATTACATTTATCAATTTTAAACATTTTGAGGGTAAAATTATTTTCAAAAAATAAGAAAAAGCCTATATGATTGCGAATAAAATTTATCGAGGTAAAAATGAAATTGAACCTTTTTTATTTAAAACAGTAATATGAATTAATTATTGCTCTTTAATATAAAAAAAAAAGAAAAAAAAATGTTATTACCTTTTATTAAATTTATTGAGCTATTTTTTCGAATGAATTAGCTTACCTGTATTAAATATAATTTTTTAATTTAAAAAAAAACCTACTTCAATTAATTCATTAATGAATTAATAAATAAAAATTAATAAATAATAAATAAATTTAAATTATAAATAACATATATATATATATATATATATATATATATATATATATATATAATATTATTTTTTAAAGTTTACAGCTTCCTCAGCTCTTATTCCGCCCAGCACCATTATCCCACCCTTCGCATCCTCATAAAATGCCTTACTTTTGCCTGTCGCCTTCCTAAACTTTACCAACTCCTCACCAACCGACCATCGATTTAAAACTTTAACCAAGGAAACATATATATATATATATATATATATATCCTTGTAATTCTAACATGTGAAGGGAAATAATCTCGTGGGAGGATCCAAGGGGTGGCTTCCGAGGGAGCAGCGCCTCGTGAAGCCTTCATCGATTCTCTGGCATGCCTCGAGTTTCGCGCACAAGTTGACAAAAGGGCTGGCTTCGTCGCACGTCGGGCCTCCAGCCTTCCCACGTTGGGCTTCTCTGCCTAATTTTATGTGGACCGAACTTAGCTACGGTTGTTCTCGGTCTCTCCCCCTCTCTCTCTCTCTCTATTTTTTACGACCACACTTGAAATTATGATTCAAATATAAAATAAATAGATTAAATTTATTTAAAAAATTAAATTAAATTCAATAAATTATTTAGATCTATCTAAGATCAAATATATACTATCCAAATTCAATAAAAAAAATTAATATTTAAGATAAAATTGAAACAAATCATGCTTACATTTGAATTGAACGTTTAACTACTGTTTGATAATTAAAATATAATAATTAATAATTAAATATAGATTTTTTGAAAAAATTAAATATAATCAAAAAAGTTAACCAAACTTAAATTTTAATTTAAAAACTTTTGATCTTATTATAGTAAATGATTATTTTTAAGTTTATAAATTATAATATTTAAAATATTTATTAATACATTTAAAGATATTATAAATAAGAATTTATTAAAATAAATAATATAATATAGATATTTTAATATGATTAATAGAAAAAAAAAAAGATAAAAGCAGATTTAATTGTTAAAATATTAGTGACTCACTTTAGCTTCCAGAACAAATTTTTCTTGCGGTCATAGCATCAAATTGGTGTTGTAAAAGGATGATTTGTACATAAATGCAGTACCTTTCACCCATCTCTTTTGGTTGACGCATCCATGAATTGTCATAATCCTAATTGACCACTGGTACGTGTTCTGAAAGTTCTTTTCTTAAGCTTAGAACATCTGGAAATTTACTATAGATAGTAAAGAATTAATTAAAATTAATGAAATAGCTAATATATTACCCTAACATTAATATATATAAAGATTATCACTTATCCTATATAAAAGATTAAATTATAATAATTAAAAATTTAAGGACTAAATAAGTTTTGAGTAAAAGTTTAAGGACTAAAAGTATATTTTTTGTTAAATATTTTGAAAGTAAATATATTTCAAGAGAAAATTTAATCACAAAATTGTCAGCCTGACATAAAAATATGATGTTTAATTCTAAAGCATTAATGGTTTGGGTATGGATCAAAATAAGATTTATTGAGAATTTTGTGAAACAGAACTGAATTTGAGAATTCTGAAACCAACCAAATTTATTCTCAATTAATTACCTTATTTCTTATTATAATATTAACTTTATTTACATCCTCATCAACCACTAAATTCATGACATATGAAACTTATTCTTTAATATAATGAGATAGAATAAGTTTAGGTATTTATGCTTAACTTTTAAATGAAGCGGATCTTCTCAATCTTTTTTGTGAATCATTGTATGGTTAACTATCAGACACTTGTTAGTCATAACTTAATTATTTTACAAAGATATTTTATTAATAAATATCTCAAACCATGAGTGCTTTTAGCTTAATTAATTGTTCAAAATATATAATTTAGTTACTAATAGGAACCTACACTTAAAATACTCAGAAACTAATCTAATAAATTTAAGCATGAAATCTCAGTAACTCGGCCCAGATTTACTGAAAACTAGAACATATTGTAACCTGCTATGTATTGCACTTAGTTTTGCTGCTGTAGAATAATTTAGTGTTACCCTTGCAATAGATCAAACTAGCATCCTACAAAGGATTTATCCTTGAGGGAGATTGTGAATGTGTTCTTCCCTTTCTGAGGAGCTGCATGTATGACTTTTCTACTAGAAGATTGTTAAGGACTGTACAAAAACTAAGACATTGTTAAATTGAGGAGAGACTGGAGATAGAATTGCCACAGATCCTACTGTGGAGTTTCATGACTCAATTCACCTTAGAAAAGGTTTGGATTCCTCTCATCATGAGACTTTTTTCCATGTCCACTTGGGTATCTGCAAGCCTTTGTCGGTACAAAGCGGCAAAAGGCCTTGGGTCAGCAAACTTGATTGGAAACCACCAACGACAGTGGATAATTCTGCTGATAGGAAACAAGCTGCTCCATGTGTGAGAGATCGGCTTTATTTGATTTCATCTTTTGGCCTTTAATGATCCCCTTTTTCCATCTCGTTCTTGTCGTTCCTTTTGTCATGATTAAATTGTGCGTTCCACCTTTTGTTCACTCCTTATCCTCTGCTCCTTGGGAACTGCCTTCTTTGAATACTCTCTCTCTCTCTCTCTCTCTCTCTCTTTTGCAACACATGATTTTGAGAACTTTTTATCATGTGACAGTGGAAATGAATTGGCCATGCTACCCCTTCTACAAAAAGAACACTTATTGCTACTCAATTATAATCCACTTGGACAAATATTTTATTTGTGCTTATTTTTAACCATTATCCTTTTTTTTTCTTTTTAATAGAGTAATGGTAAAAGTTAGGAACTTTTCCATTGGTGTATTAATATTAATATCAATAATTATGTATAAATATATAAAAAAGATATTAGAAAAATGTAGCAATTAAAGTACAAGCTGGACTTCTATTGAGACAAGATGATAGGACTTGTAGAAGTGTAATGCCTTAAGCTCATCTACTGATCCAATTAATCCGAACGCGATGTTTTCGTCGCACGCTACAAGTTAAGTAGAATCTACTCCGATTTGAATCGTCGGTATTGAAAGGATGGCTTTACGCTATGGCAAAATTCTATCAGTAGCCTTTTTCTTATGTCCACTAACTTTTGCACACTCGAATCGGCTCTAATACCATTTGCAACACCTCAAGCCCATCTACTGATTCAATTAACCTATTAGCAGACCGAAATTATATGGTCCTAAAAACTCAGATAAAAATTAATTGATAGCAGGTGAACTTAAATTATAAGCACTTAAATCTTTTTTTTATATCTAATATGAAACTATTTTTAGAGTATTATAAAAAAATAAATGATAATTTTATAAAATAGCCTTAGAAAAATAGAGATTTGCCCACTCCTAGAAGGAATTTACGAAGGAGTTCGAGTAGCTTAAAACAAGATGCACATTGTTCTATACACCAAAGTGTTATTTTAACAAATGTCTATATTCCCCAAACAAGACAAAGGTCTACTAGTTGGTGCGTGTCTCTAAATTTATATGGATTACCTGAGAATAATGTTGAAAAAATCCAATAATTAGCCTACATGAATACTTCTTTCATTCTTAAAATAAATCTAGAATTTGTGACAGCTTGTGAGACAACATCATGGATCGGTTCAAACTCCATGGCACACTTTCATTAAGGGGGGAAAAATACTTCATAAATTGTGCCTCAACCATTGCTTCATCATTATAAGCTAGTTCCAGGTAGCTTCCTTTAAGTCTCCCATGTATTTCCTCCAAATGTTATTGGTGCCTTATGTTGTCTCTTTCGTTATCCTCTTTGATGCTATCTTTTTAGACTTCACATCAAATGCCCTTAAAGAACAAGAAAAAAACATAAAGGAACCAAAATGATTCACCAAGACAAGGAAATGGATGAAAAGAGCCAAAGCTAAATTCAGAGGGCACATGAAGAATTTTCTAAGAAAATACAAGGCAGATGCATTGCAAAGAAAATAAAAGAATTTTGCACACATACTCTTTCTCATTTCACAAATTTAGAATCATTTTTTTACCAAGTTCTATACAAATTTTTTTTTTTAACCATTTTGACATTTTGAGAACTTGCACAAGTTTTTAATATTTTTTTACACACATTTTGTAATTAACATGACAAATCGGTAGCAAATGAATAAATAAGTAATTAATACTATAATATATTAGATCATGATAAATAAGTAGTGTATAGAAGTTAATATACCAATAAATTTACATAGAGTTTATGTAAATTCTCTATTCTATTGTATTAACTATACTTCAAAACTAGTTATTCTTAACTCTAGGCAAACTTTATTTAGAACTTATGCAATGAAAACCAGCTATATGGGTTGATGATCTAGCATAGAAAGTTGCTTGGATTTTTTTTTTTTTTTTTTTTTTCTCCATGCCATGACATATTAGCAAGTTGAGAACTTGCTCTAGTTTTTAATATCTTAAAACCAAGTTTTGAACAAGGTGCTTCCTTAGAGGACAAAGTTCTAAACTATATTATAAAACAACTTTGCCAATTCTAAATACGTATAACAAACAACTAACACTATAACATATGAGAGCATGATAAACAATTAGGATAGAAATTAACCAACATACATGTGACCCATATAGGTTTTCTATTATATTAGTTATATCCTAAATTTAGTTATTCGCAATATTATGTAAATTTTATTTAGAACTTATCCAATGGGAACTGATATTGTGGATTCATGAACTAGTATGGAAAGGTCAAGGCTAAATTTGCCATAATAATAAAAAATTATAACAAATATGCAAAAATAAAAATAATATCAAATCGATAAATTGAAAAATAACTATTTTCTTGCAAAATTCTCAAGAAATAATATTTTTCATATGGTTAAATACAAATATTTGTAACCTTTGCTATTATTAATTATTTTAATTGATTAATTCAAAATTTAATTAGTTATGCCCTATTTTTTTTTTAGTACCTAAGTCTTGGGTCCTACATATTAAATTTAATTTTTTTCGCATTGAGTGCAGCTCTATATGAATCATAGTTTTTCTTTGCTCCGTCAATCCATTCTAATTAGCTAGTTTTTAATTTTTAGAAAATTATGTTATCCTAATGTTGATACTTTGATTTGCGATATCAAATTCAATCTTCTTCCATTAAATTCAGCTTCAAATGAAATGAATTCTTTTTCTTTTCATCGCGCCTTTGAATTCAAATCTTAAAATATCCAAACCTTGATTCATTGCATCACATTCAATCCTTTTTATATTTAATTTATTTCTAAATTTAATATATCATTTTTTTTATTATTATTTTAAATTTTTAGAATTTGGTGAGTTTTATCCACCTCCTGATAGAGTTTTTGGTTCAATGCATCAAATCTATTTTGGTTAAAAAATATAAAGCAAGTACCAATGCTAATTCAAACAGTTGGGGCAAAAGGGTCCAAAAAAAAAAAATTAAAAAAAAGATCTTTCGCCTTGTCAAATAATAAAATAAATAAATAAATAAATAAATAAAATAAATAAAATAAATAAATAAAAATAATTATCATGTCAGCGAGTATCCCAGCTAATGGCCAGGAGATTTTTTTTTTTTCCAAATGAGGAGAGCACAAGGCTATTTCACTCATATCGCTGGCACCATTCCTCCTCGCTCTCCGTAACGAAGTAGAAGACCGGCGAGGGCCCTCTCCCCTCTCTATAAAGAGAGGCAGGGGACCCTCCACCCCTCCAACCTCGAGAAAGAAGAAAGCGAAGGGCAACTCCGAATCCTTGTCTTCTTTCCTGCACTCTTCTCTGTAGCTTCTTCTTGTTTTGCTAAGCGCGGAGCCCGTCTCCCGATCCTGGTCTCCTCCTCTTCTCTTCTCTTCTCTTCTCTTCTCTTCTCTTCTCTTCTTTCCAGAGAGACGCATGGGTCTGATCCCCGGCTACGATGATCACCGGCGTCTTCCGAGACAGCTACGAGAATAGAAGGGCGGCGAAGAGTTCTCGGCACGGAGGAATCACGCCCGTCGGATCCTACCAACAAGACTGAAGGTGGCGTTTTGGTGAATTTTTCTAAAAAGGGAGAGGAGGAGGGAAGGCGGACGGAGAAAGCTGGACGATGGCGGGAAGAGGGCCTTATGGGAGTTCAAACATGGCGGCGGCGTTGCTCCAGAATCAAGGGATTTCTTCCGAGACTTTTGAGGCCCTTCTCTCTCGAGGACTTTCTCGTGGAGCATTCAATGGTACCAATTCTCTTCCTCTCACCGCCCCTGTTATTTTCTGCTTTGGATGTCAAAAGATCTTACTTTGAGGATCTAATCGAATTAAACAAGCAATGGATGTTCTGGATTGCGGAATGAGGGTTGGAAGTGGGGTTTCGTAGACATTTAGAGATGTTTTTCTCTTCTTCTTGGTCTTGCATGAGCGTTTCTTTTGCTTTCTTTGATTCCTGGATCCAAGATTGGACTCAGTAGAGCAAGGTCTGAACTTGTGATGTGCCTCTTCCAATACTGTTGCTTGAGGTTTGATTTTCCTGTGCGAACACGGCGGAGTCTTTCTCATATTTATCATATACACCGGCAATCTCTGTACTACGGTTTGAGTTATCGTATTTGATGATTTGTATGTTTCTAGTTTTTGTGATTCAAGGACTGATGCATCTTCTGCTTTAAATTTTACTTCTGTTAATGTTTCCAATGACTCGGTTAGTTCTTTCTGGCAATAGTTCTGACATGGTCCTTTGGATTTCCATGCATAACCTTTTCAATTTTCATCTTCCAGGACTTCTTCTTTTCAGACTTAGAATGTTTCAACAATAATTAAATTTCAATCAGTTACTTTGAATGCTGAATTCCATCCAACTCAACGGTAATTCTTTATAAAATTGAAAGTTTTCACCATATTGAACTGGATTCAGTTGATCATTGTCCCCTTTCACTATCTTGCTTTGCTGCCTGCACTAGTAGGTTCTGGGATACAAAGTTAGTGAAGTGCTTTTACGTTTTGTGTTCCTCATTTTGTTATAATTTCAAGGGGTGAACAATGATCTAATTTTGTGGCATTTCCTTTTTACCATTTATTATACTGATGGTAATGGGCAACTAACACTCTCCTTCTCATTTTCTTTCTGAGTTTCTTTTCCCCTTAAAAATTTGCATTGCCTTACCTCTGTCTTTGTCATGGTTCCCATCTTTGCGCACCACTCCTTCGGAAAATGTTAGTATGTGCTGGTGAAGGACTTAGCGATCATATTCTTGTCATAGATTTTACTTGTTCATGAGGGAAGAGAAAAATCATTTAACAAGCTTATTATCAGTCAGAACAAAATTTCTCTTGTATTAATTTTCCTGATATATTAAAGAAAATAGAATACGTTTAGCAATTTAGAATATAGGATCATTAATAGAAAAGTTAATGAAACTAATAGATATAATGATTATAAGGAAAATTAACGTAGCTTGCTTACAGAAGACTAACTGAATAGGTGAAAAAGTAAAAAAGATTGATGGTTTTAAACTTTGGTATACATGCAAAGATAGGAATAAAAATGAAGTAAAAATTATTATAGATAAAAGCCTAAAAGATGAAATTATAGACATTAAGAGGATAGAAAATAAAATAATTTTAATTAAATTAGTGATAGATAAGAAGTCAATAAATATTATTAGTGCTTATGCTCCTCAAGTAGGTTTAAATAGTGTGACAAAGCAAAGTTTTTGAAAAGATATGGATAGACTAATTCAAGAGATTCTTATTGGAAAAAAATTATTTATTGAAGGAGATTTGAATGGATATGTAGGAAATTATAATATAAGTTTTGAAAGAGTATACGGAGGTTATGGATTTGAAGATAAAAATGATAAGAGAAATATCATTTAAGAGTTTGCGATGGCATATGATTTAATATTAAGCAATACATATTTTATAAAGAGAGACTCTAATTTGATAATTTTTAAAAGTAAATATAATATTAGTCAAATAGTTTCTTCCTTACTAGAAAAATTGATCAAGTGTTTTGTAAAGATTGTAAGATTATAACAGATAAGAATTTAACTACACAACATAAATTGATGGTTATGGATGTATGTATTCAAAAATGAAGGTAGCTCCAATCGATAGTAAATTAAAGGAAAGATGACTTAGATGGTTTAGACATGTGCAATGTATACCTAGAGATGCATCTGTGCAGAAGAGTGACTTGATATATGTAGAAAGAAAAAGAGGTAGAGGTAAATCAAAAATCACATAAAAAGAAAGTGATAAAGAAAGACCTATAATTTTTGCATCTTATAAAAAATATGATTTAGAATAGAGCTGAATGGAGAAAAAAGATTAATGTAGCCGACCACAACTAGTTTGGGATTAAGGCTTTGTTGTTGTTGTTGTTGTTTATTAATTTTTCAGACATTTATCTATGGTTGTGTAGCTCTTATAAATTCCTTGGTGCAATTAACAAAAGCTATTTACTATATAAAATTTAAATGTGTATGAGAAGTGTTCTTTTCATAAATTCAGTATGAAAAAGTTAAGATGCATTGCATAAGGATAAAAAAAACCCCTTGCTTCCCTGCTCAACGATATCTTAAAACTAACATCATTCTTTCAAATTTTTTTTCAAAAAAAAATAGAATACTTCATTCAGTATAAGCCAAAATTTTTCCTCAGAAATGTGATATACCATTAGAAAACTCTCCATTCATATATCTATATTTTTTAAAAAAAATGCAATTACATCTATTGTTGGGTGGCTACATTAATTTTGATTTATACTAACACTTTGATATATAATAAAATCTTAAAAAAATTCTGTCGCAGGCTCAAGGTCTGTGATGAATATTGAAGATGTTCATGGGAACAGGCCTGAACAGCCCTTTTGCAGACCCTTTGAGTTGGAAGAAACTGGCGGTGAGGAATGGGACGAGGGTGTTCACCAAACAGAAAAGAAGAGACGGCTTACAGCAGATCAAGTTCAGTTCCTTGAGAGGAGTTTTGCGCTTGAAAACAAGCTAGATTCGGAGAGGAAAGTTCAGCTTGCAAAGGATCTTGGGCTACAACCCAGACAGGTTGCAATATGGTTTCAAAATCGCCGTGCCCGATGGAAGACAAAGCAATTGGAGAAGGACTATGAGGCCCTGAGATCTAGCTATGACGCCCTTAAGGCTGATTATGATAACATGCTCAATGAGAAGGAGAAACTTCAAGCCGAGGTAATCCATTCAGAACTTTCACAAAGCACTTGGTTCTTTGATCTTCTCTAGAAACACTGCTTCTAGTCTGCCAGCAATTTCTATTCCTTAATTATTTTTTCTAACTTTGAATATGTTGTGTTTACTTCTTTAGGTTATCGACTGTCCTTGATTTTTTGGTAGTATGTCAGCTGTCCTTGAAGCACTAAGATACACAAGGGGTCAAACAATGTTTTTATAAATGACACTTGAATATAGTCTAGCAGTATAAAATGATAATACTGACTTTCTTATTTTCAGCTATCACTTTCATTCTGATCTTTAGTAATAGTTCTTGATTTGTTTATATGTATAGGTTGGTTAACATTTTGCAGTTGTTTCGAATGGCATAGAGCATGCTTACTAATTTTGGCTGGCATAGAGCATGGTTAAAATTTTGCAACTGTTTAGAATGGCATAGTTATCTTGGATACTTCAACAAACTAATCTAATTCTGGCTCGCAGTCATTGTATCATTACCACTTATGCCTAAATAATGTTAAGGTCTAGAAAGGTGTAATGCTTCTAACTACCTCACTAGATTTTCTGGTCCCACATTTTTCTTGTCATTTTTCTGATTACTGCTAAGAAATGGGGTATATTTAGATTGTTGAGACATGTCATGTATAATATATTGTTTAGATAATTCTAAATTACTGAACCATTAGACTCATCAACTGGAGATTCCTCTTGCCAGGTTCTTTCTCTCACAAACAAGCTCCTCCTTAAAGATAGGGATACCATCATCTCGGAACCATTTGACTTCAACAAATTTCCTCACCAATTGCAGAACTTGGTCTCAAATTCAATGTCTGAGATGAAAGGAACAAATGCCCAAGTCACAGTATGCAAGCAAGAGGACCGCAGCTCTGCCAACAGCACTGTGTTGGACTCCGAGAGCCCTCACTATATTGAGGAAGGAGCACACTCTGTGCCAATGGAGCCTGTGGTTCCTTCCAGTGCCTTTGAACCTGATCAATCCGACCTCTCGCATGCCGGAGATGTTGATGAGGCCAAAGCGTGCAGCTTCCTGGGGCTTGAAGACAATTTGAATAATTATGGGTTCCCTGCGGAGGACGATTCGTATTGGAACTGGCCTTAACTCATACCATCTTCGTTCTGTAGCTACTTTACTGTGTTTCTCCTCTTCTTGCCTGATACTAATTAGGTGGTGAATGTTTAGCAATAAGGCCATTTTAGTGGCAACCGAAATCCGGTTGGGCTGTGGAACTCCTCTTCTTTGCATTCAGTTTGTTCATATTGGATACAATTTCAAAGTTTCCTTATAAAAAACCGTGGCAAGGGAAAGGTTTATTTGTCAAATATCAGAGGTAAAATCTAGATCCTGTTCTCAAGATGACTGCCAAAAAAAAAAAAAAAAACAATTCTTGTGTGTTTTTTTAACCGTTTGTGTGACTTGGGGGACTGCTTGGATGAATGAAAAGTTTCGTGGCCTCGTTGCCGGGGCAAGGGAGAGATGGCAGGTAATATTTGCTATGGTTTTTTTGTGATTCGTTCTTGTAATGCTTCAAACCATCTAGCCGAGCTCATGTGTAACCCTAATATTTTTTTTTTATTTCATCTAATATAAAATTATTTTTACGTATTATAATTTTTTTTTCTTATCGCATGCCATAAGTTAAATGGATCAGTGCCATGACATGACTCTACCATCGAGCCAATGCTATAGCAGATTTTATCATCGTTCTAAGCTAGCTAACTAGAATTTATCTCGAATCGAGCTAGTGTTATGGCGGGACTTTATCACCATCCTATAGGTACGGTCTTCTTATCATGCCACACGTTAGTTGGGATAGTGCTATGACAGAATTCTATCACCGTTTCAAGCCCTTTATCACATGCCATAAGCTAGTTAGATTAGTGCTATAGTAAAATTCTACCATCATTCCAAGCTAGTCAGCTAATAAGAATTTACTTTGAATTGGATGATACTATGGCGAGAATCAAAATTATGTGGCTCAAAAGCTCGAGTGAAAATTAATTGATAGCAGGTAAATTTAAATTATAAGTACATAATATATATTTTTTTATGCGATATAAAATTATTTTTAAAATATTACATTGAATCTCTCGGCGAGTTCATATCAATCAGTTAGACAACGTGAGGAATAGCTCCTGAGCTGCGCGTGATGCATGATGCCATGTTTGGTTTACCAGTGAGAGGCTCCTATGAAGGCCATAATTTATCACGACAAACCTGTCATATTGGACAGCGTCCAATATGATGCGAACTTGTATTCTTGCTGACAAGTGGATTCACAGCTTGATTTCCTTGAGAACCCAGACGCCGCTGTGTTGACTGGCCATTCCTCACCCCAGCCTGCAGCCATGGCTTTATATGAAGACAATTAGGAGGCAATTCTGGCAAAGACATCGCTGGCAAGACGTGTTTGACCCACGAGATAGCAGTTAATTGATGTTTAGATCTGGCACCAGTGCGATGATGATTGGGTCCACGGAGTGGACGTCGTCTTCGTCGGAGAAGAACAAGCTGCGTCGCGTTGGCTTCTAGCGTACAAGGACCTCCGGTCCTCCGCGGCTGCCACGGAACCGACCGCCCACGCGGGTGTCAATATCATCTCCGCCCGCTACGTGGCGACACCCCCCCTTCCTCTCTCGACGGCGACGTGCGCCGTGCCTTCCAGGCCGTCGGTTCCCGCCACCGGAGCCCGTAAAAGAACCCGGCTCGTAGCAGCGGTCCACTCGTGCATCCGGTCCAGCTGGACCGATCCGTATCTTGGGTCGGTGATTGTGAATAAAACGGCGGACAGCTGCTGCACGTACCATGGAAACTTAATCGACAATTTTATTAACGATATCTGTTAATTAAATGATTAATATATTTGATTAACTTAAACTAAACCTAGCGTTCGTGGAGCGCCAGTAAAATCCAACGAGGTTCCAGTTAGCAGCAGCACTGCAACGGTAGCCAGAGAACTGGAAACAACAATCGAGGTTTATAAGTAGAGATGTTAAGCAGATAGAACGGACCGACGGCTTCAATTTTTATTAGCATTTTTATTTTAAAAAAATATTTTTTTAAATTATTATATATATATATATATATATTTTTTTTTTTTCATTCCAATCATATGGGGAATGATAATCTCATTCCAATCCTGCTTCATTTTTAATACCATATATAAATTTTTAATAAAAATTATAAAATTAATAGCATAATTAAAAAAATATTATATGAATCAATAGGTTTAAGATTTATCTTTCAAATAAAAAAAAAACATTAATACGTACGAAATATCTTTGGATATATAAAAATATATCAAAATAATGTGATAAAATATAAAGCCAAAAGAATAAAAATATATTTATTTCTGTTTTCGTTTCATCTTCATTGAAAGAATAATCACCTTGCCATCTCCAAAGAATAAGAAGATGAGGTCGTCTTAGCTTTTCCCAGTGAAGGGACTTTGCTTCCACGCTGGGGCGTTGCTCACCGTTCTCTTGTTTCAGGTCGTCAGAATGAACCGTAGCCACTTGCCGCATTAAAATGGATGCAGGACATGACATTGTTTCTAATAAAAAGAAAGCAGCTCGACAATCTCGTCTAGATGAGTGGTCTAGGCATATTAATTATTGGACGCAACCAGAACTCAGTCATTCTAGATGAGAGGGCTGTGGTTTTGTTTATTACGTGAATACAAGTTGGTTCCATGATAAGCTTCTTAGCGTACTCAATTCTGACTAGTCTAAATCGCATTGAGATTCATGCTGCCAGCTTGAAGATGAAATCTGATCATATCAAGGCTGGGAAAGATGGCAAATCTGTTCGGCATGACCTTAAAAACGGTTTCGGTGGCATCAATAACGAGAGGATATTTATGTTTTCAGATGTGCATTGGGAAAACATGAATGGTTCTGGTGAAGCACAAATGAACCATTCAGTCTGCTGTTCAGGCCCAAAGTATCAGATATAGATCAATGGGCCGATACGCAGCAGTCCATCTTGGCTATATAGGTCAATGCCCCATGAACATCCATATTCAGCTCTAGGCAAGATGGATTTCAAAAAGTTTTATAACATATCAAGCCTTAAAAATTTGAGTAAAAGTTAATTAATTGCAAGTAAATTTGAATTATAAGCACTTCAAACTTTTCTTTTCGATCTAATATAAGATTATTTTTTTTGGATATTATATTCTTTCTTTCTTATAATGCAACGTAAGGTTGACTTTACGTCATAGCGGAACTCTACCATCGTTTCATTGCTACGTCCTCATCGCACGTATAGACGAATCGTTAGTACTGTAAAGATGGCTCTACGCCATGACGAAACTCTATCATCGTTTTATAGGTAGCTCTTTTCTCCTGCACATCAATTTCCATGAATTTGAGTCGGTTTTGTAACGTTTCAAGCCCATCCGCTGGTTCAATTAATCAATTAGGATGTCGAAACTATGCGGTTTTAAAAAATCAAATGAAAATTAATTGGTAGCTAGTGAACTTGAGTCATAAACATTTTAAAATTTTTTTTTTATCCAATATAAATTTTTTTTTTTTTAATATTCCAACCACAAGCAGAAATATAAACCAATTAGAAAATCCTTACACCAGCACATAAAAAAGAGAAGGCTTCATTATTTTTTTTGATCATCTACTTTTGCTTTCTTTAAGAAACGCTAAGGTCGTAGTGAACCTCTCTCAGCCGTGATCATCAAGAACTCCTTATTGACTTATTCGGTCCCATCAAGGTAGATCTCATCTCTTCTTTACCGCTCACTGTTTTCTTATTTTGAACGAGCCACTGTTGATCTTCAAAGTCTTCCCATCTGAAAGGCATTTGCTGTCGGCCGTAATGGTTTCTTCATTTCTAGATCCCTTCTTTCCCCTACCGTTGCTGGTGGGAGGCGTCCTCGGATTCGGGCCGCATCAGTACTCGCTATCAAATTCAGGGCCCGGTTGAAGTGATTGATCTTGCCAACCTTGTGAAGAAAATGCGACTCAGGGGAAGTTTGAAAAGTTTGCCAGCTGTAAGCTAAATTTTAAGGGCCTACTTATGGAGCTGCAACACCTTAAAAGTAATTTTATATTAAATAAAAAAAATTATATTCTTATAACCCAATCTTATTTGTTATTTATTAATTTTTATTTAAATTTTTGAACCACGTAATTTTGGTTCAATTATTACAAATAGTATCAAAGTTGATTCAAATATGCAAAAATTGATGAGCATTAAAAAAAAAAAAAAAAAAAAACTATTCATGGATAATAATAGAATTCTATTATAGCGTGGATATTGAATAAAAAAAAAAAAAGTGCTATGTGCTTATAACTCAAATTCACTTGCTACTCAATAATTTTTACTGAAATTTTTTGATCACGTGGTTTCGAATTAATTGGGCCAATAGATAAATTTAAGGCGTTACAAGAATCCTTGTGATTAATGACAAGCTTAATCAAATAGTATGGAAGCAAAAAGCATGTGACGATATATCATGGTTTTATTGCACCAGGTTGCTATGAACTACTCTCACCATATTGGATAGATTTGATTTGTATGTTAAAATCTTTTGGGGACTATAGCTTCACTTTATGACATCAGATAAAGAATATTATTTTAAGGAAAAAACAAAAGATAACCATGCTGCATCCACCCCTAAAGGGTTCTACACACGCAAGGATTGGATTTATATGATTATATTTCAACTTCCAAATAAGCTGGTCAAAGCAAAAGTTCCTTCCTAAGAGAAGAACTTGAGAGATCATAATTTATTATCTAGAAAAAATTAAACGGAATGGCAACAAACAAGATTGATGTAGAAGTCTAAATCAACTTCTAAATTATTATTTTTTAAGATTATTTTTTTTGAATTACGGCAATTCTGAAAAAGTTAAGATCAACTTCAATTATAAGAAGAATTCGATCTGTTAATGCATGGATGGACCTCCGTAATATAATTAAAGTGATCACAATAAGTCTTTAAAAAATAAACATCAATAATTTTTTCATCACTTGAAATAAATATCCATGATATTCCACCGTTCTAAACTTGCAAAAGACTAAGAGTATTGGAGAAGACGAGAAGAGTGAGATTTTTGGTTTCGTTTTCAATGCGGTGGGAAGAGACCAAAAAAATTTTTCTGTAAAAAGTGCCACAAAGACTAAACAAACCTGTAATATTTTTAAAAATTATATAGTAAAAAAATAGAAAAATGGAAAGAAGCAACCACTTTAATATCAATAATTTCTTCGTCAATTAAAATAAATATTTGTAATATCTATCCATTCTAAATTTGCAGAAGACTAAGAGGATTGGATAAGGTGAAGAGGATGAAATTTTGATTTTATTTTCGAAGCAGTGAGAAAGAGATGAAGGAATTTTTTCTAGCTTCATGGAAACTGCCATAGAGAACAAACAAACTTGTAGTTTACTTTTTTTTTTGAAAAATATAGAAAAATAGAAAAATGGGAAGAAGCAAACGCTCTTGCCTTCTGTTTTCTTTCTCCATTGCGTGTGCTCTCTCTGTGTGTCTTTGCGTCGGCTTTTTTGGTCGCATTTTAGAGAGCACTCTCTCTCCATTCGATTTGATAGATCCTTTTATTAGGCGTAAAATTGTAAATTAACAAAATAACCCTTTTTAAATAAAATTCTTTCTTGTTAAGACTCTGAATTCTCTCATCCAAAGACCAAGCTCTACAGATACAAAACATGTAGTCATTAATTATATATATATAATAAAGGATTGTAGTAGAAGTTGTAGTCATGTGTTCAGAAAATAAAAATAAAATTCAGATCTCATGTCACATTAAGCAGTGGATGTGCCTTAGAATGAAAAAAACTGAAACATTTTTATTTCATCCTTTATGTTATTCTTTTTATTTTTTTGTTTTTTTTGAGAATGATTAGTGCCTATATCAAGAAAAGCTTATTAAATCCATATCAAATAAGATTTATTAAAATAATTAATATTTAAAGATAATTAATACAATGCATTACATCTAACTGGCATTTATAACATAAACAATCATGATAGAAGTTGTATTTACATGCCAAAAAAAAAAATTATATCTTACATCTTAATGGATAGTAAATGCATCTTCATGATATCTTTATTTTACTTTACATATATATATATATATATATATATATATATATTTTGGTTGATAAGAATTTGACATTCATACCAAATGGGTCTCATTAAATCTATATCAAGTATAACTTATCTAAATAATTAATATTCGAAGGCAATCGATGGCATTTAAGTAGTGTAAAAAAAAAAAAAAAAATTGTTATGCGTAGCGTAAGATGTTTTGGGTAGATCTGATGGTGGACTGCTATAACAGCAGAGAAATATTACACAACAATTCATTTTCAGTGATGCAAGTTAATTTCTGCTTTCTAAAAGAGATTCTACAAGCACCAAATATGAAACTAGCCGAACATACCCTGACGTCTATTTGTTTAATTATGGGGCCTACATGTTTAAAGAACTTGAGGGTTTTCTTTTTCGTTTTTTTTAAGGGGTCAAGAATTTCTGGTGTCTATATTACTGTTCTTTATTTCTGTTTTTAAGTACACTTGGTAAATATAAAATCTCAACGAAGTATAAAACAAACGAGACTAAGTACCCTTTTTTATGTTCCTAAAATGCTTCTACATTACTTGCTAGCTCTAATTAACTTATTAACGGATTAAAATTATATGATCTAAAAATTTAAATAAAAATTAATTAGTAGCAGGCAAACTTAAATTATAAGCACATAATACATGAACTATTTTGAAGATATTATAATTTCTTTATAATGCTACGTTCTCGTCACATGTCATAAATTAGTCAAAATCTATTCTTGAGTCGGATCATTGGTGTTGGCTCCACACCATAGCGGAACTTTACTATTATTTCATCATGGATAGTCTTTTTCTCGTACCCATCAACTTCCATACATTTGGATCGATTTTGATACCATTTGTAACGCCCTAAATCTATTTGCTGCTCCTAATTAACTCGTTAGCGGATCGAAACCATGTAACCCAAAAAAATTCGAATGAAAGTTAATTGATAGCAAATAGATATAAGCATATAACATATGTACTATTTTGAAATATTACGCATAAAATATTTTTATTGTATATTTGCCCAGTTATTATTTTTTTTTAAAAAAAATATAAAATTAATTTTTAATAATAAATTATAGTATATAATGTGATAATTTGTCATATTTTGTTCGAGAGATTAGAACTGGAAAGTGGGTGATAGTGACGGCGCTGTCAATGTTTCCTACATTCACCCAATCCTTCTCCAATAGTGGGCACAGGTGGAAGTAAATGAGGTGGGTTTTTGAAACCCACCACCCACCGGCATCTCTTAATAGTCGAACCGAGCTCCTTCCCGGCTTCACGTGGAAGCGATCATTTAGAAAATGGGAAGGAAGTTCGAGTTTAAAAGTGAAAACCAAACAGATAGACGGCCTTCGTTATCGTCTCTTTCCTCTTCCGAATCTCTCATCCTAGACGTTTAAAAGAGATTGCCGTCTTCCCAAATCTTCTTGGATCTCCGTCTCCCATTCCCATCCCTTCCGGTATTCAAAACAAGGTTGAAATCTCTCATTTTCTGCGAGTTTTAGATTAATTTCCCCTCCTTTTCTTCTAGCGCTCACATCCTTTGATTCTGGGTTCGAATTGCACATGATTGGTTCTTACGACTGATGCGTTCGTATACGCTTTGGTCAGAAGGGTTTTGTTGCTCTTGGGGGATAGATTTGGATTCTTGGCGTTCTTGATGGATCTGGGTTTGGTTTCTCCTTTGTGTGGATCTTTACGTGGGATTCGATGATATGTACATCTCCGTGCGTTGCCTCTCGCTGGGATTTGAGAGGACTTGATATCTGCGGGTGTTGGTTTCTTGGTCCGGGACGGGATTCTTGTGGTAGAGGGATTGGGGGGAGCCATGTTCTGGAGCGAAAGGGAACGGGAAAGGGACAGCAGAGAGCAGAACGGCGGCCCTCCTTGCGGCCAGGTCCGGGTCCTCGTCGTCGGAGATTCTGGTGATCAATCGATGCCCATCTTGCTTTTCTCTTGCTGAATATTGGAATTTTCTCGCTTTACTTTTATTCTGTTACTGAGAAATTGGATCTGTAGTCCTTCTGACTAAGGTACATTGAAATTATTTACTAATGTTGATTCTGGATTTGTTTAGACGATCGACTGATCTTACTACCACTGTTGTTTTTCAGATTTTTTTTTTTTTTTCTCTTTTCTGATTTTGGGTTCCGTTTTTATTGTGTATCGTGCAAGATCAATACATATAAGATGATAATTTGTGGCTTATGCCTAGCTGATTATATTAACAGGCGTTCTTGGGGTGCATTAATAAAACCATGATCACGTTTCATTTTATTTTCAAGCTTGTGAGTGTTGATGCATGTCTTCATGCTGAAAGGAGCATTCTACGTTCAGAGGGGAAGCTGTGGCTTTGCAAATGATTTTTGTCATCGGGACAGAGCCTACAACAGAAAAGGGGTTTCTAAAATATGAGATATTAAGTGTTTTGTTTGTGATCATCAAGTTTACCATTAGCAGTGCAACAGGAACATTAAAGTATGAGAAAATTGGAAAATTTAAGTGTGTGTTTGGTTTCTTTAGAACAATATTATTTTTATTTTCATAGAAAACCAAAAACTGTTGCGAAAATGTATTTGGTGATTAAAAATAAAACATTTTTTTGGAAAGCATAACTCTAAAATAGCAGGAAATTAAAAATGGTTTAGATATGTTTTCGCCATTTTTCATCAAAATAAATAAGAGAATAGAAAATAAAAGCTAGAGACTTTGAAAAGCATGCGAGTGAATAGCATCTCCTTTATTTATTTATATTTTTTGGCCTCTTCTTTTAAGAGGCATCATTTATAATGAAAGTAGAAAACAAAAAATAATTTTTGTTCTCACTTACCTAACACTTTTTTTAGAAATCAGAAAATAAAAAATAAAAACTATTTTCAGAAATGAAAATATCTTTCTTCTCTTGGAAGTGTTGGTGCCGAGTTGCATGAATAGCACGAGTTTGCTCCCAGTATGAATGCCCTAATAAACTATATGTAGACAAATAAACCATACACTCATCTTTTAAAATATGTGCTTGTTCTAATTAGTTTTAGGCTGTGTGTGTGTATCATGCAATACATGTATGCATGCATACATCCAAGTTGTTTGTGTGTATATGTTCTTGTGTGTAACTACGTCTTTTACATGCATGTTTGCATGCTAACCCATCTCTTAAAGCTTGATATATTCTTTATCTCCTATCAGGTGTTGGAAAGACATCTCTAGTGCATTTGATTGTAAAAGGTTCTTCGATTGCTCGACCACCTCAAACAATAGGATGTACAGTGAGCGTGAAGGTAGGGTTGCTGCATTTTTCTTCTCGAAAGGGAATGGGGCATTCACTTGAGGTTTCCTCACAAAGTCATATTGTATCTTATCCAGCATATTACTTATGGAAGTGCTGGCAGCTCTTCTTCTAATAGCATAAAAAGTGATGCAGAAAGGGACTTCTTTGTTGAGCTTTGGGATGTCTCAGGACATGAATGGTATAAAGATTGTCGATCTCTTTTCTACACACAAATTAATGGTAAGTCCTATGTATTACATTGATCTTTCGTGCTTTAGATTGTTTTACTCGTTGTATCTATATACAGTGCCAACTTATCCATGACATCATATGTTCTCAATTCCAAGTATTTTTCTTGTCTTGTGTAAATGGTAAAGGGCACAATATATGTTGAGGAGGATATTGCTAAACTTTACTTCTTATTGTGAACACATAATGTCTTTTAGGGGAATAATTGTCCATGAATGTTATACTGATATCAATGGGTCCTGCCATTGGTGTGTTTTTATAGGAAAAATAGATATCAAAATCTTTGTGTAAATATGAAAAGTTTCTACTTTTCACCACTGAATATGTGTAAAGCAGAGCTAAAAGAAAAACAGGTTATTTGCTGTGGGGGAGATCAATCAAAAATTTCAACCATGGGGACCTCCCACTTAGTCAATTTAATATAAGATGTAAAATGAAATGAATACCTGAGGAATGGAATAAACCATGAAAAGTTGTAGTTTAGAGATATCTAAAAGACATTGTTGCTTGCACTGGCTGAATTGGTTAACGGCGGATCAAATGGACGTGAGGTTGTGGAGGCAGTTGACAATACTTTTGCATATGACAGCATCATTAAGATCATTATTCGACAATCTCTTTAGAAATTATTCTTGTTGCTTGTCTTCTGCCATGGATCCCTTTTTCTCATGCCATGGATTCATTACTTCTTTTATCTTAGTGGTTGACACCTTTATGCAGATCTTGCATCTGCGCAGTGGTATTTGATTCATTCTGGTTATATTGTCTTGTAATTATCATCCTATGATTTACCGCAGGCCTGCAGACAGTAATCTGAATATCTACATAATTATTCAACATGACATTCTTTTGATTTTCAAATTTGAGTTTAAATCAAGGGGATAATGAAATTATTATCATAATCTGAATATCTTTTATTTTAGCATGATAGGACAATTGTTTATCTAAAGACTGCCCACTTTGCAGCCTGTTTATTCATAATACATGAAAATTGCTTCTTTCTCTCAGTTATTAGATGATTAAAAGTCAAGTTTTGATAGAAATTATATGTGGGGACTCTTAAGAATTGTGGCCTTGTGATTTCATATATCTCAAATTTTGTTTACCTTCTGGCTGTATTTCTAAAATGGAAAAAATAACAGTTTTTCATAAGCAAGTTTTCTTATTCCCCTTGAGTCATGAGCATAGGGAGAGTGCATGTTACCCAAGTCTGGTGATGTGGGATATATGATGTAATTTGCGCGCGGGGGGGGGGGGCGGGCGGGGTGGGTGGGGGTGTGTCTGTGTGTTAGCACTTCCTATCCATGATAATGGCGAGGAAATTGATCATTGCATGTATGATTTTTTTGTTTAGTTTTTGTTTATTTATTTATTTTGAGAACAATAGTATAGTTTGAATCAGTTTATTATTGAGCATTAACATATTGCAGTTATTTTGTCTCTTTTGACACTCATCCTTAGGTGTCATATTTGTCCATGATCTATCCCAAAGGAGGACAAAGACAAGCTTACAGCGATGGGCAGCAGAAATTGCAGCAGCTGGGACGTTTTCAGTTCCCCTTGGATCTGGTGGTCCTGGAGGTCTTCCTGTTCCTTACCTGGTTATCAGTAACAAAGCTGATATTGCTGCCAAGGAGGGCATTAGGGGAAGCAGTGGAAACCTTGTTGATGCTGCTCGCCAGTGGGTTGAAAAGCAGGGTCTGCTTCCATCTAGCGAAGAACTTCCTTTGACGGAGAGCTTCCCAGGCAGTTCAAGCCTTATCACAGTAAGAATGGCATTTTTTGGGGGAAGTTTCAAAGTTTAATTTTAGGCCTTCTATAGTTAAGATATATTGTAATGCACCACTTTTACTATCATTTCTACTAATATCTAATTCAATTATGTTGCATGTGATCTTTCATGATAATAATTGGTTGTGTTGATCTTTTGATGTTGAAGTATATTAGATCTGTGTCATTTTATGGTGTATCAAAAGTTCTCAGTGCCCTTCGTGAATAATTCCTTATGTGCCTTGAATGTATTTTGTACTAGGTACGACCTGAGCAAATGTATGTATGTGCAATATCTCAAGAAATTCTGCTATTTATCAAAATGCTGCCTTGCATTCTGTGACATCTGTCATAATTTTAAGGGATGAATCATAAATATGGAGTTGGCCTTGTCTGGGGCTTTTTTAAGCAGATGCCAGAATTTGGTTAATCTGTTGCCTTTTCCTTGGTTTTGTTTGGTTTCTGCACCTGTTTATGCAGTCATGTATTGGGTTTTTGGAGTGGCTTCCCTTTCTTCCTGATAGGGGTATTTCCTCTACAGAATGGAGACTTCTGCCTACCTCTTTTTTTTTTTTTTTAAAAAAAAAAAACTGTTGTTATGTTCTTTCTGTTCCATGGTTGTATGCACAAATACATATTTGTCAATGAACTTGTGCTTTCCCTTGTGTGCCCACTTGAGTTGCACATTTTTGGCTGTTTGACTAAATGTTTTATTTTGGAATGCTCCATGATGAATCAGTTGGATCAGGTCCAAATCTTAAACATAATTTCTTTTTTTTTTTTTTTTTTGTGGGGGGGGGGGGGCGCGGTTGGGCGGGGCTAAAGGCCCTTTAAATAATATTTATTTGTTTTTTAGAAAACATTTTGTAGGTTAGTTATACTCTAACCTTTCAACAAACCTAGTGCTTGTCCTTACATTGCAAGCCCCTTGATTTGCAAGATGTTGGCTATTTAAGTAAAAGCTATTTTGCAGAATCTTTTAATGAATTGTGTTGGATTTGGTCCAAATTTTGAACTTGATTTCAATTCGGTGTTGGATTTAGTTTTTCCGTAGTGTGGTCCAATCCTAATCTGACCCAACCCCAAAGTTAAAATGGATCTAATTGGGTCATTTTACAACCTGACCAGACCAAACACAACATGATCTAACCATAGCAACTTAAAAATATCAGACATATGATTATTTATATATTGCAGAACTGCTATTTGGTCTTCGCAAAAATAAATAAATAGCAAAGAAATAATTTGGCTGGACAGTTTGCATTACTACACTGAGCAAGAAGTGATAAATATTAGATTGTTAAGCTTGTCATGGTGATCTGTGTTGATACTATATTTACAATAATGTTGCTTTCATCATACACGGCAAATTTTCCTCTGCCCTAGTGATGACATAGGCACATGCTTAACCCACATTGATCCCAACTTGAGCTCAACCCAACCAAAAGCCAAATATATTGGGTTGGATTTGGATCTGGTTACACCAAAGGTAACCTGATGACCTTGTTGAATCTTGTTGTTATACTTGCTGACTTGACCCTAATGGGATGGATCTGTCTGATAGGAAACTTGTTCTGGCAAAATTTCTGTACCCTAGTGATGGGTCAACCTTGACCCATCTGCAGATCTATAGACTTGAGGTGGACAGAGTTCCAGATGCAAAGTTAGGTAATGCCTAGCCACCTTTGCATATTTTGATGTTAAGGCCATAGAACATTTTAACATTCTCAAATGGTTTTGTTGATTGTTGTGTAAAATGCATGAAAAGGTTTGGGCTGGTTAGGGTTGGTGGGGTCAGGAGCCATTTATGTTCCTTCAGTGCTGATAGTGGATGCTGTGAGTTAGAGGCCAATGGTGAATCTGGTGGCACAACATCTATCCCAAGTATTTTTCTTCTAACAGCCTCCTATAGATGTCTGGAAATTCATCTCTCTAGCACCTTTCACAGTACCCACATTATCATGGGTGGAATTGGTTTGCAAATTTCATTTGTTCTCCATGTAGATTTTTTGTCTTTTACATTTCTATTTACCATGCCATATTATTGTCATATCTTAAGTTCTTTATCTTGTCATTACATATTTTTGCATATTGTGGTACTCCATCAGTCAAATCTTGTCTAGATTCTTGTAGGAGCCAGATGCTCTTAGAGACTGAGTTGAGAGATTGGTAAGCTGATTGGCTGCAAGCAGCATGGAACATTCAATGTTCTAAGTCTATACATATACATTGTTTTGATTTTTTTTTTTTGGTTAAAAATATTTAATATTTTAACTGTTCAGGTTTTGAAGTTATTTGTTTATATTTGCATTTTTTTTAATTTCTGTTTATCATTTGCAGGCTGCCAAAGAAGCCAGATATGACAAAGAAGCTTTGATTAAGTTTTTTCGCATGGTATGTATAAGCGATGTTGTTTTATCATATGGAAATTTACTACTTTTATATATTTGGTGGCGATCTACTTTTGTTGTTTAATGTTAGTTGGCATCCATTTGTTCAGTTGATCAGGAGAAGATATTTATCCGATGAACAACCAATGCCAAAGCCATGGTCTTTAGCTCCCATGCAGGACTCCATCCAGCGTTTGGATGAGATTTCAAGTGATGATGATCAATTTCCAAAGAACTTAAGGTATGCTCTTTTTAACTTTTATATTGTCTTACATCCCCTGACCCTTTTCTTTTTCCTTATTCTATTCTGTGCACTAATTTGTTTTGCATTCCTTCATTACGTGAATCACCCTTTATTTTTTCCTGAGAATTTGTTTAATTTGTATTTCAACCTGTCTGGATGATTTGTAACATTAAGGTTTAGCATCAAGTTCTTATAGCATTGGCCTCCCTACTTTGAAAGAGAAAAGTAAAGCTCTCTGAAAGACAAGTTGGCCTCTGGAATTGTGTCAACCTACCGTGTGTTTCGTTTCGTTTCGTTTTGATGGGTAAGTTTTAAGACTACGTATAAGGGCATAATCTATGCTGCAATATCGATAAGATTTAAGGTGAACCAAGTAGTTGGCGATTTGCCCTTGAAAAAGGTAGATGGTGGTTCCATAACAGAAGTTAAATAATGCCAATTTAGCAAGAGCTTAAGTGAAATAAGTATCAATATTGGTAAATATGAAGAAATGTATAATTGATGACTGTATAAGAAGTGCAAGTTGAAAAATCCCTATACTGGATCATCTTAGTCCTTAGGTGGTCTAAGTTGGGAATTTTTACCATGCTACAATATCCATAAGATTTAAAGTGAATCAAGTAGATGGTGATTCACCCACCAAAAAGGTAGATGGTGATTCCTTAACAGAAGTTAAATAGATATCAATTTAGTTAGAACTTAAAGGAAAGAAATATCAATTTGGTAAGTACGAGGAAATGCATAAATGAATGACTGTTTAAGAGCAAGTTGAAAAATTCCTTTACTGGATCATCTTGGTCCTTAGGTGTTCTAAATTTCAATGGCAGGCCCCTATATGGGCATAATTTTTTGTTGGTGGTGTGGCCAATTAGCAAGTGGAATTCTTCAGGCATGGTTTTAAGTTTCAGCCGTACTGCACCCAGGTTGGAACTTTTTAGTTTTGTCGAGAACTGATCCAAACACAAGGGCATGGTGATTTGAGTGAAATAATTTATAAGGCCATAACTATGTATTATAGGCCATTTGTGTCTTCTTATGCTTGCCTTCTGAAAGCAATTTGAAAGCATTGAACTTAGATCTTGTAATTTTTGCAAAGATTATAAGTGTTTTAATGGATGTATTTTATTCAAACTTCTAAGCTTTAGAAACTTTGAAGGTTTCTGGAGATTTTTTCGGGAAAAGAGAAAAAGCTGTTTGTGGAGTGGACTGGCGCTCCTGAGTAATGATTTGTGAGATATGAGATAAAGTTTCTCATTTAAGGTGTCAAGTTGTAATACCCAAGAAGTTGAATTATATTTCCTAATTTTTTTCCCCCTATATTTCACGTAGATCATTTTTAGGCACAAACATTTTGGATACCATCACTTTTTCAAACTTAAAGAGAAAAGATTGCAATTTTTCATACACATGTTGACTTATTATTAATTTTAAATTTCTTGAGAATTGTTATCCATACATTCTTTTTTATGCTTTCCTATATTATTATTATCCACAATTGAAGGATATATTACAACCAAATGACATGGAACATGCATTTTAACATTTCTGTTTTATTTTTTTATATTTCATTAAGTTGCAGCTACAATGAAAATGTACACACAAGATTCTGAAGTCATACATTTACTCTATAACAATGTCTAATATACTTTCTTGATTTGTTTTCTATCTTAATTTTTTTATTCTTAGTTATTGTAACCCTTTTAAATCTTTAGTGTATTAATATATTTTTTCATCAAACCTTTAAAGCCCAAACATTACCACTGAATTTGCTGAAAGACTCGTGGATTCTAATATGACCCCCATATTGGTCCATATGGCCCACACCTACCCCTATTGGCGATGGGCTTGTGCTTCTTATGGCCCTGTACTATACTGAAACATATGGTTGTTGGTCTCACCTTTACTGGACCAATGCAAACTATTGTACTGTGCTGGTATCATAGGGTATGTATCAGTTGTGTTGGGTATAACTGATGATTGTTGCTAATGCATCATTTATTGTCCAATTTCTTTCTATGGTTATTTGCAAGTTGATAATGGTTAAGACAGCACAAGCATGAGGCCATTCGTTCCTCATGTGGATTATTTAGGTGTTATTGTGGTTAGCGAGAGTCATGGGGATTTGTCAGACTCCATGCATCATATCTATATCTCTGCAATATGACGTTATTTGTCCATGTTATTTACTTCATGGAGCATGCATTACTAATTACACATGTACCTCCAACTTATTCTTGTGTCTGGTCAAAAATAGGCATAAAGTAGACATGAATTCTGCTGTTTTGCTTGGATAAGATGCAATAAAATGTATAACATGATGTTAATAGTTCCGTCCCGTAAGGCTTGAATGCGATGTCTGCAAGTGTTTTTTATATCAAAGGACTGTGGAGCTCACTAGTATATCAGAGGACTGTTGAGTTTACTTGTACATCGGAAGGTCTTCACCGTCTTTTTCAGGTTTTGCACACACATGCCTTTTTATGCACGCTTGCTGCTGCACTTAACATTTGTTCTGCACAGTTACGTGCAAGCCTGTAGAGGACCAGGAGTTAAACGTTAAGTAGTCATTGGGATCAAGGAGGATGAATGAAATTCAGTAGACGGGGGTGTAAATGTAAAATAGCAGTGAAGCAAAGGACCAGTTGTCAACTACCCTACTTTATCTTTTGGCTCATATCTGGAAGCCTCATGCAAATACATGACTTAGATCATATTTATGCATCTCATAGATTGGTATCTTGATATGTGGCCATTATTATTTTAATGTGCTAGCCTCTATAATGACAAGGTACTTGTGAGGCAAGCTTATCTGGTGTGATTCTTATACCACATGGTTGTTCATGTTTGATATTGACGTTTCTGATTTTCTCTCTTTTTCTGGTTGAAGTCTTTGATCACAATGTTTCATGTTTATAGCAGTCTAAGTGGTGAGGGTTACAAGTACAATGTGCTCCCCCCTCTCCCTGCTCAAAGAAACCTAACACCACCTCCAACACTCTCTCCACAGCAGCCAATGCCTACATCTGAGAATTACAGCTTCCAGAGATTTTTGGCATCTAGTTTGCCTGATATGGGCAGCACCAGATCAAACCGAGGTGATATCAATGTCTGACTATAAATTGAACAGATAATTTTCTTCAATATGAAAAGAAGGTGTGCTGCATGGTGTGCAAAACTATAAATAGTAGGAAGCAATTTCAGCAGCTGCTGGAGGTGTGGTGGGATTCTGACTGTTGCACTTGATGAAACTGCTTATGATGCATTATTGACTTCAGAGTTGATCTGCACGGTCTGTGTGAATTTCACCATGGCCCTAGCCCTGCTACCTGTATATTTGATCTTTAGATCTATATTGTGGAGATTACTGTTGATTCCTTTACAAATATTCTTTCAAAGTGTAAAATACCTGGTTGTCCAATAAGAAGAAAATAAACTCTTCATTCATATCCAAATAACTTGAGCCATGTTCTGTCATTTTTGATGCCTTGTGTTTCCAGAGCCAACATACAGGTAAATCAAAATGTCGTTTATGTAATTTTTTTAGTTTGAATAGAGCTTTTTGTGATAGGATTCTTTGTGCCTTTGGACTTTGCAGTTAGACCTGTTCGGTATCATTCTTATGACTTTGTTTTATTACAAGTGAAATACTGCATGATGATTGATGTTGGAAACAGTGTTTGCATGGGACTTCTGCTAGTCTTTGCCTTTATTTTCATTTAAACTGAAAGCAATAAAACTTTTCTCCCAAAATCTTTATATGTTTTATGAAGAATTTAACAAAAAAAAAAAAAAAGTGTTTTATCATACATATTGGGTCTCTAAAAACAAAATACAGAAAACGGAAACAATACCGAATGGGTCCTTATTTGGAATGCTGAACCTGAACCAGGAACCAGTTACATGTCTGATTTCAGCTGATAAAGAGCTAGAAGAAGGGTCCAGTTGATGTCCCGTCACAGAAAGGTTTCAAATTATTTACTTGGGCCCGAGAATGTCCACGTAAATTTATCGCATCGTTTTCTTTTGGAATTATATATATACAATATATATAACTCCTAGATAATATTGTTTATTTCCAACACAACAATCATTTGAGGCATTTGAAATGGACTTACTCTCGCTCTTAGGTTCTCCAACCTTTTGGGTTTAGCTCGACACCGACCGTACACCAACCCTGGGATTCAACCGAAAAGAAGGGCGGGGTAATAAGGAAGACGCCAACAAACCAGTCTATTGAACTTCGACCCATCACTGGCAGCCATGAGACGCATATAACTCAGCAAACCTTGGATGTAAATCAGCTTCAAGAAATTCCAATGCGCTTTCAGGATACTGTAACAAGAAGTCTCAGACTATTTCGAAAACAACAGATTCAAAACCACAAAGCAGTGGAGAAAAGGGATTTTTGACCAACAGAACGTTTAACATGTGATGAAGAACCTGGTACAAGATGCTGATCAATTTCATGTCATAAATGGTCTCACGGTTGTGGTTACGTGACATTAGGAAAATTAGAGGCAGGCTAGCTACATAAAAGCTAAGACAAATCCAGAAGGCTTTTTTATGTACAAATCAAAACATTAACAAATTGGTACGGTATTACAGCACAACTGCACACCACAAAACAAACAATTAAGGGGGAAAATCTGTAGACAAACTGCAGTATTTTGCTATTTTAAAGAACTTGGATTCCCACTTACCATCACCTCCTCCATTCTACTTGAATTGCCTTCTCTGCATTTAAAAATGAAAGAAAAGGGGAATGATTGCATGATTGTGAAGAATAAAATTATTCAAGCCATCTCAAAATGAAATAGCAAACAAGAGACCTGTCAATATCTTATGTAAAATCATCAACCTAAAGCTATTAAAAAAAGAAAGAAAGAAAAAGAATAACAACAAAAACAAATCCAAGAATATAGTCACCCAAAAAAATAGAGAAGAGAGTTAGTCCAACATCATTACCATCTCTAGATGATGTTAGAGATCTGTCATTTCTGATCACTCCCTTGCCAATTCCCTTAAGCAGTCTCTGTGTCCGTGGTGACTGTGAGCTCAGCTTTCCATTCAAGGAAGACGGCAAAGAATGGCGCCGTGTGGTGCTATTTTTCTCAGCTGAATCTGAGACAAACCTCGGCGAAACTTGTCCCCGTAGTTTTGCCTTAGCAGATTCAGTTGTTTGCATATAGCTCGGTAATTTTGAAGCATTCTGCAAACCATTTTCTGCATAATATTCAGATTTTGATGAGAGAGAAGCCCTTCTCTTCCTGCTTTTCTGGATCTCCTCAGGGGGCAGTTCATCCTTCAAGCTCAATTCATTGTCTTCTTTGTCGGTATTTTGCAACGAACGCAATTCTAGAGGAGGGCCATCATCTGGTAACGTATTCATAAGCCCATCTGATGCCATTGGTCTTGTAGTACACTCAAGATCAGGTTTGTTCTCGGAAGTCACTGCAGTATCTTTCTTCATCTTGCCAAAATAGTCTTCAATGCTCTGATGCGTAACATCAGAAGGGGAACTTGACACCTTCATACTATTAGTTGGTTTCCCAGTTTCAGCGTCAGGCCTGTCAGAGGCTTCTTTTGTCATATTAGATACCTTTCTCAAATTACGCTTGACCTTTTCAAGCTCAGATTGTGGATGTTCCTGCACCGAATCAGCAGGGGAGCTAGGCACTTTCCTCGTGTTGCGCTTGGGTTTTTCAGGTTCAGTGATGGCATTTACTGGCCCAGAGTCAGTATTGGCAGCTGAATTCCTATGAAGAGTATGTTTAGGTCTGCTTGATTCACTTTCCATAGCACCAACACCCTTCCTTGCCTGAGATTTCAAATCAACAGTCTTCTTTGGCTGGGGAACTGGTTTCCAAAATTGACAGGATGTCCAGCGCTCCATCCAGCTCAAGACTGAATTGGGTTCCCCATCACCATACTCAATTTGCAGAGGTTTCGTAACAGTTGATGAAGAAAGAAGCTGCAGCAATGGGACAAGTGAAACACCTTGTCATACAAATATATAATGAACAAGATTGATACTCAATATATATTCTGGAAAATCATTAGAAAGCTTGTTTTACCAGCTAGGCAGATATAGCAGTGAGGGTAAGCATATGAAGAAACATTTTGAAAAACATTCTTATCATTCTAATGTCTAATGCAACTTACCTGACGAACAAAACCATTAATTAACATTTTCTCACTCCAAGTTTTCAACTGTTTAGCATCCTGAAAAGAAAGAAAAAAACAATCTTCAACACACGGAGATGGGGACGTTCAATAAACTGGCATGGCCATTCCATAGAAATTATAGTATTAACAAACAAATGAAGCTTGAACAAATGAAACTGCCTAACTATTTTAGATTATAAAACAAACGCAAAGCATGCAAGCATGTTGATCTTACAATTTACGAAATTTTAGTGTTGCAAACATCTGAATGAAGGTTTGCATCTGTAAACATCCACAAATTGCCAGGTCTCCCTTTCCCCAAAAATCCTCTCCAAACCCACATACTTCCAAGGTGCATGTATGTTTGCATTCTTCCCCAGAAGATGGTCAAAATAAAAGGAAAGGAATTAGAAAAGCTTAGTTCTGATTAGAAAAGCTTAATTACTACAGAACTAGCATATCCAAGAACTCGACTCTATAAAACATCAGCAAGGCAGCTGGACCAACAATAACTAACCAGTTATTACCCTGCCAGTTTGACTGTCATTGCAGTGAATCAAGATTATGTGGCTAAAATTTCTTTTTATGCAGTGCATCTTTCAAGTCCAAGAACAGGAGGTTCATTTCACAGAAGAGGAAAAATAAAAGAACGAGTTGCACTTCCACTAGGTAAATACTTTAGAGCTTAAAAGTCTCAAGGTAAGAATATCTACCGCATCCTTTCCCTGATGGCATTTTGTATTGACTTCAAGGCCAATACCAGAAATCCTGATTTGCCGCCCACGAATCAAAGCTTGTAACTTAACAATCCCCTGCAAAGAACGTAGGGTTACGACTGCTTGTCTCCTCACCAAGTGCCCCCGAACTGATGCCTGCAGCCTTATGATGCCCTTAAGTGCATGAAATGCCCTGCGTGACTGAATGAAAATTAGGCAGATCAGATAACATTAATAAGGATTGCTTCCCTTGAATTGTCCTATAGATCTCTGTCCCACGGTTTGCAAAACAAGTTCATGAGAGAGAGAGAGAGAGACTGGGAATGACCTCCCTAATAGAGATTATAGAGTCAAAAAATATTGATGAGTATATTACTAATATAATGTGTAGATAAGAGTGCATTATCTTGATCAAAATGAGAGCAAATTATCACTATAATCAAAAGTTACCAGATAACCCCGGAAGGCTGCTTGCACCCTGATAGCAGCCTGCTCTTCCAAGACTTTTTCAGAGTCCTTTGATACATCTGGTCCAACAATTCTTTGATCATCTGCATCTTGACCAACCGATGGTGGAACTGGCCCAACAACCATATCAGCAGGTGCCTCCTTTTCTGCTTCTGAGATGATGTCATTAGTTTTGGTGTTTACAAGTATTGGTGGAGATAGCACTGGTGAACTCACAGCCTGAGCAGATGGTCCTTTTCCACCAACATTCTCTCTATCATTTGCAACTTTCTTCCAATAGAAATTGACAGAATGGTTAGTCCTTGCACATACAATCACTTGAGATGATATGGATTAGACATACCATGCAAGAGAATGCGTGTAAAATTCAGCAGACTTGAAGGAAAGTAAGAAAAATTAGAATATATATAATCATACACTGAAAACCAGGATTTGACTATTAAAAAGCACATGTTATTCCACATTACTCTGATTTCATTTTAGAGTAGGAATGGCTTTTGGTCAGTTGGTTAGTTCTATGATATTTCCCACTAATAGGCCCTGTACAGCTAATAATGCTAGCTTTTTGCTGCTTAGCAGTCGAAAGCTCTTCAACAACTGCAGTTGATATTGTATTTTTTTTTATGTTTAACATTTAATGACCTTATGTATTGGTCATGTAACCAACCAGCCACACCTTGTACCACAGATAAATCGAAAGCCTATTAAGAATTAGTATGGAGAAGTTATAACCCACGCTAACAATCTGGAACACCATATGAAAGTGATGTCGAGAGAATTGTATCTCACAATTTTAAACTAAAAGCAAACGGTTCAAGATGCTGTAAGTCTTACACAGGTGAAGGTGACCAGACCTAGCAGGAAATTTTAACTGCTGCTGAAGCTTTTCTTAACAAACTGGTTGATAAGAATTCTTCAGATTCTTGCAATATACTGTAAAAAGCATGATTCCATTTCTGTCTGGAAGACATTGCAAGGGTGATGAACACAGAAAGACTTGCAGTCCTTTTGTTTTTCTGGTAAGCATAGTCCTGTTGTTTAGTCATATCTGATATGAATAGATTTCTGGTCATCTCTAAAAGAAGGTTGCATGCAGAGAAAGTTCAGATGCTCCTGGACAGTGAACAATTTCACAGAATGGTATTAAATTCACAGGACAAATCTATGCTGATTTTTCAATGCCAAAAAAAATTGGCGCCACAATATTCAGCTTGGGACAATTTAGTCGAAGGACCACATCCATCAGACACAATCTTGACCAAACCAATCTCTCGTGAGTGTGCCATCACATGCAGAAGAAGCAGGAATATCTGATGAACAATATTCTTTCTTTTGTTTTTTCTTTTTTGGGTTTTTCACCTTCGAAAGGTGGGACCTTGGCAGCTGTAACTCTATAGCTGCGTCAAGAGCAGTATTTCAGGCAAAAAGAAAAAATAATCATATTCCTAGAGCTCCAATTCATAAGTGGAGACAACAAGAAAACCCCCAAAGAGAAATTACCAGAGAACAGAAGGCCTAGAAGCAGCAACCATACAGACATGCACTGAAAGCAACCAGATGACAAAACAAAAGCAAGATTTCTAGCCATCAACAACTAACCGATCCATTACCAACACTGCTCTTCTATTTCTATTAGTTCGTTGTCCCAGAAGATGATCGTGGTGGTATTTTTTGGCTCAATTTTCTCTGCAAGTCGGTGTTTCTTTTAAGTCTATGCATGGCAATAATTTTCATCAGATGGAAAAAAGAAAAAGCTAGGTTAGCTCATCCACTGCCCTAGTAAGGAATTGAACAGAAAAGGAAACAGCAAAAATAAATATCGGGAGGAGAAGATAGCAGTAGAATTAACATTAGCAAGTAACCATTCCTACAAAAAGCAAGAGGTGTCCTCGTGCCAACAGCAGGTCAAAGGCGACAATTTTTCCTTTAGACTCCTCTGTGATCCAAAAAAAAAAAAAAGAAATCTGGAGATTGCCCATTTGCTTCAGCAACTCCAAATGTAGTGCAAAATATAACCAACACCACTTGATCATCTTTAAAAGTTTTGAAAGAAAATCCCAATAGAATACGCTGTAAATATGTTTCAATCCGCCATTTGTCATCTCAAAACAAACTAAATCACATTTCCCACCAAGCTCATGCCCAAAAAATGCCTTTGCATATACACTACAAGTTTACAGTGATAAGAGGCTTCTTTATATATTTTAACAGCACTAGAACATGGACCCAAAAGGTCAATTGTATTCCTTAAAAACATTTTCCCATAATATTATATCCCCGTACATTTTGCAAGTTCAGCAATTAAGTAGCACGAGGAATGAATGAGCTGTGCACAAGGTGCAAGATTTACTTCTTTTAAAGGTTTAATTCTGAGAACCCCAGTTGTGTAGCCTTTTTTTGGTATAACAGGTTAGTCTTTCACTATCAGATTTTCACTCTCTCCATAGAAATATGATGCAGAAATGTACAAGAGAAAATTATAAGATAGACTAAACAACCTTTAAGAAAGTGATTCAGCCCCTCAAGGTAAAAATATTCCCTTCCAATCAGCAAACTCTTCAACATGGCTACCTAATCGTCACTGTCAAACCTTTCCTCGCTAAAACCAAGTCAAGCCAGCTTGCTTTTGGTAAATTAGGCCTTCATGTCAGAGATCAAAGTAAAGCAGCCAAGTTGAACCTCAGGTTGGTCAACTGGCTTACCAATAAATGAGACATGGTTGTCTCTTTGTTCATATCTATAAACTTGCATGAGTTATTTTTAAAGCTCAAAGCAAATCCTTTTTAATCTGAAAGATTGCTAACCACATCAATGCATTTCAGTTAGCATTAAAAGCAGGCATGACAAATTACAAATTTTTGTTGTTCCAAGTGAAACTTTAATTCAATGTAGGCATATGAAGTAACAAAATATCTCTAATTTATTTTCAAAATCACTCATCTGCTTAGAAGATATGGACTTCCTATCCCCAAGAAACCTCATCACATAATAATTTCTATCAACTCTAACAAATACAAAGCCCTTGTTTCAGTAGTCTGGGGGCTGTTTTGATGCTGGTGTAGATTATCTAGTGGATTTGTCTCTATGACAAATGCTTAGAATAAGCAAATGGTGTGAGGGAAAAATATGTTCCATTTTTGGAAACATAAGATCAAAAAATCCCAAAAGAATTGGGGCGCCAAAAATTACCTTTTAAGTGGAATCTGGCATCCTAGGGACTGGGCGCTCCATGGAAGTCTGCACTACATAGTTTCCTTGACAATTTCCTTTTTCGTTCCAGCAGTTGCTCCTTTCCTCAACTTCAGGCGAATGTTTAGTCTATTCAAGGACATGCCTTCATCCAAACAGGGCCTTATGGGGGAAAAAGCATTGTTAGATGATCTATTATACCATATGGTTCAAGCGTTCGTGTATAATCACCAAATGCCCTTAAAAATCATTGTCACTGTGGCAGAAAACAACATTATAAAGATACAGGATCACTATAATGACAACCTATTGAATTTAGTGCAACTCATTATACCATAAGTAGAAGCCTAACAACTTCTTTTGAATTCAGAGAAAACAACCCTCAAGCTTATCTGAACTCTAAACGGTGGTATAGAAGCTAAAAAATTATAAATTTTTTATGTAGTGATCTGTCTTCTATGTGCCTCCTCAAACATTTGATTTCAGGTGTTATTTTTTGAAAAGACAAAGATACCCTTTCCCAATCCTTCCCTGTTCTTCAGCCATTAAAGCATAGTTGTTCCAAAACACAATGCTTTGATGGGAAAGTAGCGATCGCTTTGTTCCTCAACCTTCTATTGAAATGCCTCTTTTGGATGTTTTACCAATATCTCTTTTTAATCACATAAATTTTCAACTTAACTCCTAACTTTCTATTGCAATTTTTTACCTTCCGAAAGATGAAATTTTACAAGCTTACTACATAATATGTCATTATGGTTGAATTTATTAACCTCATGTGCAAAAAGTCAGTCAAACACAAACAATATAAAACAACAATGGAGACTTTCAAAAAAAAAAAAATTGGAGTCTATAATCAAGGAGAAGGGATCTTATAAAATTTAATAAGGAGAACCTCTCATTAGAGAATTGAAACCAAGAAGCTCTCACATCCTCAGCTTAAAGCCATATGCAATGCGTGCTATCTATCCTCCCTGTCATCCACTTTTAATAGTCCTTTGTCCTCCAAAAGACACAGGATAATATCTCCTGGCTTAGAAATTCATCAGTATTCAGCAGACATTGGCCTTATCATTTCCTTGCATAAGTCAAAATCGATTCATCAAACTTGCCAGTACCCTGACTTGTATCTATCAAGTAGCTCGTCTTGCAGCTTAAGTCCTCCCATTTCACTTTTAATGTTTCAGTAGCATTATATCCCATCAAACTATGTCTTTTCAAGCCATGATTACTCTAAACTCATGATAGTTCACCTTAGTCATAAAAGAGGCTTGCCCGATGTTCATTAATTCAGACCCTTTTTTCTAGAAGATTCTTAAATCCATCATCTTAAGAAGCCAATCTACACCAACCTGACCTACCCACAACTTCATCTTTGGTGCGAGACAACCACATCCACATCCACATCCACATCCACATCCATTTGACATAACAGTGAAATGGCATATATTAAATAATGCTTTATATATGCTTGGTTAATCTAGGAACAAATTTATGGATAACTGAAACATCAAAGATGTCATGGTACATTGTGCGGACATCATCACAAGAGCTAATAGGCCATATCGAGATTAACATGAGGATTAAACAAGTTCATAGAACTAGCAACCTTACAGAAAGCAAAGGACATAAGCATATAGTTAACTTTACCTCTAAAAACCGGCAACATAATCACCAAACACGTCACGATGCATATAAAATAAATCAGAGACCAGTTATAACATTAAGAAGAAGAGCAGGAAAATTGCATACCAAAACATCCCTTCCTTTCGATGCATGAGATTTGGATGATTTCTTGCCAAAGAGCACTGCCTTGATCCATTTTCCAGGAGACCTCCCCATCAGCAAAAATTCAAGATCCTAAACCTTGAGATCTCCGAACAGAATCCTGTCAGAACCCTTGATGATCACGGCACCCGTATAGAACAAGCATCATCGAGTACGAAGAAATACGATTCATCGAATAAAAAATTAGAGACATTACTTGTAAAGTGAAGGCGAGAATCACTCAACCAATCGCCTCAGCTCTTCACATTCTATCAAAAAGTTCAAAATGTTTAAACGAGAAAAAAAAAAAAAAAAGAACTGGAAACCCTACCCCCAGAAACCATCACTCATTCCGAAAAAAAGAATGAAAGAAAGAAAGATTCTAAACACAAATCGGTTCGAGATCGCAAATAGACTACGAAATAATGAAAATTTTCATCATCAGAACACTGAAAATATGTTCTAAAATGCAGCTCAAGTCACAGAGGAAAGCTTGAATCCGATCATAAAGAATACCCCAGTCCAAGAACTCGAACAACGGGGTCCAAACTCCAAATCCAATGCATATGAAAAGTAACATAAAAACACAGAGAAAAATCGAACTAAAAAAAAAAAAAAAAAGAATCCCATGGATTTGAAGCTTACCGAAAAACCAAGTCACCAGAAACCCTGGCTACACCCAGCGAAATCAAGAAAAGGGAGAGACCGGAACCACATTTGAGATCTCTGAGGAGCTGATGGAAACCAGTAAACAGCAAGAGAAGAAAACGTAAAGACAACGCGAGAGAGAGAGAGAGAGAGATAGAGAGAGAGAGAGAGAGAGGCGGGGGTCGGAAAAAGCGAAACAAAATCAAGGCATCCGAAAAGCTTTCGAGAGCTGATGGGTTTTAAACCGTTTATAAACAAAGATATGCAACCCCAGCCAAGAAACGCAGTTCCCTCGTGGAGCGATCTTTTTGCAAGTTATAGCTCGTTTTGAGGGCTTTAATGGGGCCGCATAGCAACGCTCTTAATTTATAATAACTACTTCCGGACTCCATGGCATTGATGGTCTGGTATCGTATCAGCCGTTATCAAACCTCATTATACCATCTCAATTTAGATTCCAAGACTACCCTCAGCCCTATTGGATATTGACAGTAGCGCGCTCTCTCCTCGTCCTTTGGAAAAATTTTGGCCCATTGGAGCAGTGGATTTTCCGTTCTTGTCCGTTTAAAGGGCATTCGTGTCATTTTGTTTTGTCTTGAAGCGGCCTGGAGACTTCCTCGCTGCTACGAATGAAACTAATGGAGCGCTTGTCCGCATATATATTTGTACGCGGACCAAGGGCCACTGCCGATCTCATTTCTTTCGAAGGGATCCTGACCGCCTGCCTATAATAAGGTACGGTTCTAACGGCGGATAGAACACCCGCATAAACACGTTAAGTAAAGAGACAAGAGGTCGCCACGTCCCCGGCCTCTGTGGTCGGACACGTTGGGATACGGAAAATCACGTGCGATCATTAACGCGGACGCGTGCCAAAGGACGGCATCTCTATAGTTTGGCGTACATCCAACGGCTCGGATGGTGGACTGACGAACTCCTTCCTTTTGGAAGCGGTCGGTGTCGGAATCCGAAAAAGAAAAAAAAAAAAAAAAAGCCATGACGGAAACGACGTTAATCGTATCCCAATGCAGTCTGTCTACCGGCCACCTCGTAAACGAATTTTGTTAACGAGCGTTGCAGACACCCATTAAGGGATATTTAATGCTCTTATTAAACTAATTTTTTTACGAAAAATAAGAACGGAAGAGACGAACCTCTTAAAGGCAATTTAAAAGATATTTAATACTTTAATTTTATATACCAGTAAAAAATTTTTTTAAAAAAAAATCTAAAATGTGAAGATATTAGGATTATAGTTTTTCATTTTCTACAAATTTTTTTTGATTTTTTAAAAATTTTGTTACTATATAAAATTAAAATATTAAATGCCATTTAAATTTTTTAAAAAAATTCAACTTTTCAAAAAATTCATCTTTTCATTCTTATTTTCTGTAAAAAAATTAGTTAAATGAGAGCATTAAATACCTATTAACAAGTGCTCAGTTCTCCATCCTTAAATCTACACAAACCCGGAGCCGCTCATCTTTTTCATTTTTTCTATCTTTCGATACATGAGCTGTGCGGATCCAATGGTATGGTAGGAAAGGTAATCGAATTCAAAAATAAGAAAGATGACCAGATGTAGACTTAAATACATTCAAATATAGTTAAATCTACATCATACATACATATATATACATACATACATACACACACATATATATATATATATATATAGCTAAGCCTTAGATTTGATCATCATTTTTATCCTTGCATCAGCATCAATTTCGAAGCCATCCCATTTTTTTCATTTTTTTCACCTTTCGAATTTATGACTCATATAGATCTAAGGGTGAAAATATAGCCAAATCCAACACTTATATATATATATATATATATATATATATATATATATATATATATATATAATTTCTCTAATAAATAATAAAAATAAATATTATGTGAGCATATGCTTAAAAAAAATTTATAAAACAATTATAAGACTTACTATGCTTTATGATATGAAATCTTAAACAGTTAAAAAATTACATATATATAAAATAAATTTGGCTAAATTGAGAATGTTATGATAGATATGTAATATAAATTTAAAGACATACTTGTGCAAAAAAAAAAAATTGATATGTGTAGAAGAGAAAAAAGATAGAGGTAAATTAAAAATTATATAAAGAAAATTTTAAAATCTTTACGTCTTACTCACTCACAATAAGAGTAGGTTAGATGCTTTCAATGGAATGCATTATCTAAAAAGCATAGGACTATAAATCACTGTAATAACTTAGGACCTCAATAAAAAAAAAAAAAGGTCATTAATTCTATATAAATATCCTAAATCTTTCTATTTCAATAATTAATTGTATCTAGCGGCATTATATTGTCTGAGAATAGACCATATTGTATACAGCCCCTTTTTTTTTTAACTGTAGTTGAAGGGATGAACCCCCAACCTTTTATTGAGAAAATTTATTTACAGAAGAGGAATATACAAGCAGGGATCAAGAAGAGTTGATAATATTTTTCAAGACAAGATGGATCTCAGGAGCCCTATCCTTTGCAAGGCGGGCCCATAACTCAAAAGAGAGGAAAATTTTTCTAAGGCCACATGAGCCGGAGTGGATTTGGAGAAGACTCCCTATGGACGGAGCCAATTAATTTCAAGCTAATTTCCAAGCTAATCTGACCGTATTGCATGTAGTCATGGTTCAAGATAAGACTATTAGCGAGGATCTACACCTCATTGACTGCAAGCCACCATCGTATGCCTTGGTTTTGCATTTTCCCTAGTTTTATTATTAATCATTCGTTTATGGAAGCAAAGATAAGAGAATCACTCAAGAAAGAACAATAACTTCAAAACATCAGTTCTGATGGTGGATTGCATCATTGTTGATTGAAATAAGTTCCTTCGAGGTATACACATGAAATCATACATTCTATGGTCACTATTTTTTTTATGTTTGTAACCTCATAATGAGCATTGATTAGCTCGAGAGGAAGGCTGAGCATGACTCGTTTCATCCTCTGGCTAGCCCAAGATATTGAATGACCAATTCCAAGCTCGATTTAGATGTCACTTTAAAAACCAAAGGCTAGGATTATTAATCACAACTTATATTGCTGGTTGTCACTGCCTAACAATCTATTCATAAAGTTGAACTCTTTCATTCTGCAAATAGCCCCTTCACGCTAACAAGCATAGGTTAATGGCTGGTACACCAAGCGTTGTGCCTCCAGTGATATCAACCCAACAAGAAAGCAAATGAGCAACCCTAAGAGCAGGGATGCAAATGGTTCGAATCGGATCGAATCATACTTGATTATATTTTGACTCAATTTTATATTCAAATCTTGATTTTGAATTTAAACTCAACCCATTTGTTGGTTAAGTAAGATTGGATTGAGTTTATGAAAGAAATTTTGGACTTATTGGATTATTCGAATCTATTTAGATCTAACCTAAATATTGCATTTAAGCATCTAACTATTATTTTATTATTAAAATCTATTAATTAATAATCAAATATGATTTTATTAAAAATTTAAATAAGATAAAAAAGAATCAACTTAAACTTAAATTTGTATTTAAAAACTATTAATTCTATCCAAGTAATTGATTATCCTTAAGTTTATAAATTATGATGTTTAAAACATTTATTGCTATACCTAAAAATATCATAAATAAGAATCCATTAAAATAAATAATAAAATATAAAATATTTAGATATAATTAAAAAAAAAGATTAGAGGAGATATAGTTGTTAAGATGAAAAGGAAAGTTACTTTAAATTAGAGTTCATTCAATGAATTTATAAAGATAATTGGAGTTAAAAAAAAATAAGACTTATATAATAAAGTTTATCGGTTGGGATAAATTAGATTTGGATCGGATCGAATCAAAAATTACAGGACCTAGACTTGATCAAGAATTTAGATCGGATCTAATTTTCAAATCCGATCCAATCCATAGGTCTTTAAATATGGTTTGGATCAGATTCAACTAGATCAAGATCAAGTTGGCTTATAGATCAACCTAACCTATTTGTAGCTTTATCAAGAGCCATGGTTAGCATCCACGAACTCCTATTAATTAGATAGTCCAACACCTAGGTGTGTAGCCCTTCACATTTTCTTCAAAGCAGATATATATGTGTGTGTGTGATTTTAGGATTGATCCAAGTATCAATTCAAGCTAATTTAATAAGGAACCAAAAATATCTCTGTCCAGATATGGCTGGAGCTATTGAGAGCGGAAGTTGGAACTAAGGATATCAAACCACAATTATCTCATTTTATTCAATCATCTCCTGCATTGTTACTATTATTATTATTATGGCCACCGTATGCTTAAACTTTGAGATTGTATTAGTAGTTAGTTTAACATTATTTGTTTCCATTCAAAATTAACTTTGAGACACCAATTAAGATGAAAATGAGAGGTCATTTGGTGCGGCACAAATCATCGAGGGTAGAAGAGGTGGAGGTTTAAAGATATTTTTCGAACCAACCTTTTAGCGTTAAGTTAGTAGGAGATCAAGAGATAAAAAGAGTAAAAAATAAAAAATTGGGTTCCTCCCTATGTGGAGGCATTTTTTTATAGTTGTGGGAGAGTCCTCTTAGTTCTATATAATTACCAACGGATGGTTAGATATTTGTGATTTTCTAAAGTGAGTGTACCTTTAGTGAAATCCATTTTTGGGTAGACTTAATTTGTCGCATGATCCAAAGATCAGTGACCTTCATCAATATGTACCCATTAATTGGCCTGTGCTATGACCTATAAGTCTACGTAGGAATGGCTCTTCAGTGGACTTCCTTTCATGAAATTTTCTTTTGCCATATATCAATTAGATGCCTATTTTGTTCCACGTCACTATTATTTATAATATAATGGTTATTTATAAGTAATTAATGATATTAATAGCCTAGATTACCTTTCACATTTTCTAAATGAAACAGCAAAACTTTTTCATTTTCATTTTTATTTCTATGAAAATATTAGTCAAAATAAAAGCATAAACATAAATAAAAAAAAAATATCCAGATATCATCTAATCAACAAGATCGTTTTAAATCAGAAAATTTCAACCAAGAAAAAAATGAACAACAGGGACAAGAAAATCTTGGATCAGATCTACGAAAACAAAAAAAAAAAAAAAAAAAAATGTTGAAGACAATTACAAAAAACACTTTTTTGATTGGATAGTTTAATTCCTTGATGAATTGTAGGAGAAAAATATCTTTTTTTTTCAATTTTGTGATAATTTTGTTTTTAGTCTTAGTATTTTTCTTAATTTTGGTACTGATATGCGTATTGATCCAAGTATCGATGTTGATATTTTTTCTAAGATAAAAATGAAGAATTCTACAACTAAAATATTTTCTATCTAGATTTTTATGTGTAGCAATAATATATTCCTTTTTTAGATAATTACTAATAGCTATACTTACCAATACATAAAATGATTCGGGTTTCAGTGTATTAAAATTGTATAAAATTTTTTGGTCTCCTTTTACTTGTAATGTTGATTCATAAATAAAATGGTCTCGATTAGTACCGCAAAAATAATGAAATAGAATTGACCAATGTTCTATGGTTCAAAATAAAAAAATTAATAAAATTTGATTCACATAAAAAAAAAAATCTATTAATACATTACATGAAATAAATTTACTATGCAATGGGAGTGAATTCATTAATGAGTTATAAAAACATGAAATAATGAAGTAATGATCCTTCTCTCTCTCTTGTTATACAGCTGTTGTCTTAAATCATAATAAATTATGCTAAGTAAGGCCATTATTTTATTTTATTTAATTTTATTTGCTATTGACGTATGTAATATGAAACATTATTTTAAACCATAGAGGGGGTCCGTACACCCTGTTCATAATTCATTCCCTAACGTGTTGTGAAGGACGATCGTTGACGTCTTGGATACAACCTTAAAGTAATGCAACGACGCGGGACGGTGGTCAAAGAGCACATTGCGTGGGCAGTAAATGTGGTGCAGTGGATTGATTCAAGGCAAATTTGAAGATTCTTTTTGACTTTTCCTTAAAGGTGCTGTAAAAATCCTAATTTTCACAGCACCGTATCAGAGCATAAAAGATTAAGATTAAGAATGCTGTAATTCAGGATTAGAGGATGAAGATTAAGGTTCTGTTTCAAAAAAAAAAAAAAAAAAAAAAAAAAGAATCATTAATTCAATGAATGTTTCAATTCATTTTAAGGAAGCAACTAATCTTTGTTTATATATATATATATATATATATATAATCTGTACCTTTAATACGAAATAATCATTCTTTATTTCATTATCCAGCTAATATTCTTTAGCATTCAAAATTTTATTAATTAAGTTATCCATGGAGAATATTTAATTGGTACTAAAGGCTCTCCCTTTTTAAAAAGATTGGCACATGTGGCGAAATCTTTAAATTTTAAAAATAGTTAAAACATAAGCATTTATTGTTAAAACATATGAAATATCCCTAAGCAGTTATTGCTGGATAAACTATTTAAGACAATTTCTTTCAAAATTGATCCTTTTATCTATCTTCTTCAAAACCTTTTATATATATATATATATATATTCCTTTTCACATGTCAAGTCTTCTTTCGAAATAACTAAAAGATGCCCACTGATTCTTGCACTTCCTAAACGTGCAACAAAAAGCGGAGGAAAGAAGAAGATAAAGAGGCAGAGAGCATTAGAACCTAAAAAAAAAAAAAAAAAAAATTTAAACTTTTTTTATGGTGAAAGCATAGACAACTTAAAATTACTTTTAATTAATATTATCAGATAGAAAAAAAAATATGATATCATAAATAAAAAGACTTTAAAATACATACATGTCAGATCACTATTGTAAAGATCACATGTTATCATATAATACATGATATATCTTGGGAACCATCTTAGCTATCAAATCCTAACTTTGCATTATATTAGCACCATAAATGGCACCAATGTCTTTAAGCATTTGAGAAAAATTCTTTAAACCACTCCGCCTCTTCGATCAGCCTCACCTATCAAATTAGCCTTCCAAATTTTAAATTCATAAAATCTAATAAAAAAAATTCACTGATTCTTACAACATGTCACAAACAATGTGAGACTCATGATTCATGATTGGTGCTGCAAGTATGTCGGATTGCGCTAGGGTTTTTCCTTGATCTAATTTGATTTCATATCTAAATCAAAATTTTGAACTCTAACTCAATTCTAAATCAAATGGATTTAAGTTGGGTAAGAATTAGCATGACCTAAACTTTTAAAATGTTTAGTTTCAATCAAATTCAGAATGTATTGAGTTTATATTTAAGTTTAACATCCAGCTATATTTTTATTTTTAAATATTTTAAAAAAATTAAATAATACTAAAAATGCCAGCTTAGCTTAAATTTTTATTTAAAAACTTTAAATCATAATTCAAAATATATTAAATATGCTATAAATAATAAAATATAAATAATAAAAAATAATTAAGTAAAAAAGAGTAAAAAAATTAGACTAAAATGATGTATGGGTTAAATTGCATTGAAAAATATAATCGAGATTCGATCAAAAATCTAAATTATATCTAAGTTTCGTTATTCAAATAGGGAACGGACTACTGGGTTACGGTCGACCGGAACCCAGCCCTGGTGCCGTCGTTAAGGGCAACGTGGCGCGATCTTCGCCTTTCTTTCTTATTGTTATTTTAATTCGCGGCTGTTTCCTTTTCCCGCCGAGGCCACGACTGCATTCGAGAGGTGGGTCCCAACCAATTCTTCCTCTTCTACGTAGAGAAACCGACGCGACGCATGCCGCCGCGTTGAGAAGAGAGAAAGGGAGCGAGGTCGAAGAAGGCGAGAGAGAAGTGGAGGATGGATAAAGATCGATCCGCTCTCCCTGGTAATCGTAATCCTTTTTTTTTTTATTACTTTGTTCCCCCCAGTCACTTTCTTCGTAGATCTTCCTCTCCCTCATCTTCTTTTCTTTCCTCTCTTTCTTTTATCCTCTAATTTTTGATATGTTTCTCGTATAATTTGCTTGAAACTTGCGATCGGTCATTCCAGTTTCGGCGGTGAAATCATCGAATTCGAAACTAAGGTACCCGCTGCGATCTGCCGCCAGGCCGAAGGAGGGAGGTCCAGCGATCACGGATGCGTCGAATTCCAATACAAAGAGGTTGTTTCTTTTTATTTTTCCCCGGGTTTTGTATCAGCTTTTGGTTATTGTAGATATTTTCTCCTTTTTGATGTGGATAGATGGTGGGTGTTTGTTAATCTTCCTCCTTTCATATTAATTTGATGTTTAGATTTATTAGGATATACGTTTTTTTTTTTTTTTTTTCAAATGAAGAAGAAATTAGAGTTATAGAACCGACAAGTTTGGGTTCTCATTTTGGGATTGGAGTGCTTCATTGGGAACAAGTTGTGATTTCAATTGACAGATGGGAATATGGAGTTTGGGCAAAAGAGTTGAATTCGTACGTAGGAAGAAGAAATTTTGAGATTAAATTTTAGACCCAGTATCAGAAGATGTTTGAGTTCTTTCTCAAGAAAGAAACGATGTTAAGGTCTGTTCAGCGAAATTTTGGTTGCGGCCACATTCTCTCTATTCTCCACAATGAAACAATGATTTGAAAGATCAAGCATTTTACCCAGATTATTTCAGTATTGGTATCATAATTGTATCATTTAAAATATTGATGGGATCTGATATTTAGCAAATTTGGTCAAGAGATATTTTATTTAGAACCTTGTATACAGAAGACTTTGCCTATCATGGAGCCTATGAAATGTCTTCTTCCAAACCTGGTTCCCAAAATTTCCTATAATTGCTGAATGGAGGGATTAATTTCTGGTATATTGGATTGCTGGCTTTCCTCAATACAGTGTTGCTAAACATTTGGGTTTGAGAGAGGTTGAGATTGATGCACACAGATAGGAAAGCACATTCGTAAGTTGTCACTCAAAAGAAGTTGAAGAGATTGTTCAATGGAACATGGTGGCATTTTTTTACTCTATGAAAAATTATCCATCTCCGATTGAAGTATAGATGGAGTCGATACATTTATTAGGCCTCCTTTATGTTAAGAATCAAGGTTTGTCTACTGATCGTATAACAGATGTGAAGGTTCGATTTGGTAAGAATTGAACTGAGTGAAACCACCTCATATTTTTTGATACTGATTTGTATCATCCAATCCTGAGTAGTAATATAGTTTGGAGTTTGAGATAAAAAAGTATCGGTAATCTATCTCAACAAGAAATATGTACCATACCATACCAGTCATATCATACTAAATCGATAATTTACGGTCCTTAGTATTGGTTTTGCAGACTGTAATGAGAAAGTTCCTTTAAAAATAGATGGTATGAAATACTTTTTAATCTTAGTTGCAATATGCTAATGAATTGAAATTTATCATAAAAGAGATACCACTATTATAGAAAACAAAAGGTAATAATTAAAAATTATCGATTGCATAATTTAATTAGGAAGTATGGAAATTACTAGAGGAAATAAGGCATTGCATTACTAGAATTATAACTATACATGTACCAAATACATTTAAATTTTTGAATGGCTTGAAACTCTTAAAAAAACATGAGAAACCATAGGTGCTTGAACAACCATTAACTGTTTCCTTACATCCCTTTCTTTCTTTTGAGTTATATCTTGTTAGCGTACAAATTATTATATGTGAGATCATAATCGTAATAATTATTAATATACAAAGAACAAGTTTTACTATCAGTATAGTTTAGAGGAGACTTGCATTGGTTAATTCTGCAGGGGAAAAGAACTAAATGTAGTCCACTTGCCTAGAAGTCTGTAATGCCCTAAGTCCACCTGTTGATCTAATTAACTTTGTTAGCAGACAGAAACCACGTGGCCCAAAAACTTGAGTGAAAGTTGATGGGTAGCAAATGGATTTGAGTTATAACTACATAACACTTTTTTTCTATCCAACATGGGACTATTTTTGAGGTGTTACAATCTTCCCTCTTTATAATGCGACGTTTTTGTTGCACGCTACAAGCTAGCTAGAATCTATCATCGAGCTGAGTCGTTGGTGCTATAAGGGTAGCTCCATACTATGGCGGAACTCTATAAAGGTGGCTCCATACTATGACGGAACTCTATCACCGTCCCATGAGTAGCCCTTTTCTCATGTCCACCACTAATTGGTGCTATAAGGGTGGCTCCATACTATGGCGAAAAATTTCATACTCTATCACCGTCCCATGAGTAACCTTTTTCTCATGTCCACTAACTTTCACACACTCGAGTCGGCTTTGATACCATTTATAATGACACCCCAAGTCTGACTGTTAGTCCAATTAACTTCGTTAACGGATTGTAACAACGTGGTCCAAAAACTCGAATGGAAGTTAATGGGTAGCAAGTGGACTTGAGTTATAAGCACATAACACTTTTTTTTCCATCCAATGTGGAACTATTTTTGAGATGTTACAGAGTCTTAAAAAACATTATAATCTGCAAGGAAGGTTGTAAGGATCACGATTTTTACAATTATAGGAATATCAAGTCACAATAAGATTTTTTTTTTGCGTGCTAGACTTATGAATGACATGTAAAAAGTGAAATAGCATAAGAAGTTAAATATCCGTGCGAAAGAAGATGTTGTATAGAAAGGGCTGGCACGTGTTGGAATGCAATCTAGTGTTGGTATTTCAGTCGGAGATAACCAGGACTTTGGCCAGATTTGCTGCTGTATAACTGCAACAGTTTGCTTTTTTGCTAGAGAGTTGATTTAGTGATCTATTGAATTTTGCTACATTGTGACATATCTAAAAGCATACGTTATTATCTGGGTTGCATATGGTAGGAAATAAGCATGAAGAATATGATATAATATTGCCTGATATATGTATGAACAAAGATGATACATTACATTGTATACATGCATGAGAATTTATCATTACACCGCAGCCATGTTTTACTTCATTATGATCAGCTATTTTACTTCCAGGAGCTTGGAAAAGTAATTCTGTTTCTTGTTGTCATGAAATTTTATCCGGTATTAATTGTGTCAATAGTGGAATCCTACCGGCAAGGATCATAACTTAGGGCCTCACCCAAAAATGCTAATCAAATAGGTGTTATTTTTTCTCCTCGATCTGGTATAAGTATCCAAAATCTTTCCAATATATAATTAATATGGCAGTAAACACTCCCAGCATAGGCTCTCATATACTCTTTCATTCAAACTCTGGCATTCTCATCAGACTAAGAATCCATATCTAAATCCACTGGTCTACATAAATATAATTATAAATTTAGGACTTTACTCAAAAAGGTTAGCTAAGAAAGTATCACTTAGGCTCCTTGATCCTGTATTAGCACACAGGATTTATCTAGTAAATATCTGATGTGGGCCTAAACACTTGTTATTAAAGACTTTCACAGCAATGGAGCCCTTTTTATCCGGATTCTCTAGTTGAAATCAGATTGTTTTGTTTTCTCTGATGAGTAATGGTTCTAACTTTAGATTTTGTTTTTGTCCAAATACTTTAGTTGAAATCAGATTGTTTTGTTTTCTCTGATGAATAATAGTTCTAACTTTAGAAACAGGTTTGTTTTGTGCTGTATGGGCCAACCAAAACTGTGTGTGATTGAGCATCATTATGGGAGCAGTCCCCGAAGATTAAGCATGCAAGATGGCAATGATAAAAAAATGCTTTAAATGTCTAGTTCAGCTAGGGAACAACTAATCAGATTCACTTTAGTATTGAACTGGTCTAATCTGTTTTTTTTTTTCAAACACAACCTGTGTTTTGTAATCATTTTCATCATGATCATAAATTTACAATTTCAGTGATATTTTTCTGGTTATAATACGGTATATGTTCAGTAGGTTGGTGTAGACCTTTTTCTTTGGAGTTGAATGTTTATGTACTTTATGCTAATTCAGTCGGAACACAAGCTAGTCTATTGTTGCAGGTCTTTTTATCTTTGTTTAATCAAGATCTTTGCAATATGTGCATTTTGATTAGAACTAAGTTAGCCAACTTAGTTGGTACTGAGGATTTTTTGTACTCCAATTTGATGCTCAAACTTTTTGGAAGTTACCAAGCTGCAGATTATCCTGTCAGCCCTACTTTCCATAATTTTATGCAAGACTCTCGAATAGAAACTTACTGCAAGTGCTTCATATGTTGGCTTTTCCAAGCCGTTTCTCCTAATCTTTTCTTCTGCAATATATTATTCAGGGGAAGACCTCCATCTGTTGTAAGCAAGAGTGTGAGTGCTCTCGATATTTCTGGAAAGCATAAATTAGCAAAACCTCCGGGAAGGCTCTCGACACCTACCAAACCCATTGCCAGCCCTCGTCAGGCACCTTTTGGATGTGTTACACCAATATCAGAGAACCGGATGAGGAGATCAAGCACCCAAGGGAAAAGCGATAGTCCTGTCTCTGATGTATCAAAGTCTGTAAGCAGGCGGAAGTTCAGTGCATTGTCTTCAGTCTCTTATTGGTTATCACAGATCAAACTGTCAGAGTCTGCTTCAAAACACTCAATCTCACTTGGTTTCTTCAAGCTTGCAATGGAGTCAGGATGTGAAGTACATTTATTACGCATTTTGTTGTTGTTTTCGATGCCTGTGTCTAAATATATAACTACTTTCGTTCTTTCCTGCTTATTTATCAACTAAAACCATGTAAATGACTTTTTAAAGTAGAATTCTGCTTTTCTACATAAAGTGACTTATATAAGCAACGAATATATATCTTGCAAAGCTCTGATATCCCAGCATTGTTGATTGATGTCAAGAAAACTAGCCACTGGTCCATATTTTTATAAACCATGAACTCATTGGTAGAGAGATGCTTATTTTTCTTTTTTCCCCTCTTTTTCTAATTATGTATAATTTTATTTTAATTTTTAATCAAATCAACAGCCTTTGGATCGAGTGCGAGATGAGCTCAAATCGTATGTACGCAGACACACCCTTGTCACAGAGCTAGGAGAGCCTGCAAAGGATTTACTCGAGATGTATAACATTGCAGAAGATTTTGAGAAGTTGAAAGTTTCTGAGACTTGTTCGCAGTTATCTGTAGAGGGCAACGGGATATCAGACAAAGGTCCTTGCAGCTTCACCCCTTCAAAAAGTAGGAATCTGAAACAGAAGTCACTAACTTCATGCACTGCAACTGTTGCAGAATCAAATAAGAGAGAGTGCGTTCAAAAGAGAAAACCCCCATCTAAAAATAGGGGATCATACAATGAGAGGGTAGCGAATGCCGTGCCTGTGAAAGATACTAATGGTAATAATGCACAGAAAAAATCTCGGCAGCCAAGAAGGATGGAATCTAGCAGGGGAAATGAGAAGAACAATAGCTCGGCAAAAAAGTCTATGACTGAATCAGGTAACAATTTAGAAATTTGGATCATCTCATTTTCTCATAAGAATCATATTATGCCATATCTTAGCTTATCCAGATTCCTTGGATTGCTAAGAGTTACGAAAAAAGATCTGAAAGGTATGTTGCTGAGGTTCTGCCGTTCTTTTCTAACAAAACATGCTTTTCGTTGGAGTTGCATGCGAAGAATATCTATTCATGAAATCCATCACTAAATGGCCACCTGATGGGCCTACTCACTGATGGTTATTTCATGAAAATTCTGACAATCCCGTTAACGAGGGATCTACAGTGGTCCTGGCCTTGTTTCTTTCTCTAATTATTGTTTGGTCTACTATACCATATTCTAGTATTTTAAAAGCTTGTTTTTCATTTTAGTCGATTCAGCTGTTCCGTTGCCCACTGGGGAGGCATCCCATGAAGGCAAGGAGAACACGGTATGCTCATAGTTTCGACTCCATCCATGGGTTTATTTTGTTTATGTGCCTGTAAAAATTAGTGTTGTTCCCATTGTCATTATGGTGAACTTTGTCTTCGATATTCCCTTCAAATTTTTCCCCTTAACATAGCATTTTTTGTGATTGTAGAATACTCTGCCAATTGAAGGAGCCAGCGTTGAGGGAGAAACTTCAACAAATTAAGCTAATAACTTCAGATTCAAACTTTTACTGCTGCAAGTGAAGCAACAATTAGCATGTGTTTTCTAGTCTGTTGTCACAGTTGTTGAAATGTGATTGAAAGTTCCATTGCTACTTTAAACTGTAAAAAGGGATAAAAGGAGCTTTGTGTTAAGATTGTTTTGGGAGTTTTTCATGCGGTAGCTAGTTCGCTTGTATTGTTTGATCAACTTGAAGTGGTGTTGATTAAAATATAAACATTACATATAGGATATTTTTTAATCTTTTTGTGACGTTTGTTTAGGTAACTAAGTTCTCCTCAAATGTCTGGTGACTGTTGTATTATTATTCAGGAGACATTAGGTGCAAGTTCGGGTGATGGAGAAAGATTTTTCTCATGTACGGTAATGATATTATTTGAAACTAGATGATGCGGATCGGCATAATGAAAAACTGGATGAAATCCACCGATTCCATCTATTATGCATTGATTTGATCACTGTATCATACTGAATTTTGATACTGTTCTAGTACCTTATCTATGGTATAGTATGTCTGATTCGAGAAAATTTTAGATCTTGATTAGCAGGACTTGTATTTAATATTAAGAAAAATTATAGGAACTTTTTATCAGGGTTCAAAAACCATGATCACAGTAGGGGCGGTGACTGCTGTACATGGGTTTCTAAGGCTCAACCATTTGGACTGTGGCTTGGACCGGGCTTGAGCTTAGTAGAATGCCATTAGGGAGCATTGAAATTTATTCTTTCATCATCTACTATGGACTCATGAAATGTTGGAATCTGCACTTTCTAACTATCAATTTCTTTATAGATCAATGAGTATGGGTTTTTCACCGTGCAGTTGTAAGTGGCCCTCTTCATGGGCCGGGCTTCACAATTTACCCAGCCAAAGGTCCCGCTTTTGAGCTTACCTTCTGGGCCCAATCTCTGCTCTTACTCCGGCTTCAAGCTTCAGGCCAGGCCTTGGGCTTTTTAATCTTTTTTTTTTTTTTTTCTTGCAACATTTATAAATTACTATAAAATGCTAAATATGAATAACTAGATATTATTTCTGACAGCAATTTCAATTATCAACAACAGCATCAAATACAAACAAACAATACAAGAAATTTTGGTCTGGATTGGGCTAGGGTTAAAATTTTGGACTGGATCGGGCTTGAATTGAGCTCTGAACCTCGAACAGAGTTTGGCCCATTTGATAACCAGCCTAATTTGCCAGGCCTGACTAGGGTTCCCAAGCCTATGGCCTAAACTTGCTCAAACGGCTTTGGGTACACAGACAAAAACACATTGTGTATAAATTTCAATAAATCAATCAATTTTTCAATCATTTTTTTATTTACTCGATTTTCTTTTTGGATATTAGAATCCAAAATCAATATATAAATATAGTTTTTAACTTTACATTGACCATATCTACCATGATTTTAGCATCTTATAGGCCGAGGTGCTAGAATATCTTAGTTCTTTCCAAAAATCCTATTTTCCATGTCAGCTGAGATAAACCGGGACCCTGATTCATTTCAGTCCTCTATTGAAAGTGTCAAGTCTTTTTTGAATCACAACTGTCATTATTAGTCTATTTTGGAGATCATGAGTCTACAAAAAAAAATATATACAACTTTAATAATTTAGTTCTCCATAAGTTAACATTGCTAGCTCCATGGCTATATCTATATCTTTATATCCATATCATTATATTCATATCATTGATTATTTGTGACTAGCTAATATAACTAATAACATAGAACTGGATATAATTAAATAGAATTAACAAAAATTCTATTTTTCCAGGCGAAATATATGACTAATTGGATATATCAATATAATATAACTAATTACATCAATTTTTGTTATACATTCTATTTTTTATATATTTTATACACCTTTCTCTCTCTCTCTATTTATATCTTTAAGGTCATCAATGATGATATCAAATGAGAAATTATGATTATAAAAAAAAAAAAAAAAAAAATCTAAGTCTTGCTCTTGGTGGGCTGGCATGAAGGATTCTTTGTTGCTTTTCTTTCTTCCTCTCTTCCGTAACATTCATCGATTCGGTTAGAAATGGCTTATTAGATTTGCTTTGGTATACTGATCTATTCGAGTTACATGATATCTCAGTTTCAATTTTGAAAGAGTCACATGTTGACTGGATCTAGAGCAGATGGATTTTGTGCAGGAATTACCAGACCTTTTTGAATCGGCTAAGCTTCTGGTAAAGTTTCCTCGTGTCTAGCTCTTGCAGATTGTGAATCTGGCAGGAGCAATTTTATTATAAAGTATTTTCAGAGGGTGCAAAAAAAAAAAAAAAAGAAAAAGGTTTACATTGATTCATTGAAGATCGAGTAATATATGTTCTATAGCTTTAGAATCCAAGAGATGACCAATCGTTGTGAGATGCTTTGTGAAAGGGCCTTAGATCCAGGCCATGTAGAGCTGTAATCATACGTCATGAGGGTGAGGAAGAGAAAAACATGTGTATATTTTCTCTTAACTACCATCTCATCTTCTACCATATAGCGCGTACGCCGGCGTATCAACGTTTTCCCCATTCTTTTGGTTATTATCTTAAATGCTCTTTATGTGCCACCGCACGACGTAAGAACATTTAATACATTCTAAAATGTTGTAAATTTTGCACTCTCGGTCCATTCGAATGCTACGAGACTGCCTCATTTTATAGTTATCAGCCAAAGGATGAGAGCTACAAATTTGGACAGAAATTGCCCACTGGAGTCTGGGCCGTGTCAACCAATCCTCCGTTATATGTGATGATTCCTGTACCGTGGCGTGTAAACGTGGTTCCTTGAGATCAAAGGCAGTGAGTGGATTGCTGGTGAAGTACAGTGGAGCCGTTCTGGAATATAGTGTCAAGTTAATTCCCAAGGCATTCGAAGTTTGAGAGACTCCACTCACTACTTCCACAGGACGTACCGTCTTATCTTCGAACCCGTTAGCCCTCGAAGAGAGGGAAGGCGTCACATGGCTGGTCGTTCTAATCGCGTGATAAGAGGGGAGACCGTGCGTCAAAGGAGTTCCGATGATGCACGCATGGGGAACCTGAGAGAAAAAGGCAACTTCGGTTGTAATAAATTGGACATCGATTTGCGTGTGGGATCAAGGAATGAAGATTGGAATAAAGATGGCAGAGAGAGTTTCAATGCGAATATCAAGTGGAGACAGAGAGAAAAAGAACAGAGCCAGTAAAATTTAATTAAGAGAGAGGAGGAGAGCGATGGCCAGAGTTGATGAAACTTTTTATGTGATTGTGGAATAAGAGAGCGATGGAGCAAATATCTTATTCAGTCCTCATCTCGCATCTCCATCAATATGGTCATTCACATCCACACACACACACACACAAAAACAAAAACAAAAACAAAAACAAAACCAAAAACAAAAAAAAAGAGAGGGGGAAGAAAGAAAAAGAACGAAAATATTAGAGAGTAAAGGATAAATCCATCATAACATCCATATCACCGAGACCGCGACCGCATGTCATGGCTGCGGCAACGCATCCCCACCGACAGCCGCAGCATCCCCACCGACAGCCGCGAGAGCGTTCCGGGACCGCGATGTGGGCACGATTCCAGGACAAGGAGATAGGAAACATCAGGCTCACTCCAACACTCTCTCTCGCACCAACTCCAATAATTAAATTATAGTGTGGACCTTGGGAGTGTAACTAATTGAGGATCTTGATGTAGACCAACCAAACCTAGCCATCATAATAATTCCTGGTGTTCGTTCCTTCATGCGCTTTCCCCACGTCATTCTATTATTACACAACTATCGTATTGAAAAATTCCATGTAGGATCTGGTAGATGTAGGATCTAATCCTGCGTTCGAGGTTAGAAACTTGCAAGGAAAGGAAGAGAAGAAGCCTTTGACTTTTATTTTCCCTCTGTTTTAGTGGATGGGGACCACACTAGTCAAGATACAATGACTTCGCAAATGGAGCATTCTAACCGAGGCAAATGAACAACCGTTTGAATTAGCTGCTGGAGCATCTTTTAAGTAACTATTGGCAACTATTGGTTAAAAATTATGTGAAAGAATTGTTAGCCAACAACTAGACTAAATAAATCCAAAGTCTAAAATGAATTGATCAGATTACTACTAGATACCTTAGGATGATGATGAGAATGATGGACTAAAGATGAAGATGATTGTAAGTCTAACAAAGAAAGTCTGGACATTTCAAATGGGTCCCTACATATCAAGAAAAAGGAAGTGCATGAGAAATGCTAATGATGATGGTCGAAGCCTGATTTCTTTGTTGGAAGGAGGAGAGGATGAGGGAAAGATAGAGGAGAAAGATATGGTCTTACTGAAGCATCCAAGTGAAGGATGATGGGAAAAATTCCTATCTTATAGCTCTAGTTAATTTTTTTTTTTTTTTTAAGTTAATTTTGTATCTGGTGATAGGATGAGTAGCCTATCTGAAATATGTGCCACGTGCTCCGTTATGATGGGTTCATCTTTTAATCCTACATCGATTACTATGAGTTGCATTCTTTATTGGCCACATGCTTGTGCATCATAGAGTCAATCAGCACTATAGTTGGTATTGAGATGGAGTGTGTTGCAATGCACTCCTTTGTTGATAGGAATGGCAATAGATCTGGATGGAGGCGGGAAGCCACTTTTCATCTTCATCTTCGCTAATATTTTAACTTTCCATCTCTATCCCCATTCCCACCAACGGGGACAGAGACTTCTCCATTGTTGTCCCCATAAAGATTCTTATTCTCATAGGGATCTCTATCCCCATCTGCCTCATTTTTAATAAAATCCTTATTTTTATTTTTATAAATATTCTTATCCTGCCAGAGACCCTATCCCATCAATCCCATTTTTAGCATTAGAATATTTATTTTTTAATTTTAATTCTTACTCACTATATTTCAATAAAAATAACTATTAAATTTTATATAACGAATAAAATAGATTTAAATAAATTTACTATGATTACAAATTTTATTAGTTAATTCGTAAGAAACATATTAAATTGTAATCTTAAAAAGCATAACAACATAAGTTTGTGATCGTAAGATATTTTATAAGAAACAAATACATCGAATCATAAGTCTCAATAAAGATGTGAACACATGCAGTCTTAAGATATTTTAAAGTTATATATAAAGCTATATTTATGATACTAAATTAATATAATAATATTTAAGTAATATAAAATATATGAAATCCCATGAAGAAGAGATTAGGGCTTTTGTGGGGTAGCGAGTACCGTCTCTATCCTTGCCTCCTCCATATTTACAAGAAAAAAATTTTCTTTATCTCTGTTTCCATTCTTATTATGTTTAAAATAAATCTTTGTAAAGATCGAGAAAAATAAAATAAAAAAAATTATCATTTCTATTTATTAGAGCCTCACTAGAGGCTAGCTAGAAGCTAATAAGTTACGCCTCCTCAATTAAAAAAAAGGGGGAGCAAAATGTTGTTTCATATTTTTTTTTTGTTAAAAAAAAAGGGACAAAAGTGGGTTTCTCCATGATTTCATCTCACGAGGAATGGAAATGAAACAGATAACTAATTTGAAGTAAAGCAAATACAACATAATTTATCCATAAAAGAGGACAATTTCAAAGAAAAATCAAAGCTTCATACCATCTAGCTTCTTGAATTGTCCTCATCAGGTCATCCGGAGATTTGCTATTGAAAAGGCTATAATTCCTCTGGAGCTAAAACCACCAGATAATCATAGGAAAAAAAAAAAAAAAAAGTTGACTCAGGCTTTAAATCTTTAGAAATGACGTGCTTCAATCATACACTCCAAAGATCAAAATTTTAGTTTGGCAAATAGAAATACGAGATTTAGGAGCAAAATACTCCCAAATTCTCCTAGAGAAAGAACAACTCAATGGTCTATGTGGACATTAAGTGCATGGCCACAGAACGTTTTGATACAAAACCTTTTATATATCATTCAAGAAGGCCTTAAGATGTGCATTACTCCATTCGTTGTTTGCTCCAAACGATAAGCATGCTTAGCCAAATCATAAAACTACATGTGATGGTGAATTGAAGCTCTTAATACATCTGAATTGCTTGCTAATACGTGCCATTTGTAGTAATTATTCATGTGAGTTTGTTTTGCTTTTCCAATTGGTATTATGTTGAAGTCCTTTATTTGTGATCTAGTTATCCAAAGAACTAATCCTCACTGGAGACCGTGAGAGAGTTCATTACAGCTCATGGCTGACGCCAAAATGAGAGCAGGTTACAAGAAACTGCCTGTTTTCTGTCACTCACTTTATTTACTCAGGTGACGGTGGGTGGAGTTATTACTTGACGTGTTGACGGATAACATCAGACATCGGTGGAGTGTTTTCAGTGACTTGTTGTCAGAGAGTAGGCCCAATGCGACCCCCCCAATGACATCAAAAGGGTATCCCCATTTCGAAAGGAGAAGACCTCTATCTTTGGTGTAAACAACTCCCAAATTGATCATGTGGGGCTAATCTTTGGTGTCGCTGTTGCTATCATTTTCTTTTCATTTTTTTTTATTTTTTTACTTTTTTTCTATATTGCTGATAGTAAAAATATATTTGATTATTATTATTTTTAAATAATAAGAAAAAATATATATCTAATAATTAATAGTTATATTTATCATTATATTTATCGTAAAAGAAAGAAAAAAAAAAAGAAAAGAAGATCAAGGCTAAAAAGAGAAAAGAGAAGTCATACTAATTTTTATTTGGTTAAGTACTGGATATTGTGGAAGTGATGTGTTAGAAATTTGCACTTAAGAAGGGATGAAAAAAATTTGAATAAATGAAGAAATCGAGCATGAAAAAAAATAAAAAAAACAATTATTTTTTAAAAAAATCGCACCTTCAATTTTTTTAAAAAGATATGATATTTAATTTTTAGAAACAAAAATAAGACATTGAAATATATTTTCTTTATAAATTTTTATTTTTTAAAAAAAATAAGGGGAAAAAAAAAAAAAAAAAAAAGGATACCAAATGGGGGTGTCATAACTTTGGACCCGAAGGCGCTCTCCATAACGTTGCTTTGAATTCGAAACCAGCGAGCCCACAGAGCGGATAATGGGAGAGTCAAGAGGCCTTCTAATAATTTAATTAATGGAGCCTTTTCAAGGGCCCCTAACGGAACGGGCACTTTTTAAGTGCACCACTAGCTACGCGCGCCGCGCTGTGAAACGTTCGCGCGCACTCACATGCAATCCGCTCCGTTCGCCACCTCAACCCCAATCTACGCCGATCTGATTACTAATAAAAGAATAATAAGGGGTTCGCTCTGCTACTCGTGCCATTCATTTTAAAACCATTTTACCCTCCTCGCTTTACCCACATCCTCTCTCATCTAACTTCTTTAGAGCTGGAGCCGAGCTCTATTCTCATTTTCCTTTCTCGTTCTCTTCTCGCCTCAGCCGGTGAACCTCTCGTCGCTCTCGCCGTATCGCTGCTTCGGATGACGAATCTCTTCTAATCTTTTTCTCGACGCATCGCTGGTAATAGCAAAAAAGAAAGCCCACGGAGCACTGAAGCAATGGCCAGAAGAATAAACAATTAAAACGACGGAAGGAGCACGTGATGAACACGTTGGTGGGCCGTAAAGCCGCGGCCACCATTAGTCCATCGCCGGTTTTCACCTCCCACCACCGCTCGCCATTGCCTCCTCTCTCTCTCTCTCTCTCTCTCTCTCTCTCTCTGACATGAAGTGTTATTTTATCTACGAACGGTAGAGACTGAGATAGATACATAAAACCTCTCTCACGTAGCTGGAGCTCGCAAATGGCTGCAAGGAAGAAACCCAGCTTGATTCTTGTCCACCACCATTAAAACAACCACCGCCATCACTCGATTCACCCATAAAAATGGCATCTTTATCATGGCCCAAATCCATCCGCCTCTCCGTCCTCGTCCTCTGCTTCTTGCTCACCGCCTCCGCCCAAGAGCTCTCCAGCTCCCAGTCCAAGACCCTCCTCCGTGTCCAGCGCCTCCTCGAGTTCCCCGCCGCCCTCGCCGCCTGGACTAACCGCACCAACTTCTGCTCCCTCCCTCCCTCCCCTTCCCTCTCCGTCGCCTGCTCCGGTGGCCGCATCACCCAGCTCGCCATCGTCGGCAGCCGCCGCGCCGCCCTCTCTTCCAGCTTCTCCTCCGATTCCCTCTTCACCACCCTGTCTAGGCTCCCGAGCTTGACCGCCCTCTCCCTCGTCTCCCTCGGCATTTGGGGACCGCTTCCCGGGAAGGTGGATCGGTTCTCCTCCCTCAAACTCCTCAACTTAAGCTCCAATCGCTTCTACGGCGCCATCCCTCGGGAGATCTCTAAGATGTCGAGCCTCCAAAATCTCGTCTTGGCAAACAATTCCTTCAATGGAACAGTTCCCGACCTCCGATCTTTATCTAGTCTCCGCGAGCTGGACTTGGGAGTCAACCGCCTCGGGCCCGAGTTCCCGTCCCTTGGCAGGAGTCTTGTGAATCTAGTCCTGAAGAAGAACAGTTTCGGCAGCAAAATCCCACAGGGTCTCGCGGTTTTCGATAAGCTGGAGAAGCTGGATTTGGCTTCCAATCAGTTCACAGGTTGGATTCCGCCATTCTTGTTCTCATTGCCATCTGTTCGATACTTGGATCTGTCCCGAAACCAGCTGGCCGGACAACTTCCGGCGAACCTTGCTTGCGGCGATGAGCTCGAACATGTCGACGTCTCGAACAATCGTTTGGTCGGAGGATTGCCTTCGTGCCTCGCTTCGAATTCTTCGAGCCTCGTTGTGCTGAATTCGGGCAACTGTATAACTTCAGGGAATTCGAAGTACCAGCGCTCGAATTCTTATTGCAACGATGGGGCGCTGGCTGCCATACTGCCTCCAGCTGAGAAGAAGAGGGGATCAAAGGGCAAGTTAGGCGTTATATTCGCCATCGCCGGGAGTGTTATGGGTGGTGCAGTGCTCCTGTGTCTGTTAGCCTTCTTGGTTTCGAGGTGGATGAAAGCAGAGGAAGACAAGTTCCAGAAACCTGCTGCTGGAAAACCTTTGATTCAAGGCTCTTCAAGAACTACGGCTGATACAAGTAAGAATGCCTCATTCTGGTTCTCTTTGATATATTCTGACGTAAGATGAGTCGACTAACAAATTTTTTTTAACGAAAAAAAAAAAAAAAAAAAAACTTTTGGCCCTCAAACTATCACTCAAAATTCATTTTTATTTATAGTCATATTTTTAGATTAGGATTCATTAAAATTAATAAAATAATTAATGTATCAGTCAGTATGAATGCATGGATTAATTGATAGCATAATATATTAATTATTTTATCAATTTTAACTGATATATAATATTTTTAAAATATATAAAATTAAATTATAATAATTAAAATTTTAAGGTTTGTAATAAATTTTAAATAAAAGTTTGAGAACTAAAATAATATATATATATATATATATATAAAAGAAAAAGATCGTATTGGATGGCTTGTGAAGATTTTGAAACCCTCTGTGCAATATTATTCTATCTTTAACAGGGCACATATCTGAAGCAGAGAGAATAGGTACATTGGGGCTGGCATCCTATCGTGTTTTTAGCCTGGAGGAGCTCGAAGAAGCGACCAATAATTTTGACCCATCAAATTTAATTGAGGATGGTCCGAGAGGGCAGGTATGACCGTGGGTATCTAGAGTTGTTTTGCTTTATGTGATGAAATTATTAGCTTAGCAAACATGTGGAAATCCTGATCTCCAGTACTAATCCTCTGTTCCAAAGGAATGCTCAAATTCTTTTGTTTTCAGGTCCTCTGTTCTGGTGAAACTGAAATAAGAGAAAAGCTAGTTATTGTGCTACGATCAGTACGAAAATTTGTGTGACCTTGCCATTTTCTAACACTTGTAGTTTGAGCAAGTAGTACTGTATCTTGAATGGTGAGTCTTAGAAAAGAAAGATCAAGGTCTTCCCTATGGTATTAATTTTCAAAGAAGATAGGATTCCACGTCCACACCTATGCCCAACCATGAAAAACGTAACTTGAAAATTTTAGGCTGTCCTATCTCTCCTATGTCAACCTGACAGCAATTTAAGAGTCCTTTTTTTTTTATTAAAGTAAGGATAAAAAGTGTTTATATATATATATATATATATATATATATATATCATGAAAATGGGTGTTTCCTTAAATTTAGGGATGTAGCCTAAGATCTACAGAAGGTTGACCAAAGGTGTTTTTGATTTCTGTAAATCATCTGATGTCTCTAGTTAGTTTTGTTATCCACTTTAACAACTAAAATCATGTGAGAAGTAGAGAATAAGAATTGTAACATTGCTTGGGCATCAAAAAAAAAAAAAAAAAAGTGCTCGGCTAAGCAGGAACTTTCCTGTTACCCAACTGTTTGTTTGGGTCAGCTACTTACCCGTCTCAGTCTACAAATGCTTGAACATGAGTCATTGGCTGCCGATTCTTTTTCTAACATATTTCATATATAAGTTTTGATGTGATGAGCTTGTCGGTCAAAGTTCCAGATCTCTTCTTGAATTCTTTCTCTCTGTGATGGAAACCACACAGTTCTCTGGATCTTCTTTCAAGTTTCCTTTGATGATAGCAACTATGGTAGAAGTTGCTATGATGGTGGGCAGGACCATCTTTTTGCTTTTTGCTTGTGCTGCTGCAGCTTTCTTTTTGGCTGGGATCCACTGTTTCACTGAAAAAAAAGATACCATCTTTGTTGGTCGTCCTTTAATTTGGTATTTTTGTTCCTGCCTTTTTAGTTCTACAAGGGTTGGCTCCAGGATGGCTCCACGGTTGTGGTGAGATGTTTGAAGTTGAAACCGAAGCATTCTCCTCAAAGCCTACTAAAGTACATGGATGTCATCTCAAAGCTCAGGCATCGTCATTTGGTCAGCATTTTGGGGCACTGCATTTTTGGTGGCCAGGATGGTGCTAACACAACAAGCATTTTCTTTATCGTTTTTGAGCATGTTTCAAATGGAACTTTAAGGAGTCATCTTACTGGTACTCAACTGGAACTTTAAGGCGAACATTCTCTTGCCCCCCGAGATTAGATGAGATGAGAGTGGATTTTACGTGATGTTTTGTTTTTGTTTCTCCCACCTGTCAGAGTGGCGAAAGCGCGAGATGCTGAAATGGCCACAAAGAGTAGCAGCTGTCATTGGGGTTGCCAGGGGAGTTCGGTTCTTGCATACAGTAAGCGTTCCTGGTATTGTTGGAAACGATCTCAACATAGAAAATATATTGTTGGACCCAACTCTCACTGCAAAAGTTAGCAATTATAATCTTCCAGTGCTGCTGAAGAATAAGAGCAACATGGTTAAGTATAAACATGATTCAAGGCGAAGGTTTAAATTTGTTTTATATTTAGTTCATAGCTAAATCTCTATCTTGTGTCTATCAGGTAGGTTTTGAAAGCCCTTTCAGCACAGTGGATGATAGCAATCTTGGCAGGTACCATGTCCTATCTATATGATTACAATCAGACAATTTAATTGGTAGAAAGAAGTTTGATATTATTGACTACCGGGCCCTATACAACATCTACACTCTGAAAGGGACATACAAGAGGAAAAAAAAAAAATTAAAGACGATATGCTTGTAAAAACAAACCAATCCCCAATCTTAACAATCTGATAAATTCGTAGAGAAGTTGCCAACAGCTGTTAGCTGGTTGGCACCCCTTTTAAGGGCTTGCCCATCCGGAATCCTACAAAAGTGATGCTTTCACTACTAAATGATGGTGATACGAGTTGAAAGTTGGAAGCAAGTTTGGGTTGTGGTAATAATATATCTAATTCTTTTTTTTTTTTTTTTTGGGCCCCTTTCTCGTGCTCACAGTATTTACAGTTTGGGTCATGGTGAAAAAGAAGACATTTATCAGCTGGGACTGATTCTTCTAGAAATTATCACAGGCAAACCTCCAGAATCCCAAAGCGAATTAGATACTCTGAAAGTTCAGGTATTTGGCTTTCGTCTTCTTTTGCATCATTATTCTATCGAGCATAGAATTGTTAGTGCACTACCATGGCTTCTGTCCATCATTTCATAAGGTATATGATTACTTGCCAAACAAATTTACTGAGCATTTTTTATCACTTTATTTAGGATTTTTTTTTTTAGAAAAAAAAGCTTGATGCGTTTCATGTTAAGAGAATATCTTTTGCATGATGACCACAACATTCAACTGAGTATCATCTTCAACAAATATAGGCAGGCAAATTTCTCTGAGTTGTTAATTTGTGGAGTCTCAGTGTTTTTTTTTTTTTAAAAAAAAAAGAAAAACTAAGGAAAGCAGGACATTCACAGTAGCTCTATAGTTGAATTTTAGAGCTGGCTTTTGCAATAACAAAATATTGACAACGTTTATCACCAAAAAAAAAAAGCATTAATAAATACCTTTGAAAGTGCTTGCCATGATCTGCAGCTCCAAAGAAGCTTAACTGATGGCCTGGCAAAGCTGGAAGGAATGACCGACCCCAACATTTGCGGCACTTTCGCTCTGGACTCCTTGAGAACAGCAGTTGAAATAAGCCTGAATTGTGTGTCTGAAGATCCCTGCATGCGTCCCTCAATCGATGATGTTCTTTGGAACTTGCACTATTCTATGCAAGTCCAGGAGGGGTGGGCCAGCAGCGAGAACCTCAGCACACAGTCCTAGATCTGGAGATTTTTCACCCATATTTGTTTTCGACTGCTTGTACTTTCATTCTATGATAAACTTGCTATCAGTTTAGCTCACGGTAGTAGCCATCTGTATATTTGAATTTGCAACTCACAGAAGCCATGAAGTTAAATATTTGTAGGAAGTGATCATCTTAAACCTGTCCATGTGCTCGGCTATAAAATCCAGTACACCATTTCAATATATTTCCGTTTCCTTGCCTTATCTTAAAGAGTGTTAGGAGGGTCAGACATTCTAATACCTTTGTTGATGGTCAAACAAAGGACAGAAATTATTTGTTGGTAAATAAGGATCAGTCTGCATGTCACTTAGGATCCTCTTTTTTTTGGTGGGTGAACCAACATAATATGGTCTTCTCTGAACAAAAAAAAGAACAGTTAGAAAAGGGAGCAGAGAACAAGAGAGTGACAAAGAGGCCATCAAGTCATCCAACAAGCCAGCTCATCAATGAAACAGTTATTGACAAAGAAGTGAAACAAAAGGTCCAGATATATTTGCCTCACAACACAAAGCATAGCAGAATCTTCAAGCGAATGAGCTAAAAATGTCCACATCTGAAAGCCACGCAGCTACATGGCGACAGCAAGCACTTAGTTGGAATACAATATCTATAGTGCAATTATTAACTACAGGTGGCATCCCACAACTTTAAGATAAAGCAAGCACCAGTCGGGATCCATCATCAGTCCGCTGTCCAGCTCTGCTCCACAATCTCGCGCACTCTCCTATTATACTCACGCTTGTTTTCACTGAACATCCGTGCAGCTTCCGAATTTGCAGGCGAATTGGGGTTCGGATCACAGAGCAGCGACTGCAACCCAAAAGTGGTTCCGATGTTAATATATGATACTTTGCTATTTTAACTGACAAATTGCCCTTGGCAGGCAAAAGTATTAAAGGATGATTTATAAAAAAATATTTTCACCACATATACATAAATGGTCCAGTAAATGACAATGTTGGTCACTTGATACAGCTATGGATGATACACATTTTAGTACTAGTATTTGTCTCCAATGGTTTCCACAAGAATAGGGAAGCAATGCCAAAGAGATTTTTTAACTTTTGACTTCTTGTTTTATTCAGATGAGTTATATAACACCCTGTCCATGTGATCTAACAAAATCTAAAGAAAATCAGGCCAAGGTCCTCTATCTACCAATTTGCTCAAAACCACAAGCAAGCCAACCTAGGAAAGTGTTTTGCAAGTGTGGGGTCAAGATATGGTTCTTATGGTGACAAATCATGAAAGCTAAGCACTAAGACCGGCCAAGGCATGACCCAACCCAGTCAATTAGCATACTTCTTGTTGACTGGTGCATTACTTGGCCTGAGGTCCAATTCCACATCTTTCAAATTCATGTAACCACATACAAGTATATGATTATAGTTAAATATCAGAAAATGCTAATTTCCATACCTCTTTTATGAGAGGAAGAACATCTTGCATTTACTTATGGAAAATGACCATGCTTGCTCAGCTGCTATGATCCCATCACTTTCTTGTAATCTACCATTCCTTATATGGCTTATGACTCCCAACTCTCACCTCACATCAATGACAAAGTATTATAATACCTCCAAGAAATTCCAAGTCTAGCAGAAGTCACATACCAACATGTAAACTATCGCAAATTTAGCAGCTCTGCAAAATGTATGGTTCTCTTCACCAACCTACCTACCTAGAAAGCTTAATGTGGCCCGACAACCTATAACAGTACACAGCTGTGAATCTGCCTGGCTGCTAAACAATTTACCAACTTTTGCATTTGTTGTCAATAAGGCTCTCGTTGTTGCATTACCTGTTCTTTATAAAATTTGTAATGTGTTTTGTCTTGAGCTCTCGTTGGTTGTCAAGAAAACTGACAAAAATACATCCATGACAGAATGAAGACGGGAAAAAATTAAAATAGGAATTCTCTCATGCTTGGTTGGACTAAGAAAAAACACAAAGTCCTGAACCAACTCTCTATTTACTATTTTCTCTCAAAATCACTAGCCTTGTAGAACCATTTTAGGTCTTTTAGAGAAAATTTTGGCCTTTTGTTTTGTTTTCTCTTTTTTCACTTATCCTGAATTTTCTTTTCATTACCAAACAATCAAAAACAAGATTCCTCTCTAAAATCTTTCTTTAAATTTCTCGACAACCAAAGAGAGCCTTAATTAGAATTAGCCTTGATCTGAAGATGCCACACTCCAAATTGGATTTCTATGTAGAATAGAGGATATAAGATCAGAGTAGATGACCTCTGCGAGTTTAATGGGCACCAAAAATCTAAGTGTCAGTCAATAGTAATTAGTTCATGTGTGGAAAACAAAGGAACATGGTGTGATAGAAATATAGAAAAAAATGCAAAAATTCAGGAAAAGTTCTATTTCACAGACCATTTTATGATTCGAGGGCAAAAGGAAAATGTTGCTTGATTGGTATATAGAAGGAAATGTTGAGACTCAAGGCCAGAGTGGATGTTACTGGTATAGTTGATGATCTCATCAATTCAAATTTAAGCCTTCAACTTAAATGGAATCCTTACAGGAACTATAGGGATAAAAGGTTTATGTGAATTCGGTTTCTTTAAATAGTAGGCTTTTGTTGAATAGTGATCTAATTACTGTCGTGCTAACTGATTATTCTTTATACCATAACTAGAAAGCGAAATAAAGACCCAGCTGGGTGTTATATAGAATTGAGTTTTGACATGGTTTTAGCAACAAGGGCTTTAAATGGAATTCCATGGAAAGGTGCATTGTCCGCTATTTCAGCTTTCAATCTAAGATGCCTGGACTCACCACCCACCCACTGCACCCATGCTAACACAAGATGACACAGCTATGGGTACAAGATATGAGTTCGACATGTTACAAACACCATCACACGTGGTTGTCCAAGAAATTGAGAGCTTGGATGATACGCAAGATGGAAGATAAGGTTTACATCTTGAATAAACCCTAGAAGGAGGGGAGGGAGGAAAGCAAAAGGAGGAGAAATATGATGGTGCCCACTTAGGATGAGACAGGCTATCGGTGGGGCTCGATCTGGCCAACAAGGCCACCAGTAGACAAAGGAGATAGGTGGTTGATGAACTCGCTCAAGCGGAGATGGAGGTCACAGTGCCACAAGTGATAGCTGAGAAAGGGAAAAGCAGATGGACATTGGGTCAAGGTTTGATTTATAAACCCGTGCGATGCACATGGGTTCCAAGGACTGTTTTGATTGCATCCATTTAATCGAACTGATTAAGCTCCAGACCATGTCTTGCATATATTTATTGTTCAAGGACTTTTGATACAAATATTTATTTTCGGTCCTTTGTTTTGACTGCAATTTATTTTTCAGTCCCAGGCCTGTGCATAAAACAAGTTTGTACAAAGTGCACATAATTGTGTAGATATCAAGGAAGCAAGCTTGTATAAAAGATCCTCTTTAGCTAAATCCACATCCTAATATTAGGGAATAAGATGAATCTGACCCCCCAATAAATAACTGCACTTGACACCCATATCCAACCCTAGGGCTGCCAAATGAACTAACCAGCTTGAGCTTGACTTGCTCAGATTGAGAAAGCTCAAAACAAGTTCCCTTGGAAGATAAATAAATCAAAGCTTGAACCAACAGAAAAGCTCAAAATCAATTTCAATCCACGGATAAAATTGACCTAGCTCGATAAAGTCCCAAACATATTTATATTATATATTGGATATTACATAGATAATGTACTGTTGGATTAGGCCTTTTAACTGTGTTGAATCAAGCTATGCTTCAAATTTGGATCGAGCTTGATCAAGCTTGAATTGATTTCATCTCAATTAAAGATTATCAAGTTGAAAGGCACATGTTCAACTAGGTAGGAAATTATGCTAAGCTTGAATATAACTTAAGTAATGATAAACAAATCAAGCTTGATCCCAGATTTCAAGCTCCAAATAATTTCAAATCAATCTTGACCTGACCCAAGTTTGAGAGCTGTAGGATGGATTCTAAGATTTGTCAGACTGGATGGTCAAAGCCTATCAAATTCTCTATGGAACCAGCAAGCTTCCAGCAAGGCATAACTTCTCATACAAATATCAGATTCCGGAGCTTAGACTCATTGAATAGATCTCTTCAAGATCTACAATTGATATTTGATGACACCCGGTCAAATTCTAAAGTTTAATAGGTGAAAAAAGTGGCTGGAAGCTTCAGCTGCAATTTACTCACAAGCATATTCCAAATATGGAATTCTAGTCATTTTAGGAGTCCTTTAGTTAGATGTATGTAGATCAAAAGTAGTCTAGGGTTAGTATTATTGATAGCCTATTTATATAGCATGCAAAATGTTGTAAAAATAGGTTTTGAATTTTGGTAATCATAAATTATTGATTTATCATGGTGAATTCCACCACACAAAGTCCCTTTTCTTCTAAATCTCTTCTGAATTCTTCTAAGTTCTCGTTATCTATATTTTCCTCTTCTTAAATTTTCTACAGGCCTTATATGTTTCTCATGCTGTGCTATCAATGATGCTCAGCTCCATTACAACCCTACCTCAACTCATGTACCAAAGTTTTCAGCATATAGCAACGAAATAAAATCATCAAGTAGTTTCATATAATATTCTGTTGGCTATAAAAGTTCGTCTTATTGGTGAAATTTGAATAGATCGCAAATGAACAGATAACTATTAAATTTGAACGAAAATCATGATGATGATAATGAATGAACATAGATTTCAGGCTTTATGATGGAACTACATTATCATTTGGTTGTAACGACAGAGTTCATTCCTACATGACAGTACAATGGTGTTTGTGAATTAAACAGGGTTAAATAAGCATCAAAGCTTTCAGATATCAACATTTCTTTTTTTAAAAAAAGAAAGATTCTCAAACCTGGATTGATGTAAGTATTGCAGCGACATCATATATTGGACTCCATTGATTCTGTAGGATATCCAAGCATATGCTTCCATCCGCATAAACTATAAAAATTCAACCATAAGAGGTTAAAATAAGAAAAAGGATGCCTCAGCACCCAACATATAACACTACTATGTAGGTTCATAATCCGCAAACTGTTAAATAATAAAAATAGAAGGGAAAAATTATTCAATGCCATTATAGTCATCATCAAAGCAATATTTAAGCATATGCAAAGAACAATAGCACTTCTTTTAAGATGATGAAATGACAGCCCTGCTGAAAAGGCTTATAGAAGTAAATTTGTTCATAAGTACACAAATTATGATGCGAAATAGAAGATGGACAAGCTATCATAATATTCTTCAAAAATCATAAAGTTAATAATATGGGCAAAGAAAAGAAAACTCCGACTTTCTGACCTTCCAAGATAGAGCTAGTTTTACTCGGTTAATGGTTCTTCACTCAACAGTCAACTTGTCCACATAACGGGCAAATTTTCACTTATTATGACTAATAACAAAGGTGCTGATTTATTCAAATATCACAAAAAATATTACTGATCATTTAGCAATATAAGTTTTTAAAACTATAGGTAGATATAGGAAAGTTAGACCAGGTAAGTAGCATCGGTCAATGTCCACATGGGAAGCATCAGGATAAACCAAGCAGGCTTCCTTGACTAGCTCAATTAAGAACCTAATGCGTACAATGCCATTTCACCTCCTTCCCAAATTAAAGACAATGCATTGCAGTTGTAAAGAAACTTGTTCAAAGACCAAGTAGCCAACCAGGAAGTGTTACCTTATTACATCATAGCACAAGATATTCAGAAAAAAAAAAAAAAAAATCCATTATGGATGGAATGACCTAAGTTTTGGAGATCAGAATTTATAGATCCCAATGGACCAATTTAGCATGTATGAGGTATCAGGTCATCCACTCTCCAAGCTTGCTATTGTTGCAAACTGCTCACACAGTTTAAGTGCTATTGCTATCATTCAGAATGCAGATTCCTAGGATCAAGATGCTTCAGATTGAGCACTTCCTATTGCCACTATTAGTCATTGCAAGGATACAAAATGAACCAAGACATAGAAGAAGTGACGCAAGTCCAGATCCATATAGAGCTGAATAATCTTCATATCAGAACTTACTGTTTGGATGAAACATTCGAGAAACAAAGCGCACAGTTGGTGGTTTATTTGGATAATCCTCTGTAAACTGAAGTGTCAGTTTGAACGTACCTGACAAGCTCAATATAAATTCACACGTTAGAGAGAAAATATCCATGACAACAAAATCAACAACTTAAAAGTCATACAAGCAATTATGAACCATACAAAGCCAGCAAAAACACACCACCATTACAATAATTATAAACCTGCAGATTTGAAGCCAAAATAATTATGATGAAGAAGAGAGATACTTAAAGAACATTACATTAGAGCAAGGATTGCATATTTCAAAAAGTTATATCAACATAGTTATGATACATCCAATCACCTCCACTAACTTTCCAGCCTGGCATGACGATGTATAAGAAAATATGAGTACTATCATTTTGAATGAGAATAAGAAAATTATTAATACTGTAGCTCATGTTACCCACACATAGCGCATCCAGCATTCAGATTCTTTTAGTTTATCCTTAGTTTCAGAATTATGGAAGACCAAAAATAATTTAGAAGCCCTTGAATAAATGGGCTTGAAATTGAGATGTATAAATTTAGAATTATGTGCACGCAAACAAAAGACCCATAACTAGATTTGACATCTCTCTCTCTCTCTCTCTCTCTCTCTCTCTCTCTCTCTCACTCACCTGAAATACTAAGAAGCAGGAGAATGGGCATTATAGTCCGTCACCTTTGCTATCAACAATGAAAAATAATAATCGTCATAAGAAAACTTATTTTACAAAATTTCAATCCACATATTCAATGTAGGATTGAGGCAGCCACAGTCTTAAATCCCAGCAACAAAGGGACAACCTAGCTGCCCTAGCCCATTATTGTGAGAAAATGGGAATTAGGACAAGGGTGGGACTCAAACCCATCCACGTGGGGAAAAAGAAAAACGAAAGGAAAGGAAGGAAAGAAGAAGAAAAGAAGGAATTGAACGAAGAAGAAAATAAAGGAAGGAATAAGAAAAGAATGAAAGGGAGGAAAGAAAGAAGAAAGCTAAAAAGAAGAAAAAGAAATAGAGGAAGAAAGAAATAATGAAAGAAGAATGAGAGAGAAACAAAGGGTACCTATGGGATGACCATCGGGAAAGAACAAGACAACAGGGCATCCCATTCATGGAGAAACTGAGATGCTCTTATGGGATTTAAAACCTTGGAGGCAGCCTTAATAAAAAAGAGGTGCTTAAATATGCTTTAGTGAATCTATAAAGAAAAGATAGACCCAAGTTAACATGGATAGAAGTTAGCAGAATGAAAAAAATGAAAAGCATGCAATAACACTAGAGGCAACCCTAAATAGGATTAATCAATGAATATCCCTAAAAAGTTGAAACAAAACTTGATGTTTATGATTACGGTGAAAGGGCGATGGACATATCGCAGATTTACTAGCCCATTTCTACCTCCCCTTTATCACTACGGCTAATCAAGAAACAAATCAATGTCGGATCATGATTTAGTAAAACTCCTTAATAGACATATAATTAATATCGTAAGGTCTTTTTTTTTTTTTTAGATGGGGGATGGGGAGGGAAAATTTTTCTCCTCTCATTTTCCCACGTTTGGTTGGAGAAGGGAAAATTCTGTGTGGGGCTCACACATTTCCCCCCTTCCACTAGAAAGCAAGTACCATGTGGGAAGTGGTATTTATTTTCTGATCCTCTTTTCCCCTCTCAAGAAAACTTTTTTACTAAAAAACCTTTTCTTAGGAAAATACCAAATGAGCACTAAAAGAATTTTCCATGATGCCTCTTCTTCACGCCCCCTCAATAATCAAGTAGCTATATCTCCATTCCCTTGTATCAATACTCTGTGCAATCTAGTATTGTTAAAAGCACCCGATACACTTAAGCACAAAAGACTCTTGGAGCCAAGGCACAAAGCGCAAGCACAAGCGCACATCTAAGCAAAATACACATTTTTTGAAATGAATGGTAAACTAATTTATATAAGCAAGATTTATAAAACAATAAAAAAGGTTAGAGAAATTATAACAGTATAATATTTAGCCTATTAGCTCAATAGAAAGCCTCTACTTATCTCAGTTGAAATATGTAATCCCTTGATGTCTTCCCTCCTCTTTCTTATATGATAGCATAATTTTCGGTGTTTCATTTCTTTGTCTTCCAATTTTTATCTTTTTTGTAAGGTAAAAGAAATAATTCTGTATAGAATGATGCATCATAAAGTCAATATAGTATAAAAAATATGATAGATTTAAAAAAATATATATTTTAAATATAGCTTATTAACAGACATGCTTTTTTTTGCACTTCAAATCAGATCAAAAGTATGTGTCTTTTTTATCTCATATGCCTAGATGAAAATACCTTACCTAGGAGACAAGAAGTGCCTAACTCTTGGCACTTACTACCTCGTATCTTAGGTGCACCTTAAAATATAAGAAGCATGTAATCCTTAGTCTCTTGCGTCTTGCACCTTAGGTGCACCTTTGACAACACTATTTGCATCTCACACATATAGAAACAAAGTAATTAGCCATCTCTCCCCTTTCTTACTATAATGGTAACACTAGCCTAATCATGAATCTTAGAAGCCATAAGGAGCCTCCTCTATGATGCAATCCTAATAAATATATCCGGCTATATGCAACTAGATATACCATATATAATAACAAATACTATATATAAACTAACCTACGTACTAGTAGGATTCCTTATTATTTCAAGAATTACTAAATTCAAGCAAGTAAATATTATTGTTTATTGTGCAAATTTATTTTCTTAAAGGGCACTAGCTTTATTCCTAAGTTAATGGAAAGTTATGCAACATGTAATCATCATCTCTTTCTCTTAGCCTCTTTCCAAGCTCAACGGACTTCTGCTAGGTTCCTCCACATGAGCTTAAATTTCAAAAAATAATGTAGGTCGCTCTAGGTGTCTCTACCCAGTAACTAGCCTAATAGGTTTCATGGTAGACTCTTTTTTTAGATCTGCCTCAGCCAGGATTTTGGCACCAATTTTCTAAGAATTGAAGTCAAGTTGACATCTTGCCGTATCACTAAATCCATCCATAAGGCCTTCTCAATTTAGAGTCTTTTATTGTTGACCCAACATTTAAAATCATAGGGCTTGGATGATGATATGATGATGACAACAGTGATGATTTTCACTTCCTTTAATTATTCCTACTTTTCACTTTTTATTTGAACTTCAATCATTCATATTATTTTATAATGAAAAGATTATTGGGAAAAGAAACTGAGGCCAATGAGATTCCAGTATGGGAACAAGTTTCCTATTCTGCTTCATTCCAATATGAGATTCAAGCCTTTTTAAATCAGGAATCTATTTACCAGCTCAAACCCAAGCAATACAGTTTCCATTAATTCAAGAAATAAATACCAAGACCCAGCCTGTAATCACCCAACACTGATCCCTACCTCCATATTCTACATGACTCCTCTCTCTCTCTCTCTCACACACACACACACACTCCCAGCCCCCCCCTCCCCCCCCCCCACAAAAAAAAAAAAAGAAAAGCCGAAGCACCAAAATGACAAATAACAACAAAATCCTACTACTAGAAATCGCAGTTTATACATTAATTGGATACCAATTCCCAAGTTCTCATTTCTTCCATCCAAGCAAGGTCATATTGGTTTGCAGTATGAGATAGTACCGGCCCATACTAGGCATACCAAACTCATACCAGTAGCAAACCAAAACTCGATACACCCCTATATTAAGTGTTAGTACCAAGAATCGACTGGTACCAATCTTGTATCAATTAGATAATGGTATGAGTATTGAAACTAGTATATATGCCAAGGTTTTAAATCCTATAGAAGGAGGCAATCCCGATTTTTTTATGGAATAAGATGCACCACTATCCTACCATGCCCCAACACTTGGGAAGGGAGATGTCACAATACACACTGATTGAGGCATTGGGACAATAGTGTGATAATACATTCTCAACACTTGAATTTGTAACCTGTCCCTGTGTCATACGGACCGTCCCGCCAGGATTTGAAACCATGCTACAAGCCTCATTTTATAGATATATTATGCATGTCATATGACCTAACAATGAGTATCTACTAAGTATCATGCCCAACTGGTTATTTAATGCTTTCTTCCATTATACTGTTTGTTTGTTAGATTTTAAAACCTTCTACTTTTTGTCCAATTTGTTAAAAGCGCTAGACACACTTAAGTGCAAAGGGTTCTTGAAGCCTATGCACAAGGAGCAGGCCTGAGTGAAGTGAAGCACATATTTTTAAAATAAATGATAGAATAATTTATATAAGTAAGATTTATAACAATAATAAAAAAAGCTAAAAAAATCATAATAATAATATATTAAGCCTAATAAAAAGCCTTCTCTTACTCATCTGAAATCTATAGTCCCATAATATCTTTCCTCTTCTTTTTTAGATGATAGCATAATTTTTGGTGTTTCATCTCTTTGTCTTCCAACTTTTAATTTTTTTATAAGGTAAAAAAAAAAAGTGTGTATGGGATGGTGCATCATAAAGTCAAAACAACCTAATAAATATAATAAACTTAAAAAATTAAATATAGCTTATGAATAAAGATGCGCATTTCTTGTATCTCAAATTAGATAAAAATTATATATTTTTTTTGCCTTATGTGCACCTAAATGAAGGTACCTCACATAGGGTATAAGAAGCACCTCACTCTTGGCGCCTTAGGCGCGCCTTGCATCTTAAGATATAAGAAAAGCCTAATCCTTGGCACCTCACACCTCATGTCCTAGACCCACCTAAGGAACACTTTTGACAAGACTGCTTTTAGTTCTCATTTAAAGCACATAGCAGATACCCATCTTAGCTTATCTAAATGGACAAGTTACCTTAATATCCTCCTTGTAGTCCTAGCTATATGATATGGAGCAAAAGGCACAACATAGCATTCAAGGCCCAAAGTGTGTGGATTTCTATAGCTTCTTGCTTCTTCCAAAGCAATGACTTCTATATTTTAGCTTACATTAGTTTGGTGTCATAAGAAGCATGGCATGGTATGTGGTATTGGTGTACCATCCTATACTAAACATGATTCCTATGACACCAAACACATATCGAGTCTCAATATGCTAAACTGACCTGCGTCTTGATTGTATCGACACTATATCAATATGGCACCGATATAGAGTCCGGTACCGAAATGGCAAACCTCAATAAAAAGTTTGATCTTTGGTGATGAATTTCATTATCAAGTAAAATTTTAAATGTATATTGAGTTGTAAACAGTTACAACTTGTATAAATCCTCAAATAACTGGACATTAATGAAATCCAATGACGGATTTAAGTTTCAGAATATAAATGACAAGATCAATGAAACTCATAAAGGAAATTTATAATCATACTATTTTTGGATATTATGGATTTCTGTATTTTTTTCGAAAAGAATGTCCTTCAAAGAGGCATTATTTATTCAAGTTCTCAAAACAGCCAATTCCTATTTTCAGTTAAAAAAATAATTTTTGGTATAGAAGTCAAGTTCTAGTCTCTTCAAGAGTGAATGTTAAAAGAGGATATCTCCTTTTTTGAGGGAAAAAAGAGGATGTCTTCAACTCATTGAATTTGTAACTTTGTAGTAATTTTGGAGCGTTCATGTATATAACTCATCAGACCTTATAAATTGCAATTAAAATGTTGACTAATGATAAATATTGGCGAAAATATACACGCCCTCATTTTTCCTTTCCCTTTTTTTCTCTTTGTTTCCTCTTACCATATTTTCATGATGAAAGTGGCATTCTAGTCCATCTTAACTTTCTCTCATCTCCATCAAGAAACTATCTTTTCTATGCTAATCAACTCGGCAGGATTCAAGGCCATTGAAGGCATTCAGTGCTGTTCACAGAAAAATTTCTTCCCTATATTTCAGGGACATGAATTATAATGCTATCTTTTCTTTTTTAAAGCCAACTTATTACAATATCCAGCAGTAAAATCAATTGTTAGAGGATTTCCACTTGATGACATGTTTAGAGAAGCCACACTAGATGAAAGTCTTAAAATATGGCTTCACCATGCAACATACCCCTGCATACAAGGAAAGAGAAATCAAAAACATAAAAAATAAATGCTTTAACCTCCATTTGAGGAATAAGATGTCATGTGCATGAAGAAACTTAAATCATATCAGAACATAAGAAATAACACATGACAATATAGGTCACATAATATTAAACATAGCAACAACACTAACAAGGATTGCATAATAAAACCAATCTTGTGCAAATGCTATCTTATCAGGATGTGTAGACAGACAGCACACAGATGATGCCATGTTAATATAACTGACCATGAATTTGAAGTGCAAGGAAAAAGAGAAACTAAGATCCAGAGCCAGTAAAGGTTAATACAATTTTTTCAAAAAAAATTCTGAACTGGTAATAATCAAATGTAAGAAATACATCAGATTAGAAATGAATAAATAAATGAATAAAAAGCTATTGATAGCTACAGCAAACAATAAGAAGGCAGTCTCATGCTTCAACTTTCATTTTCTTTTGTGAACCAATGCTCAAGTACTTAAATTGTCTCACCTCCATCCCAAGGAGTGTCATCAGGGCTGCAAAACAAAACCCAAGCACAGAGTATCAGCAAGGCCACAAAATAAAGAAATATCTAGAAAACCATGGTCATACAGTTTCAACAGTTTATTACAAACATACCCAAATATAACAGCATTCCAAAGCATGATGTTGTTGTCCTGGGGTGCGCCACTAATTCCTGCAGGAGGGTCCTGTTGCAATCTCTTAAAATCCCTCATCAACCTCTTCCTTGCAGGAGTCGACATCCTCACCACCTATACAATCCATGCCATTTTATGCCAACCCCAAATGGGAAAAAAGAGGACAGAAAGAAAGAAAGCAAGACAACAGGATGTAAACGATCAGTTTATAACCCGGAGATACACAAATAAAATCAGTATAAAAGGAAATTGGTTTTCTTTGAAAATTATTAGCCAACAGCCAAGTTAACATCAGCTACTTCAAGCTCCATAACCAAAACGCCAAAAAGTTAACATCTATTACATTCAAGAACACAAGAGCTCCGCATGCATCAAAATTAAAATTTGGGAATGCTCCACAGATCCCAATACTTTATATCACATAAGCAAATTTTACCACACCATGATTTTGGAAATAGGTGAATTCCAATGCATAATCAATCTACACTACAGCTAAACCAAGGACTTATTCACGGGATCCAGTGACTCAATTTTCAAGTCCAATTCGCACCACGCTAGCAGAATCTACAGGCAAACCTAGGATTTCAGCAACTAAAGATAGAATTAACCAAACTTAGATTTTGTCAAACCAAGATCTGTTCCATCATCAAATTGAACAGGAAAAGCATAATTCCAGAAACAAAAAAAATAAAAAAAAGAGTCAAGACCAGCAAAAGGGAAAAGGTCACAAAAACACAGCCAGAACCGATACAAAAAGTAAAACTGGTATTATACAACCATGACAATCCTATTTAGAGCTCCTAAATTTGATCACTACCAATAGACACCTGATTATGAAAAAGTTTCGAGTTTTCATATTAAAATAGGATCAACACCCCAAGAAAAGAGGTTCACGTCCATCAAAGAGGAAATTTGCGATTAACCCTATGTACGAATCAAAACCCAATTGTCAATAACAGACGGATGCAGATCTCATAAAACGAAATCCAAAAAAGCAACCAAGAATAAAATTTCATTCTCCCTCATCCAGGGCTTGCTTGCTGGCCCAAGTGAGTCGAAGAATTCGACTACAATCCACACCAGATCAACAGAAGCCGCAACCGAAACTAGGGTTTTCCCGTAACTGCAGACGAATAAGGGTTCCCTACCAGGATCCATTTCACCACCAAATCGCGCATGAAAAGAGACGAAAAACCACGAAAGAATCAAGAAATGATCGCAAAAGAGCGACGATAACGATCCCTTTACCTGTAATCCACCGCGGCGAGCACCGCCGCCGATCCTTTCCTAGGGTTTCAGCACCCCGGGGCGCCCCCGAGATCCTCCTAGCGTCGGCCTCCGGCGAAGCAAATTCCTCTGCTCCTCTCTTTTCCTACAGACGAGCCCCGAGAGCGAGCGAGTGAGCGAGCGAGCGAGAGAGAGAGGATCAGAGGAGGCTCCCCTTTATAAGGAGGAATAGAGGAGACATTGGGCCGGTCAGCGAGATAGGCAGACCGAAGTGGGCGAATATTAGGGCTCTTTTTTGGGTCGAATTAATTTAATAACTTGATTTACTCGTTCGATTATCGTGACCGTAGGGTCGCTGGACTCGCCGCGCCGTCCCCACGGAATCGCACGAACGAAACGTACGCTATGCGAACACGTGATCGGGCCGCCAGGAACGCTCCAGGTTTCACTCGACCATGGGATGATGATGCCTCAAGAGGTTGGACGGCAGATAAGGACTCGCATAGAAATTTATATGCGTACATCGCATGTGCCATTAGATATCCCAGTTTAGCTGTCCGCCACCGAGAGTAGTTTATTCCCGTCTTCCATTCTTTGGCGTTTTGATTAGATAAAGAATAGAATAAAATAAAAATTATTCCACAATTTATTTGATAAAATAAAAAAATAATAAATTAGATAAAATAATTATATTTTTAAGTAACTAATTACTAAGAATAAAAATAAAAAATAAAAAATAAAATAATAATTAAACAAAATAAAAATAAAAATACTTGCACTGTTGAAATAAAGTAAGTAATTTTTTTAAATAAAATTAGTTGTCCTATGAATAAAATTTTAATATATATATATATATATATATATATATATATATATATATATATATATATATATATATAATAAAAAAAATTTATCCATCAAATGCATCCTTAAATCTTTAACCTTTTTTTAAAAAAAAAAAAATAATCATCAAATTTGGATATAATTTTATTTTAAAAATCTTAAATTTATTATAGATATTTAAAATATATTAAAAAAAGGTCTAAGAGCCTAAATACCAGATTTAAAGTATAATAAAAAAATTAAACTTACATAATTACATCTGTTATTAGGAAACACACGTTCAAAGGCAATTTTATGTGTAAAAAAAATAGAAAAACAGATTAAATGGTGATGGATTTCAAAAAATAAGAACTCCGATCTCTGCCTGTATGCTTGGTGGATTTTTAAAAATTTTCTTTATCCCAACCTTCATCTCCTTTTAATTTTTCTAAATCCAAACCGGTGAGAGGAATCTCAATTCGAACGATTTTCTTCCGTAGGGATCAATAGGATCGAATGGTTTGGTCCGTTGGATGAAATAGTTGGCCTTGATCTGATGTCAGTGGAAATGACCTTTAAGCCCAGGACCAAAAACTAGACCAAAATTTGTTTGCTTATCAAGTTGTATGGGTGGAGAAAGTTTGCTTTTAATTTGACCAAATACTTCGTAGGACTAGTCAAATTTAGTGTGGGAGTGGTAGATACTTCGTAGGACTAGTCAAATTTACTGTATGGGACTTATTTACGGAGTTAAAAGAGGAAGGGCAATATACAAAATGATTATTTTCGGTTTGAGCTTACAACCTTATAAAATATTTATAATTATTATATTAACTAGGGGGTTATATATAAAATGCTAATTTTATGTTTTATTGAAATTTTTCTAATTAGATAAGATTGAGGAATAAGCATGTTACTTATTTGTAATTTTATGTTATACAGGATAAAGCTGGTAAAATGTTCATTTTATATTAGATATGAGACTAATCTAGTCGAATAGTCTACATGCTCTAATAAGTGAGACTCATAATTATTCTTATTTACTAATTATATTGATGTTAATACTAATGATTAAAAATTAATCAAATTTATTTAATTTAAAAAATATATATTTTTAAAAAATAGATAGGATAATAAGATGGATATAAATATTATATAATCAAACCTATTTAATTAAATATATATATATATATTAAAAGAATAAGTGATTGTACCAAGCATCTATAGTAATTCTCAATAAAGAGTGAAATGCTAACATTGACTTGCATACAGACAAAACCTCAAACCCTCCTGTTTGTGTACTGGAACAGCTACTACTTCCTTCGAACAACAATAATTTTCTAGAAAGAGGAAAAAAAAGAAGCCTTTGTATAAAGAAATGCATTGAGAAACATGAGATGTATAGAATCTTTGAAAGAGACAGTACTTTTTAAAATTTCTTAAAATAAAATTTGTTCCAAACATATATGCCATGATTCCAAGCAAGCCTTTTATTTGGTGGATAACATTGATAAAGCTACTATAAAAGCTATGAACTTAGAAGTGGAGAGCAAATCAAAAAAATGAACTTAAATCTTTGTGTACTGAGATTTTTGGCTAGTCTGGCACTAACTCTTTAATATATTTCTTGTTGAAAGTATGTCTGATCCTAGTGATAACGAGTATGACCAAACAATTTAATTGGAGTAGTTGCTACGAAACACAATTCAATTGGGGTAGTTGCTATGAAATGGTACTGGTTTTTCCTTTCTTTCAATTTTATTGATGGCAGAAGAGTACGCTAACTAGCTAGCGGAACCTAAAAATGCTTGCTAACTAGCACACCCCACCCCTTGCTTCCACTTCATCCACATTTGCCTACACGAGTGCTTCCTTCTAAGGTGGAACACTTTCTTATCAATGCATTTTTATATCCCACAACTTCGATAGATCGCTTAGCCTAATTCATCAAAGGTTAAGGATTTATCCAATGTGGGATATCACATTGTTCAAGGAACCTTATATGCTGTTAGAGGAATCATTACCGCAAGGTATAAAGGAAGAGGTCATATCCACCTATATCATAAAATCGATTTTTTGATAAAATGAGAAAGATATATATGAGAGAATTGTAACCATACAATACGACTCTAATCAAAATGTATACATTTGTTTCAATTCGTTCCATCAATCTCCTCAGCTTTTATTAACCCAAGACTCTTTATTATTTATTATTTTTTTATTTATATTTTTATTTTATTAATGTATATTCATCTTAATCATCATTTGTCAGGATTTTTTGGAGTAAGTTCCTTAGCTTGAGCAGAACATTTAGTTCATATCGCTATTCCCAGATTAAAAGAGTACATTCGATGGAAAAAGGAGTAATCAACTATGGCACATGCACTAAAAAAAATCCTTTTATAGCTACTCATTTATTAGAAAAAAATTGAAAAACTCAACATGAGGGAGGAGGAAGAAATAATAGTAACTTGGTCTCGGGTATTTACCATTATACCCATAATGATCGGCCATACAATCAGTATTCATAGTTTTCCATGAGATGAAAAATGAAAACTATTAGCCCCGCATTGAAAGAATAGTGCTTTGAAAGCCAATCATATTTCTTATGTAACATGGGCTTTTCTTTAAAATTCTTTCGACTGATGAATGATATTAATAAAAGGCATTTTGATTCATCATATGCTGTGTCTTATAACTTTTTGTTTTAAAATTATGATGAACCCCATAAATTAGGGTAATGGATTTATGGTTATGATGAAGTTCATAACAGTGAGACCTAAGATCTTATAAACTCTAATCTAGAATATTCCTAGACAAAGGATCATCGAGTAGGGGATCGATGTTTCCAGAAAGACTGGCACATTCTATATATGCTCAATGGAGAGAGTGGTTGGTCTCACGACCACTTGTGTAGGGACACTAATGCAAGGATGTGGGTGCTTATCAAGGTATGAGTTCACTGAATTGATCCGTAATGAGAATATCTTATGGAAGTCTTACTTACTTGTCAAAAGATGATTCTCTTAGTGAGAGTTGTGCAAATGATCCTTAGACCTGAGATCACCATGGAATCTTGTATACATGAATCCATGTTTTAGTTCATACTCATTCATGACTTAGCAGCCATGTATGGGGTGTTTATGGATATGGTGAATTGTGTACGAAGATTGTGAGTAGGTCAACAAGGAATCGATCACTCCTAGTAAGAGGAATATTTATCTTATGTAATCTCATCAAATGATAACTCAGGAAGTCTTTGATCAAAGCATGATGATATTAGAAATGGTTTCTAATCTTTCATCGGTCGAGTCTTCATTAGTGATTTGAGATTCAAATGAATAAAGTGTTAGGGTTTCACAATTTTTCATACCCATCGCTTATTCAAGATAAAGAGAGATCGAAGGATTGAATTGCACAGTAACTTGCCACTGAAGGGTATTTTGGTAATTTTTATCAAATTCCTCATCTTCTGGGTAGGCATGATACGTTGCTAGACGTCAATCATGTCTTGTAGGTTTTCATGAATTAAATTGATTGAATTCATGAGTCAATTTTAAAGATGGTTCAAATTGGCAACTAGGGTTAGCTCGATTTGACCTAATTCGATTAGTTAATTTCTAATCAAAATAAATCGATATAAGCCTAGACCTACTGCTGGCTGGATGAGGAACCAAAAGGGTCACACACAAAAGAAACTGATCAAGGGTCTAATTGAATTAGATCATGTTTGCAAGATAGACATGCTAGCACGTGTTGCAAACCTTAGCTCTTGATTCGAATTAAATTCGAATCTGATTCTTATATTAGATTAATCTAACATGATTAGATCATAACCTAATGTGGGTTGGCCAAGAGTTGGAACCCAATTGGCTTTATTTAGACCATTGGATATCTCTTTGAATAATGGATCTGGACTATTGGTCAACGGCTCGATTTGGACCATTGGATGGCTCCCTGGATGAAGGACCCGGACCATTGGTTGTTGCCTGAATCTGGACCATTAGTTGGCGTCTGAATCTGGATCATTGATGATGGCGCCTTGCTTCTAGACCACTACATGGTGCCTTAATCTGGACTATTAGATGATGCCTTAATCTGAACCATTGGATTATCATGAAATAAGTGTGGGATAAAGTTATCAGCGTGAGAAGGCTGATAGCACTTTTTTTTTTTGAGCGAATACGTCTTTCCGCTCTCTTTTAGATGCACCCCTCCCTTAGCGCCTTATCATGATAAGGCACTACCCTTAGGACACGCCTCATCAAGGCGTGTGGATGGGATGCATCCCTTGGTGATGCATCCCTCCGCCTCTTATAAATAGGAGTGCGTCCCGGGGTTTTTGATATATATGAAAATCCATCCGAAGAGAAATCAATACCTCTCTTTCTTATTTTATTTCTCTTATATCTCTTGTCCTAAACCAAGACAAGGAGGTCTTCTTCAGGACAAGAGGTTGTCCCGTCCTAAACCAAGACAAGGAGGTCTTCTTCAGGACAAGACCTAAACCAGGACAAGAAGGTCCTCTTTAGGACAAGACACTTTGAAGAATTTTTTTGTAAGAGAAAGAAAAAATAGAAGGGAAAGAAAGCAAGCCAATTAAATCCTTTGGAAGGATTAAGCAACAAGGATCAAAGTTTTGAAGGAGATAGAGTCTTGAACCCAGTTCCTGTGTGGATCACCTCTGGAGGGCATACACTTGTGTGCCTAGTGGAATAAAGGATATTAACGTTACAGGTATTCTTCAATAACTTAATATATTACCTTGTTAGTTGATATAATCAAGGGGTCCTGGGTTTAGGGTTTTGGTTGACTAGGGTTTCAAAGTTTAAAAATTTTGAAATTATTAGGTCTTCTGCTGCGCAACCAAAACCCAGCAGTGGTATCAGAGCCACCTTGATTCATTCAATTAATAGTCAATTAAATGTTTTGAATGATTATATTTAATCTAATGATATATAGTATGAAAGTTGTAACATATGATGTATGCCACAGATTAGGAGTTTCATTTAAACCCTAATCGATATAGAGATATGTTTAGATTATTTAGTCATCATTCTAATATAATGTTGTCCTAACATAACAATGGACTTCCGCTATGTTGTAAGGTTGTCCTACAATGATGACTCACTTGGCACATATTATATTGTGGTGTTATTTGTCTATAAGAAAGTTTGTATTATTAGGATGTGCATGAGACCATGAAAGCCCTTTTTTAAAAAAATATATATATATATTTAGTCATAGTGTTATAAAATCATAATGCAAATCCATTTAGGATTTGATTGATCAATTGGTGTCTAAGAAAGTGGTTCTGGGAAGGTAAAGAGAACGTGGTTTATAATTGGGTCCGTTGCTTACCTGGCCAAACTTTTAGTGTCTAAGGCAAGCACCGAAGGCCTCCCACCTCTCTCCCACTTACCTGGCCAATTGGATAGATTTAGACCTTGAATTGGAAATGCTAAATGATTGAAACACTAAATGCCTTCCTTCATGCTAAGCCAAATTTAAGTCAAAAACTATAGTAGGTTTGTTGTGTAACACAAGGCCTAATCTAGGGTTTGATATGAAATTTGTCATGGTGCATCTAATGCTTTATAGCATGATTGATGGTGTTGCTTTGTTGTGTAACACAAGGGCAACATTATTCAAATGTGACTATATAGAAATGAGGGATCTAACAAAATTAAGACATTATAGTTTGTTGTGTAACACAAGGCTGTAAGTGTCTTAGAGGCAGCTGTTTTGTTGAGAATTGCATGGGTTGCAATTGGAAAGAAGAATTTTCTACCCTTGAACTCATGAATGTTTATTGTGTAACACAAGGCATTTATGGGGAATTGGGATCTCAATTCTGCTAAAGAAACCTTATTAGGGTTTCTCGCTTACCATAGGTAAGGGCTATGGTATTGTAGTAAAATAGTGGGAGACATGATTAGATTGATAAGTCCTTATCTAGTTGTGTATATCATCTTGAGTGGTCTGCTTATACATTGTTCTTTTTTTTTTTTTTTGAAGATTAATATTATGGCTTCTACTTTAACACTGCGGGGCATTTTAGATGCCAACAAATTGACTGGTCCCAATTATGTGGATTGGTTAAGGAACCTGAGAATTGTCTTAACTCAGGAGAAGGTCTCCTATATCGTCAATTCTCCTGATCCAGATCCGATTGGAGATGATGCTACGGAGGAGGAAAGGGCCACATATAAAATATGGTAGAATGATAGTTTAACTGTCAAGTGCATTATGTTGGCCTCTATGAGCAATGAATTGTAGAGACAACATGAAGAAATGGAACCTCAGTCCATACTACTCAATCTTAAAGAGCTTTATGGAGAGCAAAATAGGGCTACCCGATATGAAATATCGAAGCAGTTGTTCCGAGCATGTATGAGTGAGGGCTCATCCGTTCAAGCCCATGTACTAAAGATGATTGAATTAATCACTCGATTAGGTCAATTAGGGTTTGTGATGGATGGAGAGCTAAATCAGGACTTGATCCTACAATCACTCCATGATTCCTTCTTTCAGTTTGTCATGAACTATCGCATGAACAAACTGAACATTTCATTACCTGAGTTGCTTAACATGCTTAAAACAGCTGAGAGCCACTTTAAGGGTAATAAGGCTCATCTTCTTCTAATTAATGGGAAGAAGAAAATAATGATGAAGAAGGGTTCAAAGAGAAAGTTGAACCCAAAGAAAAGCAACCAGAAGAGGAAGAAGGCAAAAAAGTTATCTATTGATGGAACCTGTTTTCACTGCAGCAAGCAGGGACACTGGAAGAAAAACTGCAAGTCATATCTTGCAAGTCTGAAGCATAATGCTGATGAAGCATCAAAAGGTTTGTACATGATACAAACTAACTTGTCATTGAGTACATCAGCTTCTGATTCATGGGTATTGGATACCGCATGTGGGTCTCATATATGTAAGTCTTTACAGGGACTTCAGAGAATTAGGAGCTTGAAGAAGGGTGACTTTGGGCTTCATGGTACGAGTGGTGAAGCCATTCAAACAGAAGATGTGGGCACCTATCTATTGTTATTACCTTCGGACAAAATTTTAGAATTGAAAGACTGTTATTATGTTTCAAATATTATTAAAAATATTATTTCTGTACCCTTGTTATTACAATAAGGTTTTGAAATTAATATAAAGAGCAAAGGATGCTCTATTTTTTATTCTAATAATTACTTTAGAAGTGGTTTATTTATTAATGATCTTTTAGTTCTTTCACTCAATGATAAAGTTTTACTTGTAGAAAATAAGAAAAAAAAGAGAAAAGATGTTAATGTCACTTTTTTCTGGCATTGCCGATTAGGTCATATTAGTGAGTCTAGGATAAACAAGTTATACAAAAATAACTTCTTTGACCTTTATGATTATAAATCATTAGGAACTTGTGAATCCTGTCTCATAGGTAAAATGACCAAGTTTTCATTCACTGGTCATAGAGATAGGGCAACTGGGTTATTAGAGCTAATACATACAGATGTATGTGGACCTATGTCATCTCAAGCCAGAGGAGGATATTCTTATTTCATCACCTTTACTGATGATTTATCTAGATTTGGATATGTGTATCTTATGAAACATAAATCCAAAGCCTTTGATAAATTTAAAGAATATCAAAGTATGGTTGAGAAGCAAACTGGAAAAAATATTCAAATCCTTCGGTCAGATCGAGGAGGAGAATACCTATCCAGTGAATTTCTTGATTATCTTAAAGACAAAAGTATTCTCTCATAATGGACACCTCCATATACACCACAATTAAATGGTGTAGCAGAAAGGAGGAATCACACCTTATTAGATATGGTAAGGTCCATGATGAGCTTCACCGATCTTCCTGAATCCTTCTGGGATTATGCCCTTGAGACTGCTGCCTATAAACTAAACAGGGTACCATCAAAATCAGTAGCTAGCACTCCATATAAATTATGGAAGGGCAAAAGATCAAATCTTAAATATTTTAAGACTTGGGTAGCCCTGCTTATGTTAGAAATATATTTGGACATAAGCTAAGTGCTAGGGCTGATAAATGTAGGTTCATAGGTTATTCCCGAGAGGGTATTGGATACCTCTTTTATCATCCTACTGAACAAAAGGTTTTTGTCAGTAGGCATGCCACTTTCTTGGAGAAGGAATTTATCCAAGAAGGAGGCAGTGGAAGAATACTTGAACTTAGTGAAGTTCAAGACCAACAACCTACTCCTATAGACAATCAACTTGAAATTTCTCAACCATAAGTACCTATTAATCAGGTACAATCACAACACACACCTCCTCTCCGTAGGTTAGAGAGAGTGTGAGATGCACCTCTCAGATATGGCTTTCTCATTGGAAATGAAAATGAAGCCAGCATCATTCAAGATGATGATCCTGTGACCTATACGGAAGCTATCAAGAGTAAAGATTCTGACAAATGGCTAGATGCCATGAAATCTGAAATGGACTCCATGTATTCCAACCAAGTTTGGACCTTGGTTGATCCACCTGAGGGAGTAAACCCAATAGGGTGCAAATGGGTCTTCAAAAAGAAGATTGGAGCAGATGGCCAAGTAGAAACTTACAAGGCTAGGCTAGTGGCAAAAGGTTTCAGACAAAGACATGGAATTGACTATGATAAAATATTTTCGTCAATAGCTATGCTCAAGTCCATTAGGATTATGCTTGCTATAGCTGCATACTACGATTATGAAATCTGGCAAATGGATGTAAAGACTGCCTTCCTCAATGGCTATCTTGAGGAAGAAGTCTATATGTTATAGCCAGAAGGGTTTGTTTCAAGTGGGAGACCGAACCAAGTATGCAAGCTTAAAAAATCTATTTATGGATTAAAGCAAGCATCAAGGAGTTAAAACATCCACTTTGATGAAACAATCAAAGAATTTGGTTTCATAAAAAATGTGGTTGAACCATGTGTGTATAAGACAAGTGGGAGTGCCATTGTCTTCTTAATTTTGTATGTTGATGACATACTTATCATTGGGAATGATATTCCAATGTTGCAATCAGTCAAAGCTTGGCTATCTAAAAGGTTTTCCATGAAGGAATTAGGAGAAGCATCCTATATATTAGGTATTAAGATCTATAGAGATAGATATAAGAGGATGCTCGGCTTATCCCAATCCTGGTACATTGACTTAATATTGAAAAGATTCAATATTGAGGAAAGTAAAAGGGGTTACTTTCCCATGGGTCAAGGCATACATCTTTCTAAGAAGATGTCTCCTAAGACACCTGAAGAGAGATAAAGGATGAGTAAGATTCCTTATGCTTCGGCTGTAGGATCGATCATGTATGCCATGTTATGTACCAGGCCTGATGTTGCTTATGCCTTAGGCATTGCAAGCAGATTTTAGGCTGATCCTAGAGAAGATCATTGGAAAGCTGTAAAAAACATTCTTAAGTACCTTAAAAGGACCAAAGATGTTTTTCTAATATATGGATGATCATATTTAAAACTAGAAGGCTATACTGATTCTAGTTTTCAATCAGATCCAGACGATAGTAAATCCATATCAAGGTATGTATTTACTATGTATGGAGGTGCAGTAAGTTGGAAAAGTACCAAGCAGCAAATTATAGCTGACTCAGTTACTGAGGCAGAATACATAGCTGCTAGTGAAGCCGCTAAGGAAGCAGTCTGGATGAAGAAGTTCATCTTGGAGTTGGGTGTAGTTCCTACGATACAACAACCGGTGCCACTTTATTGTGATAACACTAGAGCTGTTGCACAAGCAAAGGAACCAAGGTCTTATCAAAAATCCAAGCACATCCTAAGGCGCTTCCATCTCGTTCGTGAAATCATTGAAAGAAAAGATATGGTTATAGAACGAGTAGATACAAAGAACAACATAGTAGACCCATTCACTAAGGCCCTTCCTTAACAGCAGTATAATCGCCATTTAAATTGTATGGGAATTAAATACAAGGGCGATTAGCTTTAGTGCAAGTGGGAGATTGAAAGAATAGTGCTCTGAAAGCTAATCATATTTCTTATGTAATAGGGGCTTTTCTGTAAAATTCTTTTAACTCATGAATGATATTGATAAAAGGCATTTTGATTCATCATATGTTGTGTCTTATAACTTTTTGTTTTAAGATTATGATGAACCCCATAGATTAGGGCAATAGATTTATGGTTATGATGAAGTTCATAACAGTGAGACCTAAGATCTTATAAATCCTAATCTAGAATATTCCTATTCGAAGGATCATCGAGTAGGGGATCGATGTTTCCAGAAAGACTGGCACATTCTATGTATGCTCAATGGAGAGAGTGGTTGGTCTCACGACCACTTGCGTAGGGACACTAATACAAGGATATGGGTGCTCATCAAAGTATGAGTTCACTGAATTGATCCGTAATGAGAACATCTTATGGAAGTCTTACTTACTTGTCAAAAGATGATTCTCTTAGTGGGAGTTGTGCAAATGATCCTTAGACCTAAGATCACGATGGAATCTTGTACACATGAATCCATATTTTAGTTCATACTCATTCATGACTTAGCCATGTATGGGGTGTTCATGGATATGGTGAATTGTGTATGAAGATTGTGAGTAGGTCAACAAGGAATCGATCACTCCTAATAAGAGGAGTATTTATCCTATGTAATCTCATCAAATGATAACTCAGGAAGTCTTTGATCAAAGCATGATGATATTAGAAATAGTTTCTAATCTTTCATCGATCGAGTCTTCATTAGTGATTTGAGATTCAAATGAATAAAGTGTTAGGGTTTGACAATTTTTCATATCCATCACTTATTCAGGATAAAGAGAGATCGAAGGATTGAATTGCACGGTAACTTGCCACTGAAGGGTATTTTGGTAATTTTCATCAAATTCCTCATCTTCTGGGTAGGCATGATACGTTGCTAGATGTCAATCATGTCTTATAGGTTTTCATGAATTAAATTGATTGAATTCATGAGTCAATTTGAAAGATGGTTCAAATTGGCAACTAGGGTTAGCTCGATTTGATCTAATTCGATTAGTTAATTTCTAATCAAAATAAATCGATATAAGCCTAGACCTACTGCTGGCTGGATGAGGAACCCAAAGGGTCACACACAAAAAGAACTGATCAAGGGTCTAATTGAATTAGATCATATTTGCAAGATAGACATGCTAGCACGTGTTGCAAACCTTAGCTCCTTATTCGAATTGGATTCGAATCTGATTCTTATATTAGGTTAATCTAACATGATTAGATCATGACCTAATGTGGGTTGGCCAAGAGTTGGAACCCAATTGGCTTTATTTAGACCACTGGATATCTCTTTGAATAATGGATCTGGACCATTGGTCAACGGCTCGATCTGGACCATTGGATGGCTCCCTGGATGAAGGACTCGGACCATTGGTTGTTGCCTGAATCTATACCATTAGTTGGCATCTGAATCTGGACCATTGGTGATGGCGCCTTGCTTCTGGACCATTAGATGGTGCCTTAATCTGGACTATTAGATGGTGCCTTAATCTGAACCATTGGATTATCATAAATTAGTGTGGGGTGAAGTTATCAGCGTGAGAAGGCTGATAGCGCATTTTTTTTTTTTGAGTGAATAGACTTTTAGATACGCCCCTCCCTTAGCGCCTTATCATGAGGCGCTACCCTTGGGACACGCCTCATCATGGTAAGGCGTGTGGACGGGATGCATCCCTTGGTGATGCATCCCTTCGCCTCTTATAAATAGGAGTGCGTCTCGGGGTTTTTGATATATATAAAAATCCATCCGAAGAGAAATCAATACCTCTCTTTCTTATTTTATTTCTCTTATATCTCTTGTCCTAAACCAAGACAAGGAGGTCTTCTTCAGGACAAGAGGTTGTCCTGTCCTAAACCAAGACAATAAGGTCCTCTTTAGGACAAGAGGCTTTGAAGGGTTTTTTGTAAGAGAAAAAAAATTAGAAGGGAAAGAAAGCAAGCCAATTAAATCCTTTGGAAGGATTAAGCAACAAGGATCAAAGTTTTGAAGGAGCTAGAGTCTTGAACCCAGTTCCTGTGTGGATCACCTCTGGAGGGCATACACTTGTATGCCTAGTGGAATAAAGGATATTAGCGTTACAGGTATTCTTCAATAACTTAATATATTACCTTGTTAGTTGATATAATCAAGGGGTTATGGGTCTAGGGTTTTGGTTGACTAGGGTTTCAAAGTTTGAAAATTTTGAAATTATTAGGTCTTCTGCTGCGCAACCAAAACCCAGCACACATGAGGTTTGTAAATAAGCGATTGTCTGATAATAAGCAATAAATATTTGTCTTTTTGCTAAATAGGATCTATTGAACTCATAATTTATTAGATACTTTTTATGAATGTCAACTAAGTACCGTAAGTAAATTGATCCTGATTGTTCAATCATTTGATAACCAGAGTTTATAAATTTTCTTTTTTCTTGATTCTTGACGATTTAACATGAATTGAATATTATTATTTCAAGTAAGCTACCATGATAAAATCGGTAGACATGCTCCGATTGTTCAATCATTTGATAACCAGAGTTTATAAATTTCCTTTTTTCTTGATTCTTGACAATTCAACATAAATTGAATATTATTATTTCAAGTAAGCTACCATGGTTAAATTGGTAGACACGCTCCTCTTAGGAAAATATGGTGGAAGCCATCAATTCAAGCCTGATTATCCCTAAACCTAGTGTGAGCTTTTCTATTTTGACTTGCTCTCCCACCGTGACCAAAGTAGAATAGATAAGAGCCTAGTGTGAGCTTTTCTATTTTGACTTGCTCTCCCACCATGACTAAACTAGAATGGATAAGAGGCTTGTGGGATTGACGTGATAAGGTAGGGATGGCTATATTGCTAGGAGCAAACCCTAGGCTAATATAAAGTGCACAGATACAAGTTATGCCTTGGAATGAAAGATAATAGCAGACTCAAACCGCTGGCATCTGTCACAAGGTAAACCACTGCCTCTCAGGCCTCTCCAACTGATTCTACCATAGAGACCAATGATAGACGACTCTCCCCTCCCCCCAAACACAGCTTACAACTTTCATCATACTATGCTATCAAAAGAGCAACTCTTCTCAAAATCTCAAAAGATACTGTGTCGAAATCCCATTCTAAGGAAGTCAAGGCCTAAGATCAGGCTGAAAGGCATAATTGATGGACAACAAGTGAATATTCCTATACTGCTCCTTATTGGTCTGTGGGATAGATATTTGAATATTTGCTCGAATTAGTGGAGGATCTGCTAAAGAAACATTATAGAATAGCACATTTTGATGAGATATATGAATAAGAGCCTGAGAGAGAAGGCTTCCCTCCTAGGCTGATTAGCAATCCCTAGTCTTTCATGTATGGTATTGGACTTCTCTTTCCTCCTCGAGGATGATGGATCTGAGGAGAGGAAAAAAATGAGGCTATCTGGTAGATAAAGATAAATCAATGTTGGGTAAGTGATTGAATTTTTGCCTTGGAATAAAAAGGATTGATATTGGCACGATCTAATCTATTATCGGGATTCAATGTGGAACTTGCCCTATTATACCTTTTTCTGATATATGAAATATTGAACTTGACGGCAATGCCTGTTGTCCATACCAAACACATTTTTCTCAAGAGGTTGGAACAATAAATGTTTTATCTACGGATAGAAGGTAGTTCGAATCAAAGCTTCCCTCGCAATGCAATCTCAATGGGTACCAAAATACTACATAATTCCTTTCTTCTTTTTTATTCATTGTCTATGCATAACTGCATGTTATTCAATAGATCACTAGAAAATTTCTCAAATTCCTTATAAGGTGTCTCCATACCTAACCATTAATAGAGAGCTATGGGAATGATGAAACCTATGACTGCGTAGGATTTTGTTGAAAATGAATCTTAATAATTCATTGGGTAGGATGGTGGAACAAACTAAGAAAAAATTGAATGATCTTGAGAGGTGTTATGAATTAACCCTACGAATCCCTAGCATTTTCATTTTCGACCGCTATAAGATCAACAATGCCATGAGCTTGGGCTTCTATTGCTGACATAAAAACATTCCTTTACATATCTTTAGATACAACCCATAAAGGGTTACCCATTCTTTGTACATAAACCCTTGTGAGGGTTTCGTAAAGTTTCAGTAGTTCTTTCGCTTCCGGAATAAATTCAGCTACTTTGATAGTGAGGTTGAAGTTCTCGAACAAATAATGATCCATCAATAGATAACTCAATGGTTTCAAGTAGTCTCTTGGAATCATTTCAATCCTTCTTTCTATCAATTTTTTTCTCAGTGTTCTAGAATCTAAAAACTCCATCTGTTGATAAATCTCCCATACTTATGATACTTATCTCGATACAAAGGAATGTCCGAAAAGACACAATCAAAGGAGCTCTCATGCATGGACCAACAGTAGCACTATCCTCTCGTCTTTATTGGAAGATGAGTACACATTAGGGAATCCACCTAAGGGGAAGAACAAACAACCCCTTCTTTGTTCCTTCGTGAGCATTTCAAACTAAGCTCTTCGATTCACCTTATGCCTCTCTGGGCTTCCAAGGATAAAATCAAGGACTATTGTATGACACATGGCATATTTGATTCCAAATCAAAGTAAAAGAAAATTCATAAGTTTGAAATGAATATATGGAAAAACTAGCTAAAGGATCATTATCAATATAATATATCTCAGACGTTGTGCACCTAAGTGCGAAAAGATAATGCAAGCTTTGTTATATCATAACCTAAATGTAAAGTCAGTAACACTTCTAAATGTCATTTCCTTCCGTCGCGCAAAGTCAAAGGCATAGAGCTCAAACAGAGGCTTAGTAACATATTCAAAGAATATAATTAGCGGTCCTTGCTTCGAGGATTCGGCTTTATGATAAATATCGCCAAAGCCTTAGATAGCAGAGGAAATTAAGTAAAGTATTCCATATACATAGTAAGAAAGGTATCTATAATCCCCCCCACCCGATCATAGAGATCTATACAAATATGAAACAATATTTTTTTTCTTATCAACTTAATCTTGTTGTGCCCAATAACAAGCATGCATGAACCATTTCTCGAAGTATATGTGTAGATAACCCAAAGTCTCGATAGTTAGCTCTAAATCTTTCGGTCAAAAAATGATGTCTATGAAAACGTATAGGTGCACTATTATGTGGTGAGAATTGCAATTTTGCATGAATTTCCCATTTTTCAAAGGAATTCATGTTCTTAGTATTCACCACTACCTATAAGTGCTCCTTGATTCTTCCTTTAAATAAAAGAGAAACTAGCCCTAACAATTAAGCTAGTGTTCTCACTAGCCAAATTGGAAGAGAAATTCTAAGATGTAGCAACTAACTCTTCTGCCGTGCAATTTTAGGAAACACCATGATTTTTGTCCTAATTTGATGTCCCGAAGGGACCAACCCCTTAAAGATGGTAGAAAGTATTAGTTTTGCTCCTAGGTGAGATAGAAAAATTTCGAAATGAGACCCCGCTGAAACTCATAATTCAAGGAGGAAGAAAGTAAATCTAAAAAAGAGAATATGTCTTGTATTTGTTTTGATAAATAACTCTTCTATAGAGTTCATTAATATTTGAACTCATTAGTTTACCCCATCTATCTGCGGTACCTAAGGACATGATCTAATAGATCGTTGTATCGAATGGTTGGATCATAGTTTGTTACCATAAAAATTATTGCATGTGCAGTAACACCAACTATGAGAAATCCATCGATCTACATGCGATGTGTGAACAACTTCTTTACAACGTTTTCTCTTATCATAAGAAAGTTCTCCAACGTCGTAGATTCAAATATTACGGAACGTGATTCTGTTCTTATTATGTTACGTCAAATAAAAAAAAAGAACTTAACAAAATAAAGTGGAATGGCAACTTAAATTTGACCTCTTACAGGTCAAGAAGGAGTCACCTTTTTTTTCTCACTCATATTTCGATTGAAAAAGAAATGTATGTAATAGTTTAATTCAGCGTAAACATTGAATGAAACTTTAGCTTTAGCTAGTCATGACCAAAAAACCACTAGTTTCTCTTAATGAGCCAGAAACGCTGGACTTATCAATTTGTTCGGTAAACTACTTAGAGCGGGCCAAAAATGCCAGGCTTATCAATTTGTCCGATAAACCACTTGGAGCTCACGTAACCCATGCTGAATTAATCATATTCTGGGTCGAAGCCATGAACACCCATGCTGAATTAATCATATTCTGGGTCGAAGCCATGAACGTAACCCATGCTGAATTAATCATATTCTGGGTCGAAGCCATGAACCTATTTAAAGTGGCTCATTTTTATTTCATCCAAGAGGAATAGTTCTTCCAATTCTCTGAATCTTTCTAGAACGTTTTTCTTTTGAATAACATTCAAAAAAGTTTCAGGTGCAACGGGCAATGGCTAACGTTCAGCTTGGTGCTGAGCTATGATCAGTGCCTGCTCGGCTTCAAGATGCTTCCTCCCTTCGACTCGTTTTACTACCTTCAGAGAAAATAGTTCGAGCAGAAGACAAAGAAGACTCTTGGATGGCACTTGCTGCCCTAACTGTAACAGGATCTGATTCTTTGTAAAAAATATTTAGAAAAAAATATATCTCAGCAATAACACTTCCTATACCCGCTTCTCTTTAGGAAGTATAGTTAAGGAAGACGGGCATTAAGTGAGGTAGGCATTGCAAGGGGGTGGGCATGGAAAAAATAAATCAGCGATCGAGTCGAATTACTCCACTTTCCAAAGGCTCCATCAATCCAACTGCACTTTATTTATGATATTTTATTTATTTTATAGAATAAATAGAAAGAAAGAAAAAAAAAGTGCATGATCTCAACGGATTATTTCGGAATAAATTTTAAAAAAAATCATGTGGGAAACCAAAGCAGCCTGCTTCAGTTCCCTCCAGAGACCAAACTTTCATTTCTCCTGCTCGTCCCTTCCTCCAAGGGGTTAGTTCCCTTGCTGGGCCTTTCCTCTAAGGGATTATTATGTAACAAGCGCGTAATGCCCACTAGAACATCCATTGACTTTTCTATTTGCTGGGCTGTCCACCTAAACCATAAGCAGTTATAAGTGCTATAATAAAAACCATAAGCAGTTATAGATGCTATAATAAAACTTCATAAGAAGACATCTCAAGCAAGATAGATTGGATAACAAGATGGTTGGAGACATGGGTACAAAGATGCTAAATTTTGTACCTGTAACAAGTATAGGTATGAATTTTTAAAGGTATCATCTCCCCCATCCCTTTCTCCTTGTTGCCATCCCACCCACTCATACCCAAGACATTGGCATCACTCACATTCAAGTTGCCAACCATGACGCATGGATTCCATATCTAATGGCACTCCTGCGGTTAACCCTGATGATCACATTCAGTAGAGCTGTTGAATGCGACACACGGCTGAACCATCAGAACTGGACTTTGTGTGATTCCCCAGGACCATCACACAGATGAACTGGCGTGATCCAAAGTTTGAGATAAAAGGCACTTTAATAGTGCCTTTAGGAGAGAATAATACTTCAAAGAGTTATTACAACTAATGGAAACTACAAATGTGCTTCTAACAGAGAACATATAATTTAGACAAGGAAAAAACACAACCACCGATCCAAACACGGCCTTGAGCAAGAAGGGAAATACCCTTGAACCTGCCAAGTTATTTCCCCTGAAGCAACCGCTCCTTGCAGATCTATCATCTTCATTTCAGGGTGCAATCCGAGCATGTGATTTTTTATCAAGATTAATATATGGCACCACCATTCATAATCCATTCTAAGAGAAGGCAAACACCAAGCGAGTGAAAAATAGAGCTTATTGGAACTTAGGCAAACCACAAGTTCATTATTGATGCATATATTTCCATTCTCAACACTCTCGGATGTTCCAAGCTTATCCTGAGGTATGAAACATTATGGGATGCAACAAACAGGCAAACATCTATAAAAGAAGGAACAAGATAACATGTAGTAGAATCCACACATAGCAAAACCCTCAAACCTAGATTTCTGTCTGCGATACCTAATCCAACAAATAAACGAAACCTGAAACACAATATAAAAACCTTGCAGTGTATATGTAATCCCTTACTTGTATCACGTAGAATCCCCCAAAATTTTGGCATTGCAGGTGCCAAAGACTAAATGGAATTAAAAAATCCTAGATAATTATATAAGTGATTGAGCAATCCCTAATTATAGATATAGCTAACCATCTTAAAGAAGACAGGATAAACTTCAGTCATTCAGGGACAATGCGCCAAGCTGATCTGCAGCATCTGAACCCGTAGCATGTGCTAGCCGCAGGACATCCATAGCTTCCGCAACTTTCTTCTGGAGGGCATCTGGAGATTCTATAAGATGGAGGACCTCAGTTTGATCCATCTCTAGGAGCATTCCAGTCACCTTGCCAGCCTGATCCCGTTCAATACGTTCAACAAGTGGGTATAACTGCTCACCCAAGATCTGAAATCCAAATGAATAAATAAGCCAATAAGTACAGCATACAAACTATAACAACAATGTAATGGACTAAAGTTTCAGGTCTCCTTTCTCTCTTGCAGGCTGAGTTCAGTTTATATCACTTTCCAATAAAAATATCCATCAGCTCCAATGAAATAAACGAACAAGAATACACTTAAAACAGGAACAGGTTGAATTTTACAATGAGATCATACAATCCTAATCTCAAACCTTTAAGGTGCAACCAGACCTGTACCAAGACTATGATGCCCACAGGTTGCAATCATGTTTTGTCCATGAGGCATAATCAAATGCCTGTCGATTTGCCTTTAGGAGTATGGGTGCATAAAAAGATTAAAGGCATGTCTGGATCGAGTTACTGTCATCATTCGGAATTATATACAACAGGTTCTTGAATTTTTGTATTTCATTGTCCATAGGCAAAGAATAAAGGCCTGTCTGGATGCAGGAACAATCTGTTCAGATGATACCTTGTCATCAGAAAGATTTTCTGTGGAGAAAGGAAATAGAGAAGAGAAGTTGGGGAGTTCGTCAATCCACTTGAAAATTGGGATTTGGGAATCCAAAGCACCCCCATCTCTCCAGCTTCCTCTCTTCCTACTTGTTTTCAATTGCAGAATTCCACTAGCATAAGATTATTTGAGGATAGGCTGTTCTGGCATCCAAACAGCATTTAATAGTTTGGAGGAAGTGATTAATCATGTGATATTGTACAATGCAACAAGAGTGGGTTGGCACTGACACAAAACCGTGCTAACATACACTTGCATTCCAATACATGCATTCATAAAAGAATTAGTGACTTCCTAATCAATTATGTCAGCCCGTGATTTAGCTAGTTGAAGCATTCTTACCACTCGTTGATGCTCAGGAGTTGCAGAAGCTAAAGCAGAGGCCAGAGCTGTGATTGGAATTGGGGAAGATCGGACCACATCCATTGGAGCTACATGCATACCACTTGCATCAAGTGGCAAAGGCATCATTGGACCCATCAAACCCTGAGGCACCATTGTTGGATCAATCCCATTACGAGCATTTTGCATATATCTAAAGCCTTGATTAGCATTACGCTGAATCAACTGCATTCACGGATCATTGACAGGAGAAGAGAAACATCAGACAGTCATAGCAGAATGCAGAAAGTGTAGTATTAAAAAAATCAAGTAAAAAACCAAAAAACTGGCAGAAGTCATCCTAAAAGAATGATTTCATTTTGTCTACTAACAGGCAAGTTTGAAAGGCAAGCACGATATTTAAAAATAAACTCAAAGAACACAGGTGAAAATATTTTCAAGGATGCGATAACATAATCAGTGAGAGAAGCAATGGTGTTAGCAACCATGAATGGAAGACCCAAACATATCATAGTGATTTGATCAAACTAGATAACCGTATGAGTTTCTGCCTGCCAGGTAGCTGCTAATTCTGAGGGCCAAGCTTTCTGCTGATAACCATATTAGAAGTATTACGCCAACTAAAAAGTAAGACAAACAACAGGTTTAAAAAAGATAATAATCATGCAAAGGCGCGCACACACACACAACCATGGGCACCCCTATGCACATAGTTATCGCAGGCCCACCAATTTGCAACAAGCCATCCAGTTAAAAGAAACAAGTGTAGCAACATATCTCAAGAAGAGGGCTGATTCATTTAGTCAATATGCTTCTCAGCCTAAGGGGCTTACCCTAGTTGTTCAGAAGTTTGGCTGAATGTAGTCAAACAATCTGAAACTGAACATATCCAATTTGGATTTCAGACATTGGATCAATGAACCTAATGAGTGGAGTTGGAAATTGGAAAGCATATCCATAAAAGTCAAGATTTAATCATGAGAAATCCTAATGTTACTCTGACAAAAATGTCCTTCACTGTGCTCTACTAAAAATGAACATTATTATAAATGGATGTGAAACTACACCAATCATGGGTGCTTGAATTATTGCCTCTCTTTAAATATCCACTTCCTCCAAAAGCAGCACTATGTGGAAACCTTCTTAACAAGGGCTTCTTCATGTGACATTCTTACTGAATCCACTGTGGAACAAGAGAGACACACAGATCCATCATTATGGTGCATGATCTCATCAGCAATCATGACCAGAGATCCGAGCGATGATAGTGGCAGTTCACAACAGATTTTCTAGCTGCATAATAAAGGAAAGATCATGGGGAAACCATAAAAGGCAATCATGGCAATTGATGAAAAAGTATTGTTATCATTGTCCTAACCAGACTTCAAATTTGTTCAATCTAAGGTCCTTTTACGGTCATATCTCCTAGGTCCTGCACCAAGACTATAATTAATATCACTCAGGGATGGCCCTATCATTTTATATGGATCACATGTATGCAACCTAGGGGCAAAATCTGTGACCACAGAAACTGTTTCAGCATTTAGATCTCAAGTGGTTGTAGAATCCAAATCTGCATACAGAACCGCAGCTTCTGGGTGGGGCTAGCACACGCTGACCTGTTGCCACCTCGAAGCCCTCACATCCATGCATGGCTCAGAACGATCAAGTAAGCAGTTCCAAACTGAACAAAGTTAGTTAATAGATGAATTCATTTCATTGGCAAGAACTATTAAAGTTATCCAAGAAAGGTCTCGACACTTGATACTGTCTACTAAAGAACAAATTTTTCTGGCAAATTAAGTATGGCTATGAGGGTATTCAACAAAGTATACTGACATCAGAGATTTCAAATAAAAGCACGAGCGTAGAGAGTATTAATGCAAGGTAGGGCAAAAATGCTTGAAAAAGACATACCTGCTGCTGCTGCTGCTGCATCTGCTGTGACATTCCTCCTCGTCTAGCACCCACCCTCTGTCCGGATTGTCCTTGCCTCTGAAGGTTGTAAGGCATCATGAAGTTCGAGGCAACACCAGGCCGGATTCCTGGAATAAGCTGCTGTTGGAATCCATAGCCTGCAGGTTGGGGTGGAATGAGACCAGGAGCACCCTGACCAAAGTAAAGTTGCTGAGGGGCAAGCCTAGGTGGACCAGGGTGGTAGGCAGGCATAGAGGGCATTGGAGGTGTCATAGTCCCCTGAGCATTAAGCTGTGCAAAATGAGCCTGCAAAGAAATTAGAATAAATCAAAATGGCAACAAAAGCCTGTAAAAGCATGGCATCAGAAGTAAATGTTGCATGATTACAGCATCATATCATTAAGAAAAACATGTAAAATTATCTTAACATTGAGGAAAAAACTAAAGGTCATCTAAAATTCTTCAGTTAATGAATCCTGAAATTGGGGAGCAAATGAGAAAAGCAATAAATGATTACTAAACACATCAAGAAAATGACTGATCATTGATAATGGTGCAAAAAGCATTTCAAAGAGTGCCATGAATTCAAGATGTGTGGCATAAGATGATAATATAAACTTCCTTTTCATTTCAGAGGGAAGTACCAAAGCATGATAAATCAAGGAATGAAATAGAAAACACAGCGAAATAGAACACATTTCTTATGACGCAGGCACATATTATGCAGATAAGTGGTAATACAACCTCCGAGTGGTCTGACAGAGTTTAGACCTGATAATCAGTTTCCTGATCTAAGGGCCTGTTTGGAAACCCGCAGCTGGACCACAAGCAATTCCAGCTGCGGTGTGGGGTGAAGGCCCTCTACTTGGAGGGCTGCAGCTCACTGAGCTAGAGCAACTGGAGACTGCATGCAACTCAAGCCTGAGACATTGCAACTCGAACACCTCCACTATCGAAGGAAAATAAAAAGACTCTAACCCATTGGGTGTCTGGGTGTGTGCGTGTATGAGAGAGAGAGAGAGAGAGAGAGAGAGAGAGAGAGAGACCTAGTTGGTCATCTCCACGATCCACCCTACCTTCTTCCCTCTAGGTCTGATGATCTTGATGTGCTCTGTTTTTCCATCATCCCCATCTTCCATCTTCTCTATTTAAAGTTTCAATCTTCTCCCAGACCATATCTTCCACTTAATTCTCAACTGTCTCAATCCATGAAGAAAAGCTTTGATATGGCGGGATCTCTAACCTTGATGCATCCTAACCAGTCCCTTCCACCTCTTCCATCTCTAGCAACGAAAGGGATCCAGGTGAAGAATCCCCAACCCACTATTCTTCTGCCATTGTTTCCTTCCTCATCCACACCAATCCAATATCTATCATCATATGCTTTGCTCTTTGTAGATTTAAGAAGATTTATTTTAGTTTCGTAAGTAACTTGTTAGTTCTGTGTTTGATTTATGGCACTTTGGTTGTAGGCTTTTTTTTTTGTCTCAATATCTATTTTTATGCTTGGATATGGGCCATTCATTCAATTAAGTTTTAATATTTTTGGATATGGAGGATCGATTCTTTTTCACTGTTATAGTTATTTTTTTTGCCCTCTCTCTGTGAACTCTAATTCAGATCATGGCTGGAGTTATTTATCAAGTTTATGAGATTAATTCTTAGTAGGACCATCTGAGATTTAAATTTAATTAGAAAATGCAGGTGCAAGAAAACCATCATGTATTCCTTTTCAATATGGAGAGCAGATACATCCATCTATATGAAGACATGAGTATGAATCAATTAGCTGATGTCAAAGTTCCAACTACCATAATTTGATTTTTCACTCCATCATAAACATCACTGTAGAACATTCTAAGAGAATACTGTAAAAATTTATAACCTTAACCAAAATCATAGGCCTTTTATTTTGTAACAATTTTCAAAATCACTCGAACAAAGACAGAATACATGGAATGTAATTTTAATACAATTAGAAATAAAGATGAATATAGAATAAAAATTGAGGAAATGATCATTTTCGGTGTTTAAAAGCGATTATTCATATGAAAGGAGCGATTGAGGATAATGTTGTTAATAGAATTAAAGTTGGATGAAATGAAGAAGTGTAATTAAAATATTATGTGATCGTATAGTACATACCAAGTTGAAGAAAAAATTTTACATGACAGCCATAAGACCAGCTATGATTTATGGTGCAGAATGTTAGACAGTCAGAAAATTACATGTACACAAAATGAATGTAGCTGTAACAAGAATGTTAAGATGGATGCATGATAATATAAGAAAATATATAACAAGAAATAAAGTTATTCGTAAAAGGTGAAGGTCGCACTAATTGAGGGTTAATTAAGAAAATGACGAGTTAAATGGTTTGAACATATACAACGTAGACCTAAAAATACATCCGTGTATGAGTGATTTAATACATGTAGAAGAAAAAAAAGGTAGAGGTAGATCAAAAATTATATAAGATGAAGTAATAAAGAAATAATTAATATCTTTACATATATGACTCAAAACCAAGCAAAATGGAGAAAAATGATTCATGTAATCAATCCCAACTAGTTTAGGATTAAGGCTTTGTTATTCTTGTTGTTGCTGCTGTTATTTTACAAAGCACTCTTCCCCATTTGTTTATTTACAGGTCAAATACTTTGTCCAGGAAATGTATTATATAGTTTCTTAATAATTTAAAAATAATTTGAATAATATTTTAAAATATAAATTGCATATCATTCAAGAGTATGGGCAGTTTCACGGCCCATTTATTGGGTGATTGCATCACATGCAACTACATAGAGCCAAACAACTACTTTAAATTACAGCAAAAGCAGTTCCATCCTTCCAAACAGTATATTTGGCCATAGGCAATCTGATGACGTGATTCTATCACATACGACTTGACCTACAATGCATTTCCAGTCGCAAAGAATCAAAGAGTTCCTTAGCGTGGGAAAAAATAGGGACTCGAAGATAAAGAGGGTGAAAAAGAGGGAATGACAAATAAGAATGCAAAAGGAAAGGAGAATTAAATGCTGCAAAAGAAGAAATGGGGAAGGAGAAGAAAAGAAAGGTAAAGGCGAAGAGGATTTGTCAAAAATGGTGGAAGGGAGAAAAAGAAACAGAGCAAAAGTAGAAAGGAAGAAAAAAAAAAAAGGAGAGAAGAAAATTAAGAGAAAGAGGACAAGGGTGTGGATGACAGGTACATCATATTGGGTGAATAGTGACCTTAAAGAGGTGTGGCCAAGTAATCAACACCTGATAATTTCATGATGCTACAGCCTACTACAAGGTACCCTCCTCCTCCTCCTCCTCCTCCTCCTCCTCCTCCTCTCTCTCTCTCTCTCTCTCTCTCTCTCTCTCTCACACACACACACACACACACACACAAAACACACAATTTAGCTTAGGATTATCAGTGCAGTGGACCAATTTATGGTATAGTAGGTAATGAATTATCAGCACGGCGGGATGGGGATTATTCCCAATCCAACATTCCAGGTGAAAATGACTGATTTAGAGCTGGATTAGAAGTTGTAGGTGGCAAAGTTCTAAAGGTTGTCTAACTGAAACAAAGTACAATAGAATGTAGCTCTAGTAAGAATATGTCTATAATGGAGAAAACAACAAAAAACAAATGATAGAATATATCAAAAGCAAAACAATTTTTTTTAGTTAAGTTAATTACATAGAAGGTGGAAGATAACAATGGTATCAATTAGCATTGAAAGTTAAAACAGAAGTGGATACTGAAGGAGGTATCTCTCTCAAATTTTAAGCGACCATCAAATGCCAATTAGATTTAGCAGGTACCAGGGAACTTTCTAGAGAAATAAAAAGCAGGCCATGGTGCATCAATGACCATACTGATCACTAAAACAAGGATAGGAGCATAAGGTGAGGGTAGCAAAATGATGACGGTAAAGCTAACTTAAGCAAAATAAGGATACAATGAGAGGAAGCTGCTGCATTATAGATTGTGTACAAATATAAGTGGAACGGAAGTGTTTAGCAAGTGCAGTTAAAGGAGTGGTCCCGAGGCACTAATAGCTGTAAACTAAACACATATGGTTAACAAACGTCTGCCCATGGAAAGGAACTGCATCAATAAAAAAAAATATCCCCATAGAGACGTGCACTCATTTATGTTTCTCATTTTATGTTATATTAATGACAACTGGTTTCAGTTTTCAATAGGAAAATCGCTCTGCACATCCTTCTACAAACCAACTTCTTAATAGGTGGTTAAAAACTCATGAATGTTATTTTAGCTTCTAAAAGAAACAAAAATGGAAAAAAGATATCACGAAAGATAAATTCTCAAAGATGATAAAAGACATTCAAGGCACCCCAATGGCATGTATTAACAAGATCCCATTACAAACGAGAACAATAAATAAGTATAGATAAGTCAATTTAATGGCGAAAATTAGATGGAATCAAAGAACCAAAAAAAAAAAAAAAAATCATACAGCCATCCTAATTACAAGTTATCAATAAGCTCTGTATTGAAGCATTAGTAAATAACCAACAAAGCAGCATGTACCTGCAACCTTGCTCTTCTCTCCTCTTTGCGTTGAGCTACAGCAACATATAAAGGCTTCTTTCCAATCATCTTGCCATTCATTTCATTTATCTGAACAATATTTAAAGGCAAAATGTAGCTTAGCAGGAAAAAGACTACATTTCTCTCCATAATCTCATAAAAAAAAAAAAAAAACATCAAAAGACTTGTAAATGACTATTCACTTACAGCACTGCTAGCTTCCTCTGGGGATGAAAACTGCACAAAACCAGAACCCTTGCTCTGCCCTTGTGAATCCACCATGACCTGGAAAGAGGAAAATATACAGAACAAACTTACATGAAGTACTAGACGAAGTGCTCATAATAAATCAGTGCACAAATCTACAAAATCATACCTTGCATGAAATTATAGTGCCAAATGGACAGAAAAGCTCTTTAAGGCGTTCATCATCAATAGTGTCATCAAGATTCTTCAAATACAAATTAAGCCCTTGAATTTTTTCCATTCTTCCATTTCTCTCCTGTTCATATCTGGCCTTCAACTCAGCCTCTCTTTCATATTTTTTCTGAGCTTTTCCAACATACAAAACTTTATCATTTAAAACTTTTCCATTATATTTCTCAACTGCAGAAGCAGCAGCATTTGAGTCTTTAAAATTTACAAAGCCAAATCCCCTAGAATTTCCATTTTCATCTTTCATAACTACAGCACTGGTGATCTCACCAAATGCACCAAATTCATTTTTCAAATCATCATCAGTAAATTTTTCAGGCAAATTCTTTACATATACATTAAAGAACTTCGGAGATCCATTTGCAGATTCTCTCTCTTGACGACGGACAAAGAAACCAACATAAACTTTTTTTCCATTGATCAACATTCCATTAAGCTGACTAATAGCTTTTTGAGCTGCATCTTCATGTTCAAACTGTACAAAGCCATACCCTTTTGACTGACCGTTAAAATCAGTGGCCACCTTACAAGAAAGGACAGTACCAAATGACACAAATATATCATGCAGTGTCTTGTTATCAACTGCATGGTCAAGATTCTTTACAAATACATTGGCATATCCACTCTTTCGAATGCTAGGATCTCGGTGTGAAAACATAATCCTGATAGGCTTTCCATTTATGGGGGTGAAATTCAAAACCTCTAAGGCACGAGTAGCTGCAAGACAACACGAATTATTAAGGTACCGAGAGCAAGTGTACGTGCTTATTGAAAATCTCCATATACACAAGTATATCCTACCCATTAACTGGAATGCAAAATTTTCGACAAACAAATAAAATGTAGAATAAGTGCATAAAAAATAGGTTTGGACTTTTTTTTCCTTTCGGTTTACTAACCATGCTTGGATCAATTACAAAACCCAATAGCTGCCTTTAATGGTAAAAAGACATTATTAGCTATGTTTAGTTTGAACGAAGAAGAAGCTTCAAGTATAAAAGAAGAAAACCAAAATTATCTGTCTACAAAAAAAAAAAAAGAACAAAAATCAACTGTCTACAAGACTCAATGTAAAAAAACTCACAAAAGTGTGAAACTCAAACCAATGCCAAAGTATCATCCTTCTTGACATGAGTGGAAATGTATGGCATGAAAAAACAAGCAGACAAGTGATTTTGACCAATTAAAAAAGAGACGGAATATATAAGTCCAAAATATATGATACCTATATGAGCACAAACTTATTGATATAAACAAGAGTGTCTCCTTCCTTGTTAATGGTTCTGCAGCTCATATAGAATCCTAACTCGTTGTTAGGTTGAAAGCAGCATTTGTAATTAATTGCACAACTTGGAGGTGCAGGCCTTAATATTTAAGTTGAGTTTTTAAAATGCCACTCTAAATGGTTTACAAATGTTCGGACCTTAGCAAGGACAGGCCATAACTACTGATACTCAGTATTTCAAAATTTAAAAAAAAAAAAATGAAAGGATGATGTAAAGATACTGATTTGCTAAGTATTACTGAAATAATGAGAAAAACTATATTCTAATTTTGCTGTTATATTTAGAGTTTGAGCCTAAAATAATGAACACATTTCCACATATCAAACTAGGCCTTCCTAGCTCTTTCCAGAAATGAGGATGGTTGCTTCCTAACAAATCAAGCTTAGGCTATGTAGCAAAAAGGCGGTGCCTCCATTCTGCTAACAAAGTCTTTTGGATCTTATGGCAAGTCCCTCTTGCCATTGTGGTCTTGGCTACAAATTTGGCAGAGTTGCATAGGACTGACCTACAGGTAATGATCATTATGAATTCTAAAATCTAAATTATTAAATTCAGTCACATATGGACAGATTCAGGCTTTCCAATTAAGTCTTCAATTAATGATAAAAGAAAGTCTTTATGTCAATCAATGACCTTTCTAAATGACATCCTGATTGTTTAGAATTACAATGCCAACCATGTTATTAGAAAGTTGTGCTACACCAAACTCGCACCCCCTATCTTCTTGTTTATTAAATTACTCTCAATTCATATCTTGACAATCTATTTTCAGCAACACTTAAGCAAAGAGACACATGCACACAAAAAAAAAAAGACAGTTAAGAGAAAAAACAGGAGAAACAAAGAAATAAAAAGGAAGATAGTACCATCACCCTAGTCATTTTCTTTTAATTTCTTTTGCTAAAAGTCCATCCCAGGTCAACAAAACAGCTACCTTGGCATCTCTTTTAAGGACACCACTTAAGACCTCATATGGTTCCCAACGTGAGTAACAAGTACACCTTCAAATTTGAGAAGAAAAAAGAATAGCCTGTTATAGTAGTAAAGTACCTTCTATCATTCCACAAAAAGAGATAAATATTAAATGAAAATATCTTGGGTGACTAGGAGCCCCTCAAACCATCTCCAAAAGTTTTCCTAAATAAACATTAAATCACCTTCGAATGACTTAACTGCTTTCCAAGATCTCAACTGTCAGGCCATAGTTTAAGCTGTGATCTCAAATCAAATCTTCCTGTAAAGGCCAAATACAGACACAAAAGTTCCCAATTGATCTTTAACATGAATTAGATTGACTCTGGCCCATAATAACAACCAAAGGGTTTCTTGATGCTCTAAGTGTTCCCATATTGAATCTTGGCCATCCTTGCTGCTCTTATTTAATTTAAAGGGCTGTTTGGAGTGAGCATTCTCATATAAGTTCTGAAGTAAATTGGTTGGTATTTAAAATTCCAACGTTTAAGTGCAATAAATTATATCCGGGAAAGATTAATGAGAGGAGGAGTGTAATATTTGATTCGCAGAAATAAAGGATTATCATGAAAATCTGATCCTTCTCACTCCAAACAACCTCTAAGGGAGTCCACTATATAAAGCAAAGATAATGCTCTTGTTATGTTTCCTCAAAACTCCTCTCAACTCAGACTTTCCAAGAAATTCAAAAAACCGAAATCAAGTTAAAACTTACCTAATCTCTAAATGAAACTTCCACCTACGACATATTTATCTCTTTCTAGCAAAAGTTAACCTAAGTAGCTCCAATGTCAATAAAGATTATCCATGACGATATATCTCAGCTCCTTGATTTTTCTTGGAGAAAAGTTCAAATTGGACTCTAAAAATTCTGTCATTGGCAAAACCTTACAATTTCATTGCCTGACGCAATAATGAGAGAATATGCCTTCTATGCTATAACACAAAAAAGTCCTAAAACCTAAAATATACATGACTAAATCATATAAAGGTTCTAATTCTCAGACATTGTAGAGAAATCGGACAACTAAAGTCTTATCCCCTCTCCAGCTTCACCATTATCATGCAGAAATAAAGGGCCCAAACATTCAAGGTGGTGCTGCGTTGACCAATGCAAACTTAGACACGGCTGATGCAGAGTTTCAAAAGGATGCTTCTGCTATCTTTGAATCCAATAACAATATAGCTGACAGCTTTTCACATTTTTTCGGCACTCTGCCTATCAACGGCTCTCAACTTTCACTGTAATATCACAGACAGTTGTAGCCAATTATCTGCAGCCACCTTTTTAAAGATTGCTTAGCAACTCATGGTTAAAAATCCAAAGAGGAAAAGAAGTAAAGAAAGAAGGAAAGGGCTTCGCATACATACAAAGAAAAATCCACGTGATATTGATTACAAGCTAAATTTAATTCTCCGAAACCCCGAAAAACAAGAACTTAATTGTGTAAAAAAAATGTAGATAATCAGATGAGAAAATAATTTCTTTTTTCTAATGAAGCAGACCAATGAGCTACAAATCCTGATCGATCGTAAAGTAAAACTAAGCCCTGGGCTCAAACATGAAAACATGCAAGCGGGAAGCAAGAATCGAGATTCCAATGTACGGTCAAGAACGACAATAACAGCACAGAAACCCTAGAAAACGACCGAGAAAGATCAAAATTTCTATAAGTCTTACCGTCTTGGGTGGCGTGGAAATTGATGTAAGCATAACCAAGGGAGACCCTGCGGATTTGATCCCTGCAAACCCTAACAGAGGCGATGGGCCCGATCTGGCTAAAAAATTCGAAAAGCTGCCCCTCCGTGACGGACAGATCGAGATCGCCGACATAGAGCGAGGCGTTGCCGAATGCCCCGCTCTGCATCGGCGCCGGAGACATCTGCGGCGGAGAAGACTGGGCGGGGGCGGCCATGGGAGAGGGAGTTGGATTCGCCATTGTCGCCGGAGAAGGAAAGAAGAGCAATCCAAGAGGCGAAAACCTCGATAGGGCTAGGGTTTATCGATTTTTTTTTTTTTTTTTTGAGATTTTATGATGGATTTTTCTGATTTTTTTGGTTTTTTTTTTTTTTGGGGGGGGGGGGGGAGCGTAGCTTCGGGAGGCGAAGACGAGAGAGAGAAAGAGAGAGCGAGTTAAAGGAAAGGGAGGGGATTTAAAGGAGAGAGCGTGGAAGGAATCCTCGAAGAGAGCCGCGTTAGACTAGGCACGTGCGGTCTAAAGTCGTGGCGTTTGAACTGCGAACATTATCGCGACTCGACACACGTGTGAACCAACTCGGAAAAAGGTGACGGGACGAAAGTGCCGCTGGATTCCGGAGCGGAATTCCGTCGACCGCCGGGGACGGCGTTTTCTTTCGAGCGATGCTCATATTCTCACCGCCCCCGCAGAGAAGCACCAGGTAACGTGAGGCGGTGGGAGGTGAGCGCACATGGTGGTGATGGGAACTGAATTCAACGTGGCGTCTTTGACCGTCGACATGGCTGACGATAGCTTACGAAAAACCGAAAAGGAAAACAAAAACAGAGAGGAAATGTCCACTGAAAGGAGCCTGCGGCCGAGTTGAATCGGGCTTGTGCTGGCCGGTTCGATGGTCCGGCTCGAACGGGTCGCTGATTAAATCGACCCGGTTTTTTTTTTTTTTTTTTTTTTTTTTTGGTTGGTACACGGGCACTAGAATCATGAGAGGCCCTCTCGCGTTATTTTTACTAGTAAAAATATATTTTTAATTCTTAAATTTTTACTTAAAATTTATTTTAATTTATATATTTTTAATTGTTTCGATTTAATCTCTTATCTTTTTTTTTTTAACTAAAATATATTTTTGAACCTCAAACTTCCTCTCAAAATTTATTTTCATGTATAAATTTTTAGTTATTATTATTTAATCTCTTACATTTTTAAGAATATTTCATTCCTAACATTTCATCATATTAATTAGTTAAAATTAACAAAATAATTAATATGTTATTCTATCAAGCAGTTCATGTTTTCTCGTTAAGATAACACATTGGTTATTTTATCAATTTTAATTGATTCCATATAACAAGATGTTAGAAATGTATCATCCTTAAAATTTAAGAGATTAAATTATAGCAATTAAAATTTAAGGATCAAAATGGAATCCGATGAAAGTTTGGCAATCAAAAGTATATTTTAACCCCTTATTTTTCTTTTTCAAAGCTAGAATTAGGCTTTTGCTACGGTATTACCTCATTTTTCATACAAATAGATTTTTTTATAAATATTCACCATTAGATTAATCACCATTAATCCTATTAGTTAAGTACTAGGATTGTGTCTTGGTATTATTGTAATTCTATTAAAGCACTCAAAATCTCTTCTTGACCACTCTAATTCTCCTCTATTCCTTCTAAATATCTTCTTGACCACTCTAATTATCTTCTCTTCCAACAAAACATGAGCCTGATATGAGCCTGTTCTTCACTTCCCCCTGCTACCATTGATCACTGTGATCGTCTCCACTCTTTGTTGCCCGCCGGCGTTGTGGTCCTCTTGAGCGAGTGAAAGCTGGTTAGCAGATCAAAAATTGAGTGATTTATAATGTAAATAAAGAGTACTGATTGATGAGCTCATTAGCATGGTTGGAATGAGTGTTAAATTGAATTTTTATTCACCATGCATGAGGTAGCTGATCTACAAAGGCTTTGTTCCCTATTTTACCTCTAACAATTGACATAAACCATGTTGAGTATGCTAAAAGATATTTAACAAGTGCACAAAAAATTTTATCTAAATAACTAATTTTATATTTAATTTGCTTAATTATAGTAGAGTAAAAGATAACTTTAAGCATTAAGAAATTTAAGAAACCCCCCTCCTCCCCTCCCTCCCAACATGCATGTTGGATAGCAAAACAAAGAAGATATTTATTTATATTGTTTTAAGGTTTGCAGAAGCCAAGTACAGACTAAGTTAGGCATGAAAAATATCTACTCCTTTGATTAAATTGCAAGTACTTATGGCTAACTTTTGCCCATGCTTTGGCTCATAATTGCCATTTTATCATTATATTTATAAGGATGCATACTTTTATTGGTGTTTGATGACTAGATGCTCATGAAAGAAGTGTAGATATTAGAGGATGCTGATTGGCCAAGTTTCTAATAGTTATTATTTTATGCTCCGATGACCTCATGTAACCAACGTAATCTATCAATTAAATGCATGAAGAATTTATCAAGACACATGTATTGAGATATTTGCATCGTATAAGAGACTTATTTCAATCATAAGTTTTGTTAGTGTGATTATCAACTCGATCAAATATGTCGTATACTTAGTACATTCACGTTGGATATTAACCATTGGTTTACACCATATATTAGCTCTTTATATTATATTTTATATTGAAACAAAGTATAAAACGAAAGCAAAGACTGTATTTATCATCCAATGTAAGGATTAGTCTACTATACTTTTATAATATTTTTTTTAAAAAAAATTCAAGCTTCAATCCGATTCATTCAAAGCCACAAAATCATCATGCAACCCCTTTAAACCTTTACTCATGCCCTTATGCCCCTAAACTTTCTATAATTTACTATGCCACTCATGCATGATCAGAAGTATGATAGCAAAAGCCTCAATATAATCTTATCTTATCTTTAATACTATAAAATAATAATAATTTATATCAAAAAGTAATTTAATTTTTAGATTTGATTAAAAGCATCCTAGTGATTAAAGCAAATTTTTTTTTTAAACTAAACTATTTAGAGTCTTCTTAGATAGCTATTGCATTCATTAGTCAACAATTATTTTTCTCACATAACTGCTAGAAAATAATTAAGCAAAGGTATCTCAACCATCCTCTCAAGACCAAGACCAAAAGTATTTTAAAGCTCTCAAAGACCTTTCAAGGGTTCTCAATGCTTCTGTCTAATGTAGTAAGTTTTAGTTTTAATATATTACTCATTGTATATTATAAATTACTCGCTAATTCACTCGCTATTTCCTTCCTCTTCCTGAAGACTTTATCATTAGGTCTCTTTGTATGGCTATGCTACCATATGATCCCTTCTAACTACATTTCCATGGCTGCTTGCCATCATATATCATATATTTTGTACATCAGGGTTAAAATATATATTTATTATAAAAAAAATGTGAGGTTTTGTATCATAACTTATATTGTACTTAAATAAGAGTACTTCGATTTTTATGACACTCGAAACTTATCTTGCATTTGATCAACCATCCCAAGCATTACAATGCATTCTAATCCAACAAATAAAATCTTATCCTTCTTTTAAAACCATTGAGAGATGATTACATATTATCTACCTCATCAATTAACCAATATATATATATATATATAATAATAATAATTTTAAATAAGATTGTATTAATTAGTTTCACACATCTAAAATGTTGGGCTTGTTTTTGGAGTGATTTAATAAATTTGAAACAGTTTGAATCATTTACTATTCATAATAGAGACAGATAAATTTATCAGATAAATTTATCTTCTCCTTGGTAGGCCATATCAATATTTTTTAAAAAAAATAATTATAAAAGTTAGAAATTTTTTAAAAATTTTTCTCTGCTGTATAAATATGCATTTTTCTTAAGAGGAGTGCAAAATTCTAATACATTCTCATTTTTTTTCATTTATTTTTGCTGATTGCTTTAGATTTTAGAAGTCACGGAGTGAGTAGAATTTTTCAAGTCGAGTCAGAATATAATATTGATGAAACTAACCGTTTGGAAACGCGGTCACAGAATCTCATTATATCTCGCAAGTAGGATGGATGGTGCCTGATTGGAAGCAGGGCGTCGCCAGTCATCGCTTTTCCTTCTAGTCGTCCTCTGGATTCGTCGCCAATTAACAAGCCCTCCTGATGAGATAGCAAGTGCTGTAAGATAACAAGAAATACACTGATTTCATTTCGGACATGGAAACAAAAAGAGCATCTTCTATATCAATAGATTAGTGAACGAAAAAGGAAGAAATCCATGAGATATTTTATTTACTTTTTGTTTAATGCAGGCTTCTGAATTTACTTTCTCTTTCCCTTTTCATTAGCAGATTATGATCAGGTTCATATTCATTAAAAAAAAAAAAAATTCAGTTCTTTCTTATAATATATAATATATTCATGTTTTTGTTGTTCTTTTAAAGCCTTGATTTTTTTAACCCAAAAAGGACCAATACTCTAAAAAAATGCTAAACTCCTAGTGCTTGTTCAGTATTTTTATTAAAAAAAATTTAAAAAAATTTCTGAAATCTATTTTTCTAGAAAAAAATTTATAGAGAAAAATAAATTTTATCACATTTAATTGATAAAAAAATTATATAAAAAAATAGCTTGATAAATATTTTTTTATATTTGATTGGGACTAATTTTACATAAGAGAATTCTAATTTGACTATAGTACTCATAGAATAAAAATTACGTGAAAGTAAAAATTAATATAATATAATATTATCATGTTATTATAATATAATATATTATATTATATTATATTATTGTAACATATTATATTAGTAGTATTTTATGATAATATATAAGATATAATATATATATAATATTATTATATTTTATTATAAATTATTATATTATAATATAATACAATACAACATGAAATTTTATCAAGTTTTTGAGGTAAAAATTTAAAACCGCAACTATGAAAAATCTTCGCAGTGCCCTGATGATTTGATATATATATAAATAACGCTTTCGGATTGCATTTTGGCAGGGGCCGCGCGAACGCGTACCCCCTCTACCACAAATTATGACGCCCATTCTCCCGCTTGGGGAGATGGTAGACCAGCGCTCCCACTAAGTGCAATGTGGGCCGCAGGCCCAGGCCATGGGCCTTTTTGATCGCCCATCGACCCCGCCCAGGTAAGTATGGCTCAGAGGTCCACGGCCATATCCTCTTGTACCAGCGATCGCCTGTTCCCCTTTCATCCACTCTCGATGTGGGACTAAAATGGTGTTTCGCGCTGGACCACAAAGGCTTCCAGCAGCCGGCTAACCATAATCTAATATCCTTTTTCTCTTGATAGAGTTAACATCTTTTTCACAATAATAACCATCTATAATATAGAGTCCATATGAAATTTAAGTTGGTATAATTTACCATAAAAGACTATAGATCAGTGAAATTTATTAGGTTTAAAGCATAAACCAATGAATTTTTTTCAATATCATCGATGCAAAGAAGTGTAGAGCTTGGGAAGCTCATGCTATAATTATGAGGCTGAAGAAATCATTCATCCCTTCGTGGCATCCATAAAGAGACATAATTCTTTCTGAGATCAGTATAAAATTTGAATTTATAAAAATTTAAGAATTTATATGCTTTAAGGCAAGCTTAATTGGTAGAATAAGTTTAAATAAAAAATAAATAAATAAAAAGAAGAAGAAGGTAGGATAAAAGAAATGTCACTTATTTGATGTAAGGTAGGGTTACATATTAGTTAGGATGAAAAAAATAAAATTATATTTTTTATTAATTTATTATTTTCTTAAGTACTTATTAACTTAGACGGATCGATTTCAAATAAAATTATGTATTTTGTTGGAACAAATTAAGGTCCAGAATTTTGTCATTGGAAAGAAGTTGAAAAAATTCTATCCCTTTTTCATTTAAGATCAAAATGGCTTTCGTTTAAACGCGCGAAGAAATAAAAACTATTTGCTGCGTTGAATACTTAAATTAGGGTTTAAATAATTTTATCTCCCTCTAATTTTCACTGGAGTTTTGGGCCAGCTCGGTCTTCGGCTATGGCGAGCTTGACGCCCCCCTCTCTTTCCCTCCATCATCCAAATCTCTCCAATCTGTCGAGATTAGGGTTTAGAAGCAAAACCCTGTGGACCCTCTGCCCCAATCCTCCCCTCCTCTCCAAACACCCTCATTCCCCCCTCAAAACCCTACCCCTAATTCTTAAATTCCACCACCCCCGTTCCCCATTCCGCCCGCCGCCCATCTCCTCTCTCCCCAATTCTTACTGCCCCAACACCCACCAGAGAATCCTTCGGAGAAGCTGCGCCGAGAAAGCCGCCATCCTGCTCGTTGGATCGCTTCTGTTCCTTGGGAGATTCAGTGGGAAGCCCGCTTTGGCCCTCGATGATGCCCCAAGGAGCGATTTTTCTGCGCCGTTGAAGGAAAAGATGGATGCCTCGGAAGGGAAGGACGATGAGGAGGAGAGGTATGTGAAGATTTTGGAGAGGGATCCGACGGACGTGGAGGCGCTGAAGGTGGTCTTATATGGGAAGATGAAGAAGGGGAAGACAAAGGAAGCGGTGAAGTACGTGGAGAGATTGATTGCTTTGGAGCCGGACGAGGTGGAGTGGAGGCTCTTGCAGGCTCTGTCATATGAGCTGATGGGGGAGCTAGCCAAGGCCAAGAGGCTCTTTAAGGAGATCTTGAAGGAGAGGCCTCTCTTGCTTAGGGCTCTGCATGTGAGTTTTAATTCTAATTCCAAAGTCTTCTTAACAATAGGAATAACATACTAAAGGAAGGAACTTCATGGTATTTTTCTAATTAACTCATGGTGGTTCTAAAAGTTAGTGATGAAAGTATTATTTTACTTAAGGAAGGAACTTCATGGTATTTTTCTAATTAACTCATGGTGGTTCTAAGTGTTAGTGATGAAAGTATTATTTTACTTGCAACTAAGATGGCAGTTGATGTTGTGAAGACAAATTGAAAAAAGAGCTGTTGCGGTTTCATGGCATCAACTTGGTAAAAACTTAGCTATATAAATTCCAATTTGTCGCTTTATATATTTTTTGTTAATAACTTTAAAATGACTAATAGTTTATGGATGAAGATTCATTCTAGATCCACTTGAACTTGTTTGTTCAGAAAAGTTTATTCCTTCTTGCTGAAAAAGAACCTAGGAAGTATGCTGTGGAGTTCTAGAAACAAGTCTTATGCACCTTTGCTTCTGTGCAAAGAATATGGTGTTAGAGTGGCAGATCAAAGCTCTGAAAAATTTTCTTGATAGTTAAGTTTATGTTGTTATAATAATGTCAGTAATTTTCTCCTTGGTCTGCACATCAGTGTTCTCCCAAGTCCCTCTACAATGGATCTTCTTATTATCCATCCTTGTATGCTACTTTCTTATGGAGTAATTATTCAGCAAGCATCATTTTATTTTGTTTGCTGGCTTATTCATTTAGCGTGCCTGTGATTGTTCATCCAGTTCCTTCCACATGACAGTGCTGAGTCATGGTACCTTATTATTTCCACGTATATCATATGAAGCGTCTCTGAGAGTAGCATCTCCATGTTAACACTTTTAAAATAAACTTGCAGATCTTTAGATGGCTATGAGTTAGATTAAAAGACATGTAGCATGTTCGTCAGTGAACTAGCTTGTTTAGAGAATTTGGAAAGCAGTAAGGTAAACATTTTTTTTTTTTTTTTTTTTTTTTTTTGTTGTGGGGGGGGGGGGGGGGGGGGGGAGTGTTCTGTTCTTCCAATAGTTATTAGCATGCTACTCTTTCCACAGAGAATTTGATGTTAGATGTTTTTATCAATTACTAAGATGCATGTGGTTGTTTATTTTCAGCTGTATTCGTTCTCCTTTCCATGTTCTTTTAACTGTTCTCATCTATTCAATTTTGCTCTTTTGATAACATGCTTCCAGTTAGCTGTTAATGCCACAATGCAGACATGATCAAATGTGCATTAAGAATAGTTTCCTCATTTTTGTCAAATCCCTCTGAATGAAAAACACAAAAAATGTGTGGTTTCCCCTGTAGATCAAGTCGATGATCAATGGCTACATCCCTACATACATCTGAGTGCATGAAACCCAATAGATGGCTGAATGTGATATACCCAGCACTAAGCACACACTCTTATCTTTTCCTTACAGAAATGGCATAACCTTTCCCTCGATTGTAGTTTGTGTGGGCCTAACAGTGGTCACATAGTTTTGCATGTGTAAATAACTGCTGAATCTATATGCAAAATTTCATAAGAATATCAATGTGGACATGTCTGATGACCGATGAATGACAAGGAGTTTCATCACAGTGCATTCCTAATCTGGTTGGTGTTCAATTATACATTATTTGACTAACTTTGGGATCTTTTCTTATGAATTGATTATGGTAGGTGGAGGCTGTGAATATACAAGCAGCTAATTTCCTGCATGCCTGTTGTTGTCAATTATGCGCATGGTCTCTGTAGTGGTCTTGACTTGGACCCAAAATCCCACCTATATTTGTTCTATGTTTTACTCTGAAAAAATAGATGGAATCCCAGTTCCTTTCTCTAGGGGAAAGATAAGACAATAAAGGTGGTTAGTGGAGGAAGAATTGTTGGAAAGTTGCTTATTCTCTTTTGGAAGTTAATCTTTTTTTGTTTTCTCTTTGCATAGATTTCACCTCATAATCATGTATTAAATCATTCTTTTTCTTTTTTGAGAAAAAACATCATTCCATTTTTTTAGTTGCAAGAAGTTGTACCTTACCAAGTAGGTTTCAGATTGCTCTTTGCTATTTACAATGACATTCTAGTCTTATAACCGGATTGATGCCTCTTAATGGCACTATCATTAAAGTATCTTCTATAGCGGTATTAATCTGCATCCACAGATTGTACTTCTGAATTATCTTAGCTTCCATGTGATCAATGCCACTTCATTGTCTTGCATTTTACTTCAGCAAGATATAAAGTACTTGACCTATCATCTTATTCTGATGGCCTGCAACTGTAAAAGTAGTAAAACCCCAAATATATCATTCACATCTATCTTCTTTTGGAAATACCTTGGGAGTAAACCGGTAGAGATTTACAGCTTATCTTATAGGGGTTGGCGTTGGCTATGCACAAAAATCACGAAGGCCCAGCTGTTTTTGAGATGCTGAATAAAGCTTTAGAACTTGCACGTCGTGAGCACAGAGTCACTGAAGAGCGGAATATAAAAATTTTGATAGCTCAAATGCATGTTGTGAAGGTATCAACTTGCTCTCTCTCTCTCTCTCTCTCTCTCTCTCTCTCTTGCTTGGCCTCAAGGAAGTCAAGAGGTTGAATTTCATCATGCAGGGTGATTTAGAAGGAGCCTCAAAGCAATTTCAAGATCTTATCAATGAGAATCCTCGAGACTTTCGGCCTCACCTTTGTCAGGTAGAGCTTTTCGTGGATACCCGTAACACCCTTGCTAGAAAAGCTACCTGCGCTATTATGTGGTTTTATTTGAAATGTCTGAACTTGAAATGTCTGAACGCCAAATTATTGTGGTTGCAGTAATGGTCCAAAATTCTTTCTGCTCCTGCTGATGTCTGGTTTTGCTTTTTTGTGTAATCTATTCTCCTTGTAACCATCAAAGCAACGACACCTGTTCATTGTGCATTTCCATTATCACATGCATGCATTGGAACAACATCTCCCTTAATTAAATAATAAAACTACATAAATGCTGATAGATTGGGATCACATCACTAAAACTACATAAATGCTGATAGATTGGGATCACATCACTTGATCTTTATAAATGTTTTGGTCTCATTAAATTGCAAGCATGAGTTTCACTCTATCATTTCCTTCATTATCATTTTGTGATTGTGATGACATATACTTACTCTTACTTTGTTTTCAGGGGATTGTATATAGCTTGTTAGATAGAAAGAAGGAAGCTGATGAACAGTTTGAACTTTATCGAAGCCTCATTCCTGATGAATTCCCCCAGAGAAGTTTCATCGATGATGCAATAATGGCTGCAAAAGCAGAATCTCAAGAAAAGCTTGAGAAAGAGTTTGAATCTGAGTTCTCATACAGGAAGTAGATGAACCAATAATATTGTAGGACAGATTATTTAGATGAACTGGATGTTGATTTTGTAATCAGGGGTCATTTCTTGGTTTTGGGACACAGAAAAGGGAAGTTTTTGTGTGATTTTCTTCTCACAAATGAAGACCAAGCCAGAAATGGAATCCAATTCAATCAACCTATTATAACCCAGTTATGCTCTTCATCTCCAGATTGGTGCGCTACATTTCTTTCATCAATGGCCAAAGTTGAGAAAATAGATAACTTTAAACATGGTTGTCGTACAATCGAAGCAGAAATTGTTACAGAAAAGGGCTTCAAATCATTTGGAGGAGCATGTTGCACTAGGATGGCCAGGAGCAACTAGGTTTCCAGCAGAATCATAGGTGATCATGCCTGAGAAATCTGGGAGTTGGCATTTCTCTCCCATTAGTATGCTTTTCTGCCAGATACAAACTTCATCAACTCCTGGCTGGACTTGGTGGATGCTTATCACTGGTTCAGAGTCCCGGCGGTGTGCATCCATTAAGCGTAGCCAATGCCTGGAATGGGAAACACATGCCATTACAGTGAGGGCACAGAGCAGCAGGAAGGATGCTACTGCTCCAATGCTTGTTTTGGTTGTGTCTGTGGTGTGCATGTCAAAGAAAAGCTGGCGAGGCATATTGGGATATTATTTGGTGATGAACTGACTTGACTTGCCTGGTTCCATGCATCTTCTCTCTATTTATAAGGTATGTTGGCAGATGCTTGAGGAGTTGTTTTAAGTCCAAGGTGGTGAGGAGTCGTTGATGAGTAGTAGCCCAACTACTCAGTCACTGCAGTGTGTAAGTTGAGAGAGAGATTGGTTTCTTGGGTCTCAACTAAACCATGACTGGTTTGACACAACAGGCATATGAACCTAAATGGACTCCGGTTTGGTTTCTCGATTTTGGTATGTTAGGAAGAGATTGTAGAAAATATGTTCTTCTTTAGCATCATTTTATTAGCATCATAGGTTTATAACAACAGAGGGACTCTTTCCCCAACCTTCTGACTCCATTAACTTAAATATAGCTATTCTGATCTAAAGTTAAGAATTTCCTGCCAGTTTGAATGATGGAATCCAAAATTTGACTTCACCAGGCGTATTATTTCTGATTAAAAAAAAACCCCTTAGTTAAAACAATTCGGAAGGAATTATAACATCATATTCTTCAAAGACAGACCCATCTAACATCTATAGACATTCATTTAGACTAGAATGGCTAGAACAACAAAACTACCCCTTCTGTTCACAAATTTGGAGGTGGATCCGTTTCACCTGATCTCTTTCCAAAGAACAGAGCCGATAGCCTGAAATGCCATCAGGCTATCTGTCCCATGGCAAATACTGGAATGTATTTTTTCCAATTTTCTACAGGTATCAAGGCTCAGAAGACAATCTTCTTGAAGACAATTGCTAGTAATCTATGTTCCATCTGTCCAAACGAGTTCTGAGAAACCTCAATTGTTATATAGTTATGACAAAATTAACACAGGAAAAGAAAATGGTTTGCCATGGTATATGATAGCCAAGGTATTTGCTTTGTCGAGTCCTATGAAATAATCTTTTCTCTGGTTCTTTAGACTTGCAGCCCTGGAACCCGGATATGATAGACTAGTTGTTGTATTTATAAGATCCACTTTGGCAGCAATATACTTGAATACGGTATCAAATGTCTATTTATCGGTGAATATAGAAAATTAATGAGAGTGCCTGTTGATTGCTGTGAAGAAGATAATGGATCTCTCTCTCTCTCTCTCTCTCTCTCTCTCTCTTGTGTGCTTGGATTGTGAATCAATCTAGTGGAGGCTTTTTATAGAAACTTGAAGTGTGCTCCCGATTTGATAGATAATTGGATGTGCCCTTCAGGCCTTTGGAGGGATTCATTCTCTGCATGAAATTTTCTCCTTTAGGACTGCTCTGTGTTGGCTTCTGATAGATTACCCAATTTATACCATATGGATTATTATGAGTTTTTTAGAATTAGAAGATTTATTGATCATATTTTGTTTATCTCCTGTCAAAGAAGTACTATACTGTCATTTTAAGTAACATTCATAAGCCCCTCTTAGCTGTGAAAAAGGCAGTTTTCCGGTGAAGTTATAACAGAAAACTATAGTAAACCAGTGGTATCTTATCATCATTGTCTTTTGTAATATGGGACCACAGAAAGAAGGGGGCAAGGGGGGAATCCCCTGTAAGATAACATTTATCTCCACTGGTACTCTGCTTATATGTTCCTAGTGGAGAGGTGTGAAAGAAAGGACATTTAGTACTAGATGATTCATCTTGAATCGTCAGTGATTTAGATGAAGATAATTAGGTTATCTAATATTCATCTGTTCGTGAGGTTGGTATTCAAGATTACTCTTAAATAGTGATCTTAACTTAAAATTTAAAGATTAAAATGTTCCTTATCTATATAAAAAATACTTAATATTAATTTTATTTTAATATAATAATATATTATAATAATATAATATATTATTATTATCATATAATGTTATATAATATAATGCTATAATATTAAAAAATATAATTATAGTTATAATATGATAATATAATATAATTATTATTATACTATAATAATATAATTTAGTATAAATATTATAATAATAAATAATATGAAATAATGATAAATTCTTATAGTATTTACAATAATATATTTGGGATAATTATTTTTTAAGGTAAAGAGAGGTTAATTAATTAAGCATAATTTTGGTATTTAATGATCGATGATTCAGAATTTCAATAATGATTTTAAATCACTACGAATTTTTAAGCACCGATATACACTAAGCATGATGATTTTAAATCATTGAAGATTAGATGACTCCTATATAAGAATGATAGTGATTTAAGGTCACTAGGATGATCCTATTTAGATAACCAACTGTCCTTTAATAGCCGTATTTCTTACTTATAAGCAAGAAGCTGAACTGATTGGGATGTCATGCATGCAGAGCCCTTCATAGATGAATAGCTGGCAGCATTTCAATTTTCAGCACAAAAGTGTCTCCATGGTATAGATGTCTGATCAAATGGGTAAATCCCCTCAAGAAACCGCTTTAGAATTTGCACCGAACTACATCTTTAGCATGGGTTATCTGCATAGCATTCAACGAACTGCCTTCTAATGCTATATTTCGAGCCATCCGCTTAGCTTTCTATTGAATGGTTGACGCTTGGACACAGATGGATAAAACAACCAGAGGTCTTGAATGACCACATCATGTGCTCTGATGGCCCCGTTGTTGTCAAGTGAAGCGAAGTGAAGTGAATGCATGTGAACGTGAGTTGAGTCATGTGCTAAACAGGGACATTATACGTCTGCCCAACCCTGACATCAAATTTTGGTTGGTTGTGGAAAAGGAGGGTGATTTGTCCTGAGATTGAGAGGCAGGGGTCATCAAAAGCTTGCGATACCTCCATGAAAGATTGTGAAGAGTACTGAAGGAACATTGAATGCTTTAAAGGCATGGGCTCGTTTTTCTCTTTTCCGGTGCATGGAGGGCGGCTCTCTGTTTTGATAGGAAGACTCCTTGACCTTGTGCAAGCGCTGGACCCATGTTACTTGTTTCATTTGTGGTCAGGATCATGGCTTGTTGTGAACTCCAAGTGGCAGAAAACTTTGAGATGTATCCTCTATGATGTGACTGTCCACTTGAGCAAAAAGGCTCTTCCTCGCCGACTGCAAATTATCTTCTTTGAGCGAATCAGGGAGCTTGGTCTCTGGCTCTTGAATGAGGAGAGGTGGAGCACGGATGGCCATTCCTCCAGCGGTTATTCTTGTCTTTTGATTGGTTGAACGTTTATCATTCCTAGCTGAGATCACTTTAGGGCCTGACAGTATTTTAGTCCATGTGAATTGTCAAAGACAGGGCAAGAATAAAATTAAGCCTCAGTCAAGGAATGAATGAATAGTGTTACTTCATTATCCTTGGGATAGTTATTCCAGTGATACACATGTTTGACCTGAATAATTATTATACCTTCTCGCTGCTCTTACAGCACCGCCGGTTCGTGAGGAATATAGAATTTCAGCTAATTTATTGGAAATTTTTCTTGTATAAGCTACCATTAATTAGTAGTAATTTTGGATTTGCAAACTAAATCAAATAATTTGACCTAATGATATTAACATAATGAACACGCTGGTGATTTGTGATTTATATTGTTTGAACTTATGTGTGCACCTCCTATTGGATAATGTTGGATAATTTGTGTGAACCTTAAACTCAGTAGTAATCTATAATGATAAAATAGGTCCTTTCTTCTCTTTTCATTAACATATACACTTTCTTTCATTAAGAATACCATCTATTGAAGTAAACAAAGAAAAATCTATGCTCTAGCATTCATGGTCGGTGATTCTTTAGATTGGAGGCTCTCTACAACGTTTTTTACAAATCGAAAGATGACACTAATGGATACGGTAATGAATGTAGGCTCTAATCTGGTAAAAATTTTTTTGCAAAGAATTGAGAGGTAAAGAATAAGACAGGCACCAATCCAATGCGTTTAAGTGGATAAATAACAAGATTAAGCACGTCTAATCACAAGCAAAGGCAAAACTTGTATAGCTTTTATTGGTTCACTAGCGTTCATTCCACGTTGTGATGGATTCTCCCAGCTTTGATACCATGAATCCTCTCATATCATATCAGTGACCATGTGCTCTTCAAGCCGCCTTCTTTGAAACATAGTCATGGTTACTTGGAGAAAATGCTGCATGAATTCCTTGAAGCGACTCCGAATAAAATGCAATCCTAAGAAACTGTACGACAAATCCCAATACAACATTGAACTAATTAACACCCAAAACCTCTCATTCCTCCCATTCCCAACTTCATAAAATCTACCATTTTTCAGACACCAACCATAGAAAGATCACCGAGATATCCCTCATAAAAGGATCGACTAAGAGAGAGAAAGATAAATAAAAGAAAAAGAAAAACATCCATCAACCACGGTTCACAGGCTTTATGAGCGGCTGCTGTGAAGTCTTTCCCCATTCCTCAGGTGGGCTCTTCACTTCCATCAATAATGCCACCACCTCCTTCATGGTGGGCCGCTCCGATGGGGACGAGTTGACGCAGAACATCGCAATCCCCAGCGTCTGGAGCATCTCCTGAACCATCTGATCGGGCATGCCTCGCAGCTTTGAATCCAAGATGTTGATTGCAGGCTCAAAGCTTCCCATCTTCTTCTTCACCCACTCCACAATGTGGAGGCCATCGCCAACCATGGGTTCAATGGCACTGCGCCCGCTCAAAATCTCTAGGAGGACCACCCCATAGCTGTAGACGTCGCTCTTCTCTGTTATATTTGTAGTGTAGCCATACTCTGCCAGAATTTTTACATGTATTATTAGCACTATATTCAAATTTGATGACTATTAGGAAATTTTTATAGCGGTAATGTGCATGTAATAAGTGCTCAATAAACAAATTTTGAGTACGAATAAGTGAATAGTGAATTTTTTTTTTTTTTAAAAAAAAAGTAGTTTCTAAAAGATATATATATATGCTGGAGAGTTGAATTCAACCCCTTTAAGATCAAAAAGCAAACCATGTCCCCAAGTTCAGCAAAGAGAGTAAAAGAGTCAACAGTTGCTTGCAGATCAATCAGTTCATATATTATCAGTGTTCCTTCATATTTACTCATAGAAAACTAGCACAAGTTCATCAAGTCTCTGGGCAGGAGAGCAACCAGAGCAACAAATATGAAAATTTTAAGATTGCTCGACTGAAATGAAAGCATTTGAAAACCAAAACAGATAATCAGATGAACATAATGATGAAAAGCAGAGCATGAATGATTTGGTTTCAATATATTTGCTACAATTTATGTCAAAGCAGTCTAGAAGCAATAGGAAAAATATATGAAGATTATAATGAGATTTTCACTTGCCTGGTGCTATGTAGCCATAAGAACCTGCTACCCTGGACATTGCATGATGGAAATTGGGGGAGTTCATCAGCTTTGCTAATCCAAAGTCAGCCAAATAAGCTTCATATTTTGAATCCAGTAGTATGTTATTGCACTTGACATCCCTGTGAAGAATGGCTGGAACACAGTCATGGTGTAGATAGGCCAAACCTTGTGCTGATCCAACCGCAATCTTGTACCTCATCTCCCAATCCAAGTTTCTGTTCTCCTGCAAAAGCTGTTGCAAATTGCCATTGGAGATGTAGTTATAGAGAAGGAGCTTGACACACTTGTTCGAACAGTAACCAAGCAGCTTCACAATGTTTCGGTGCCTTATGTGCCCGAGAATCTGAATCTCTGAGGCAAATGCATCCACTGTCTCCTCTTCTTTCCTTGATTTCCAGAGCTTCTTCACAGCAATGAGTTCCCCATTTGGCATCTCAGCTTTGTATACCACCCCAGAGCACCCTTTTCCAATGATATTCTCATCCTTTATACTCTCCAGAATGTTGTCGAGAGTGAAGTTTAATTTCTGAAATGGGGTGAAGGTCCATGGATAGGAGAAATCATCAGCTCCAGAGGATGCTGAGGTCATTGCTTTCTTTGCTGCTAGCTTTCTATTCCTGTTAACCAGAATCCATGATGCAACGAACAGCATAGTGACAGAGCCCAAGATAGCACAAACAAGAGCTACTGTTTTTATGGACTTTATAGCAGTCCTACGCACAAGGTCTGAAGAACAGGTGTATCCATCGAAAGACTCGCAGAGACTTGGGTTCTCAAGGTAGGAATTCGCTGATAGAGTACGAAAGAATGGAGTCACCGGAATCGGACCAGAGAAGTTATTGCATGAGATGTTGAGAGAAGTGAGACTGGTGAGCATGCCCAGGACTTCAATATTTCCATAAAGCATATTGTTCGAAAGATCCAATGACTGTAACTGAGTCAAACTGGAGATCTCCTGCGGGATTTCTCCGACAAAACGGTTGGAGCTCAAGTTCAAATTAATCGTCATGCTTGTCAAGGAGCCAATCTCGGGAGGAATTGGACCAGAGAGGTTATTAGCACTTAAATCTAGCAAGGTGAGCTTCTGCAGGTTCCTTATGGACTTCGGCAGTGACCCAGTGAGCATATTGTTGTTCAGGATGAGCTTGTTCAAGTAACTGAAATTACCAAAACTCGAAGGGATCTCCCCAGTGAATCTGTTTTGACTAAGATCGAGCTGCTCCAAGTTCATCAGCTCCCCCAACTGAGGTGGAATTTCCCCTGCGATATGATTGTCATGCACGTCCAGTAGCTCCAAAACTGTGATGTTGGCAAGCTCGGCAGGCAGCTTCCCAATGAACTGGTTGGTATAAAGATCCAGAAAGACAAGATTTTGAAGCTTGCCAATCTCCTTCGGGATCTCGCCAGATAGCTGGTTCTCTCCAAGCCGTAGTCTCACTAAAGATTGGCAGTTGGCGATGCTCTTGGGGAGCTCTCCAGTCAAGGAATTACCCAAAAGAAGCAACTTGCTGAGCTTCTCCAGGCTAAAGATCTCGTCGGGGATCCTCCCGGTGAGCCTATTCTTGGAGAGGTCCAGGGCGTAGAGCTCCGTGCAGTTCCCGAACGATGGAGGAATGGTGCCGGATATCGAATTGCCCCACAAGAAGAGACTCTGCAAGAACTTCAAGTTTCCAATCTGCTGAGGAATGGGCCCGGAGAATGCGTTCTTATCAAGCTGAAGAGCAGTCAAGCTGCTGCAGTTACTCAGCTCCATGGGGATGGGACCTGAGAGCATGTTGTCGGAAAGGTGGAGCTGCTCCAAGACACCCAGCCTCCCGAGTTCGCCTGGGACTTCCCCTGAGAGCTTATTTGCAGAGAGGTCGAGAACCACCAGAGCCGAGCAGTTGGAAAGCTCGCCGGGGATCGCTCCCATGATCTCGTTCCCCCACAGAAGAAGGCTCGTGAGCTTTTGAAGCCTACCCAACTCAGGCGGGATCGAGCCGGTGATCTTGTTCATGTGCAAGTAAAGATTGGTCAGCTCGGAGCACGAGCCCAGCTCGGGTGGAATCGAACCGGAGACATCGGTGTCGTAGAGCGCCAACGTCTGGAGGCTGACTAGGTTGCCGAACTCCGCCGGGATTGGCCCGGAGAGACCGGTGGCGGCGGCACCGAAGGTGGTGAGGTTGGCGAGGAGGCCGAGCTGGGGCGGGATTTGGCCGGTGAGGAAGGGGTTGCCGCCGATGCGGAACTGCTGGAGGGAGCGCAGAGAGCCTAGGTGGGAGGGGATGGAGCCGTTGAGGAGGTTGTCCTGGAGGCAGAGGACTTGGAGGGAGGAGAGGTTGGCAAGGGTGGGTGGGATGGGCCCGGAGAGGTGGTTGGAGTTGAGGATGAGGAACTGGAGGGAGGAGAGGGAGCCGAGCTGGGAGGGGATGGGCCCGGAGAGGGAGTTGGAGGAGAGGTCGAGGAGACGGAGGGAGGAGAGGGCGCCGAGGGAGGCGGGGATGGGGCCGGAGATGTTGGCGGAGGAGAGATTGAGGAGTTGGAGGGAGGTGAGGGCGGACAGCTCTGGGGGGATGTAGGAGAGGTTGAGGAAGGTGTTGGGGAGGGAGAGGGATATGACTCTGCCCTGAGGGGAGCAGGTGACTCCCTGCCACGAGCAAGGGTTGGGGTGGGAGGAGTCCCATGAGGGGAGGAGGGAGGAGGAGGAGGAGGAGGAGGTGGTGGTGGTGGCGGCGGCTAAGAGGGAGAGGAGGGCCTTGCCATCAGGGGAAAGGGAAGTGACGGGCTTCAAGAAAGAGACCATGGCCATGAAGAGGAATGGGACAAAGACTGAGGTGGTGGAAATGGCTCTGGATTTCTTCATCTGGGTTTCCTTCTTTGAAATGTGGCGGCGGTGGCGGCTTTGCTGCTGCTGCTGCTGCTGCTACTTTTATGGCGATGGTGGCAGTGGTGAGGTTTAGATTTCACCAGAGCAAACCATTTGGCAACCAATGAGAAAGACCATTAGACTTGAGTGCAGTAAGGAGAGAATGGGAACGATGCATGCATGACAGGAGGGAGGGAGGGAGGGAGGGAGGGAGAAGGTTTCAAACTCTAACCACCATCAGCGTCGAGAATCTTTTCGAAATGGAAGGGATGGTTATCCAAATGGGTTGATGGGTTTCAAATTTAAAACAAGAGCAGAAACGAATACGAAAACGAAAACGAAAACGAAAACGAAAAGGTGAGTGGATGTGGGTTTAAGCTTTGAGAACAGAACAATGGCCTTGCTAGTTGAGATGGTCCAGAGTTAACCAAGAGCATTGAAGGCGTGGGCGGACGCATGACATCGAAGGAAAGACTGCGCTTTCGCTTCCGTGGGCAAGAGGTGGCGGTCAACGCGGTGCACCACTGGTTTGCGTTTAAAAGGACAGTCAAAATGGAAACAACTACGAAAGAGTGTTTGTTTGCGAATGAAAAAGAGAGGGTTTTGAGGATCACTCACCTAGCGGGAAAGATCACCACACTCGCAGAGAGATAGAGAGAAAGAAAGAAGGAGAGCTGTCCATGTGAAAGAGGCGTAGAGATGAGGAGAAGATTGCTTAAGCCTCACCCAAGAGTCATATGAGGACCGGAAGCGGAGGCGAAGGTGTCTGCTGCTCTTCCTACTGTCTTCAACTCCCCTCCTCCTAATATGAGAGGAGGCTCCAATTCAATCGTTCATATTTATACTCCCATAGGCTTTCCCACTGGAGAAAAGATAAATTTTTTAAGAGGAGGAAATTTTGCGAGCTTGAATGGGGATGATCACTAAATTAATGACCAAAATCTTCTGATTTTGTCTCAGAAAATCTAACTTGCACCACATAAGGCCACTCTCCTCGCCACGTGATCTCAGGCCGCTTCCTTTGTCCCCTT